>WNYF01000091.1:0-164234 GCA_021396225.1 Sporothrix inflata | reverse complement strand
CGCGATGGCGCGGTCCACGTCGCCCCGGGCACCGTGCGACCGGTCGGGTCGCGCGAACTGGGCGTGCTGCTGATGACGGACGACGATGACGTCGAAGGTCCGCCGAGCCGTGTGCTGTGCTTCAGGCGCAGAACCCGCGTGGACGGCGAGGCCGAGTTGGCGGTGTTGTTGGCCGACGAGGGCGCATGGGCCGACGCGGCGGACGCCCAGCCGCTCGTCGACGTCGTCGCGCCGTGCATGCCGCCGAGCGTCGGCAAGGAAGGGTAGTCCTCCTGCACACTGCCCTCGGCACCGCCGGCCGCGGCACGCCGGTCGTGCAGGGCCTTGCGCAGAGCATCGGCCCGGGAGGCGTCGTCAAACAGGTCGGCGACCTCGCGCACGAGACTGCCCAGTGCCGTGTCGCTCGTTTCGGAAAACAGAGTCGAGAAGGCGTCGATCAGCTGCGTCGCGCTGCGGGCGCCCGACCGGTAGGAGGAGATGTTGTAGCGGAAGGCGTTGACCTTGCTCGGGTTGCTGCCGAGCAGGTTGGACGCGCGCTCAATGACAGCGCCGTGGCGCACGAGACGTGCACGGTCGGCGGGCGAGAGGTTGGCCAGGTCCGAGGCGCTCATGGCGCTCATGGGGTCGATGAGCTGATCGGCCGAGGTTGAGGCCGACGACGATTGTGCGGCGGCGGAAGAGGAAGAGTTCGGAGGGGGGTTGCGGCCAGCCGGTGCGGCCGTGGCATTGGCTGGGGATGCCTGCCGCGAGGCCTGTGCGGGCGTTGGCGCCGGTGAAGACAGGTGGCTGCCAAAGGTGCGGTTGGAGATGGACTGCGCCGAGTGGATGGCCAGCTGGCGCTGGTACGCAATCTCGTCGCGGCGCATGCTCTGGGAGGACGAGCCGGTCGCAACGGGTGCGTCCGCGTTGGGGTCACGGCCGCGGCTCGCACGGCCCTGGTGGTTGCGACCACCTCCGCCGTGACCACCACGACCCTCGCCGCCCCGGAAGTCAAAATCAGCCATGCTGACCACCTGCACGTCGCGCCGCACATCTTTGGACAGTGTGTTGCCGTGCTCGCTCAGCTGGTGCGCCTTGAGGTCGAGCTCGGCCTCGAAGACGACAAACTTCTTCTCGAGGCATTCGCGGTCCGCACAGATAAAGTGGTCTTTCCGGAAGTGCTTCTCCAGCTCGTTGTAGTTGCGGTAGTAGTGCGGCTGGCGCGAGTCCCGCCGGTCGCAAATGAAGCAGCGCTCGTGCTTGTTACGGCAGTGTTCATACAGCTTGTCGTCGTCGTAGAAGCGCTCGCCACAGAAGCCGCACAGCGGGTGGCCGCGGAAGCCCGTCTGGTCGATGGCGCCCGGCTTGTCGTCGCCGTGCCGCATGTGCTTCTCGTGTGCCTTTTCGGAAAACAGCTCGTGCTCGTGCGTAAAGACTTTCTTGTTGCGCGTGCACAGATCGCACATCTTCTTGTGGTGCGTGGACCGAACATGGCGGTGCAGGTCGGGCCAGCCAAAGCCGGCGTAGTCGCAGCTCTCGTCGGGGCAGTTGTAGCGCAGCAGCAGCACGGTGTCGCCGACAATGTCCTCGTTGGTGTACTTGATGCCGATGTTGTCGTCGGTGCTGCTGATGTCGGCGTCGGTGTAGTCCTCGAAACGCCGCGCCGGGTCGTCGGTGAAGATGACATACGGTGCGGGTGTGCGGCAGTGTGGGCAGTCCTTGGTGCGGTAGAGCGCGCGCATGCGCAGGGCGCAGATGTGGCAGGTCAGGTGGTTGCAGGGCGCGATGGCGTGGTGGATGACGGGGTTGGCGCAGATGAAGCACACCTCGGCGTCGTCGTCGGCCGCACCGTCCTCGCCGCCGCTGCCCGCGTCGCCTGCCGGCTGTGGTGGCCGCAGAAGTGGGTCTTTGCGTGATGGTTGTGGGTTGGTAGCAGCATCACCGGCCTCGGCTGCGTCACTAGAGCCCTGCCGCCGGTGGTCACCGCCGCCATGCCGTCCGCCACGACCCCCACCACCGCCTCGTCGCCGTTGGTTGCCGCCTTCGGAGGGGCCGTGTTGTGAGTCGCCACCGCGTCCGCCGCCACGGCCACCCCCGCCGCGTCCTCCACCTTCACCTCCCCGTCCGCGACCACCTCCACGGCCCCGTCCACGGCCTCCGCCGTCTCTGCCGCCGCCCTCTCCACCGCCTCTTCTGGGTTGTCTCTGTGATGGGTTTGCGTTTCCTTGGTCGCCACCGCCGCCTCCAGTCGATGATGCGCCGCCGCCGCTGTCAGCCATGGCTCGCTGGTCGGTTGGTTCGCGGGATTCTTGGTTGGGTAGAATGTTCGGTAGAAAGGAGGTCGTCGTCGTAATCGTCGCCGTCGTCGCTGTCGTCGTAATCTTCTCGTGTAGAGAAGTAGAAATGAGGGGAAAGAAAGACGAGGAAAGGGAACGTGAAAAATAAAAATATAGCACAAACGCCTAGCGGCAAAGAGATATTATGATGCAGACAGGCTAAAGCTAGAAAAAATGCTGGACGAAACGAACGCTGCCGAAAATCAATACGAGAATGTGTCGGTATGTTGGAAAATGAGGAGGAAGATAGAATATGCAAACGTCAAGAGAAGAAGAGAACGGTTGTCTTTAAAAGCAAGTTGTGTTGTCAGTTGCTCTTTCCGTCTTCCAGCTGCTTCCTTCCCTGGCTGGCAGGCGACCTTTTTTCCCTCTCTGGGGCTCTGTTTGAATTTCCAATCGCTCCTTCCTTCCTTGTGGGTGCCAGCGCGCTCATTGGCTAATCGGCGGGGCGCGCAAGCACACAAAAAGCTTCGCAGTGCTGTTTGTTCGTGGTTTCGGTGGTGGTGCACGGACCAAGTGCCGCGGGGCAAATTCTTGCGTTCTAGAAGTTAAGATACCTACACCCGCTGGTCGTCCGCTGTAGAATCATCGCTCCAAAGCCCGCTGTAGCTACCGATTTCGCCTTTTCGCCCCGCCGAAATTGCCCTAGGGGCTTCTTTCCTTTCTCGGCAACACGTCAGTGCTCCTTCCTCGTTGGTCGTTCCTGCCCCTGTTTGTTGCTTCCCGTCAAAATGTGTCATACGGCGACCAGGCCGGGGCTTTCGACAGCGCTAACCGGCTCAGCCTTGCACCGAGCCACAGAACGAAAGAAAGGAACGGGAGGAACAAGGAGGAACCAGACGAGGAAGAGACTACAACAGGCTGGGCGCCCCTGTAGGTCAGAGGATTGGCGAGATTGAGAAACTGAACGGGAAGCAAAGAGTTGCTAGGTCACAAATTGGCGTGTGTGATTGGCTCTAAGGGCAGCTGCGGAAGAGTCACCAACTCACCATGAGTTCATTTGAGTCATTCTACGGGAGTTGGCAGGCGACGCAAGGCATGTTTGGAATGCAGAAACACAAACAGGAGAATGAACAAAACATTATGGAGTACTTGCATTCCGCAAGGCTGTCGATAGAGAGCCACAGTAATAGACTAGGTTGGTGTAGAATATAAGGAGAATACCGCATGCCGTAGATGCTTCGAAGGAGACTAAGAAGATGAGAAAAGAAAGGGACGGAAAGAAGCAAGAGACAAGGAGAAGGAGAAAGAAACCAAACGTATCGGTGACAGAAGCCGAAAAGCAAGGACGAAAGAGAAATGATCAACAGAGAAAAACGCAAAAGATAAAAGATAAAATATGGAGAATCGAGAGATAATCGCAAACAGACAAATGCATAGTACACCCAGAGAGATAAAGAAGACCCAGAGCCGCCTTAACGCCAGATTATTTTCGCCGTCAGCCTCGCAGATCCCACAGCCTCGCCTGGCCACCGCCGTCGAACATTGTCGTCGTCTTCCGTCGTCTCGTCCTCGGTCTCGTTTCGTTCACCATCAGTTAACCCGTCGTCTCTTCGCGCCCCGTTACTCCTCGTCCACCGGATACAAGTGGTTGCTCAGCAGCTTGTTCATCTGGAACATGTCGATCTTCTGCTGCTTGAACACGGCCTGCATCTTGTCGTCGCACCGGATTTGCCGCTTGTCCTGCGGGTCCTGCAGGTCGTTGCCCTTGATGTGCTCCCACAGCCTCTTGACCACCTGCGGCCGCGACAGCTGGGGCACGCCCACCAGCTCGCCGAGCTGATAGCTCAGATTGAACGGCTTCTGGAACCCGCCCGACGCCTTGCGCTTTTCTTTCGGAGGGGCGTCCCCGTCGGCACCACCACCACCACCACCCCTCTCGTTGTCGCTGTCGTCCTCGGCCTTGACCTTGGCGGCGCTCTTTTTCGTGCCCGGTTTTGATTTGCTTTTCGCTATTGGCGCGCTGCCACCGGCCTGCTTCCGCGGCTTCGACTTGGACGTGCTGCCGCCGCGTGTTGTCCGCGCCCGCGCCAGGCGGTTCTCTTGTGCCTGCAGCTCAGCAGCGAGCCGCGCGTCGGCGTCCTCGAGCGACGACGACGAGCGTTTGTGCTTCTTTTTGGCCGGGCCGTCGTCAACTTCGTCCTCGTCGTCGTCGTCGTCGTGTACCACGGGTCCATTGCGCCGGTCGTAGGTATCGTACTCGAGCGACACTTTGATCTCGTCTCCGTTGGCGCTTCCGTTAACGGCACCACCTCCATTGGTCGGATCCGGCGACTGCGACTGCGAGTTGATGGCATCGAAGCGGGCCTCGATCAGGTCCTTGATGGCGACCTTTTGGTCGCTGAGGTCCTTGCCGCCCAGGGCTTTCTCGAGGCCCTTGCGGACCTTTTTGCGCGTGACGGTCTCGAGGTCGGCCGTCGACAGGATGGCGTCGACCAGCTGCGTATACCGCCGCATCTCCTCGTCGGTGACTGTGGAGTAAGTACGAGTAAGTTCGGGTACACATGAACAGAAACAAAGGTCAAGAGGGGGAAGGGGTCCGGTAGACATACGTGGGGTTGTCATCGTGTCAGCTCGGGCGCAACAAAGCTGTTGCGGTAGCTTCGCGGCGTAGAGGAAGGGAGGGAGAGGGAGGTGTAGCGGAACGCCGAATGGTCGGGCAGTCGTGTGATCGCGAGGTCGAGGGCAGGATCCGAAAGAAATTCGCAATCTGTCGCAGGGTGTGTATGCGTATCTGCGCGTGTACTCCGGATGTGTGCGTGCGACAGCAAGCGAAGTCGGCGTGTCCGCGTATTGGCGTCGCAATGGCTGCGCGTGTTCGGAGCAAAACGTATCTCTTTTCGGCTGCGGCTAGCTATGGTCTCGGCGGGGAGGTCGTCGTTTTCGTCTTCCTCGTTGTCGCTGTCGTAGTCGCTGTCGTTGTCGATCAGTCGGTGGGATGTGGTTGTGGTTGTACGGAGTAATACGTCGTGGAGAAGCTGCTTGCGGGTGGCTGGTGGAAAAGCTCACCAGGGTGTGTGTGTGTGTGTGCGTGGTGCGCGGTGGAGAGGTGGAGGTGGAACTGGATGTGGAGAGAAAGAGAAAGTGGAGGCTTGTCGTGTTTGAGTGGTTAGGTATTGCCGGCGCACGGAATCGGTGTTTTGGTGCTGGCGTTTGGTGTTTAGGGCGCTTAGCGGTGGGAAGTTAAGGTTCGGTGTGGCTCGCTGGCAGCAAAAAGGATTAAGTGGGTCCGCGTGGCTTGCGATTGCGCGCCGCGGGTCTGGTGTCGTCGTTTCTGCCGATGGGATCGCTGCAATGGGGCTGGACGAGAGCGGCTCGGAGTCCCGAAATGCAAAACAGGTCAAAGGGGATAAAAGAGAGGAAAGCAAGGGGAGTCAAGCGTGAGGGCAAAGAAAGGTGGCAGCAGGTGAAGCTGGGCTGAGATGCGATGGCAGAGATGAAAGAAAGTAGAAGCGACTGATGGGAAGTCGACGTGCAGCGAGAAAGGAGCAGAGATTGAGATGCTGCTAATCTTGGCTACTCTCTCTTCTTTTGTCTTTGTCGTTGTTGAGCTCTTTTTTTTGGCTTGTCTGGCGTTCTGTCTATCGGCAGGTTTTTTCGTTTCTTTGTGCTCGGCGAGTTTGCGGGGAGATGCGTAAAAGCGTGGAGTGCAAGATCGATCGACCAAGAAAGGCCAAGCAGGACAAAAAGAAAAGACACAAAATGATATGGGATGACAAAGACTCGACAGGCAATACGGCAACAATTGCAACCAATGCTGGGTGCAGGGGCGAGGAAATTGATAAAATGAAATGGCGGGGAGAAAACGAGGAGGAGACGGTTGGTGGAAGGTGGAAGGTGGATGTGGAAGGCGGATGACGGGTGACGGTTGGCGACGGCTGGTGGATGACAGCCGACAGGGAAGGTGCGTTGATAGGCAAGGGCAAAGAAGGAAGGTACGACGAGACGATGTCGGGTAGAGAAAGAGCGACAAACGGAAGGTGCAAAGAGGGGGTCGAAAGAAAATAATTAAAAAAGAAAGGAAAGAGCGAAGCAACGTGTGGACCGTGTGGACAGCGGAGACGGCAGTATGCGTTGCGGTGCCGGGAGAGGAAGGCACGAGAAGACAAAAACTAAAAGCGGACTCGTGATCTTGTGATCTGTTTTTTTTTTGTTTGTGTTTTTGCCAGTTGAGAGCCGGCTTCAAGGTGGGAGCGGGCAGAAGCGACAGGGACTCGAGGGACCAGTCAGGAGTCAGGGTAGCGCTTGGACGTTTGCGGTAGTTGGGAGTTACGGAGTATTCCCGCTGTCGTCATGGGCGAGGTCGCAAAACGAGGCGTGATTCACTTGGGTGGTTTAGTGGATTGGTCCAGTAGAATTGGCTGTGTGTTGGTGGCTGTCATCGGCTGTTTAGCGGCCACTGAATGGCTGCGGCGTGGTTACAGTGGTTGGTTGTGGTGGCTAGTAATATCAGCCACAACAAACTTGAACGACAACATAACACGAGGCATGACACGATGAGAGGAGATGATGGAAAGTGTTGTTTGTGATGGTCAGAAGCTAATTTTTCTATCTGTAAATGCTCTGCATATTGTATGTAATATAAGCACTGTTTGTTTTCTTTAAAAATAAAATAGAGAAAATATGAAATGGCTTTGTTAAAGAAAAGAAAAAAAAAATATATAACATAAATCACTGCTTGATCATGAACTCATGCTTACTACTCTCGAGAATAAAAAAGAAATAAAAAATCACTTGCAATAAAGACTTGTAAATTATGAAGCTAAAAATACGAACAACTACGAACACGCTGCTTCTCAAAAAAAAACAGAAGAGAAGCCCTAAACATCACCTTTTCTATCCCACCAAATAGAAAAGAGTGACCCCCACCCCTCCAAATGGGAAGGGCATCACCAAGCGAGGAACAAGACATCTAGCAAGCCACAGCTGAAGGGGAGTGAACACAATTGAGCACGAGCCTGGGCACAAGTGAACAAAATAGGCACAGCTGAGAACGGGTGAACACAACTGGATGCATCTAGACTGCAGTGAGCACAGCACGTCTCAAGAAAGCCGCCCACCGCATGACTCTGCTTGTCATGGATTTGTTCCGATGCCACTTTGTGCTTGCTGCCTGCCGTATCCCCAATCATGATTTAACTCTCTTGGCTTTCCTTGGCCCGATCTGGTCAAGACATTTCACCTCTAATTCAAACTTCGGCGACGACGGCAATCAAGACAGGCGAAACCACCAGAAAGACATCGTGAGAAGGAAAGAGAGAGAACGATAAGGCGGAAAGAGAAAAAAGAAAGAGAAGAAACAAAACGACGAGAACCCCCACAGACTTGTAGAGTAGCCTTCCTTGACTCCTCAACTCTTTGGCGCCCTCCTGTCTCTCCTTGTCGTCTATTTTGTGTTTGTGCCCGTCTCCGATTCGGCTGTCGTGGAACCGAAGGCGTTCTCAGCGTCGTGTGCAGCGTTTCGAGGCAGACGAGAGAACGAGTGTGCCTGCATCGATCGGTCCAGGCCTCGAGATGGGCTGTTGAACAAACGAAAAGCGAAGAGAGAAAGAACAAGGAATAAAAAGGGACAATATCAAGAGGCTGTTCAAAGACGACGCAAGCACACAAATACATCACCACGCAAGCCCGCACGGAAACCCATGCATCATGGCCTGTACTAGAGCCTGCCCCATGGCATGCACGACACCGTCTATCTGGTGACGAAAATGGACGTTCCCCATCGGACATGGCCGTGTCCCCATGCTCGTATCTTTTCAGCTCCAGCACTCTGTCCAGTGTTTGTGCGCCGTCCTTTCACTGTCTTTGCCCCTAGTTCCCCGCCTCTCGTGTTTCGACTATGGGCATGTCGTACGTGACACAGCGTGAAAGGAAACAAGAAGGAGAAGAAAAGAGAAAATGCCAAGAACTGCTCTAGGGAAACCTTAAAGTGCCTGACGTGTGACTCTGCTGCACTCCCTGTCTCTTCTGCCTTTCCTGTCTTTATTCCGAACGAAAAAGAACGCCCTCTTACGTTGCCCCCCTTGCATCACGGTTCCCGCTGTGAGACAACGTACCTTGCAGAAAGGAGATCGGTTTCTTTTGCGGGTAACAGCCTCGGATGCAAGAGAAGGCGAGGAAGGAGGGGCTCAAAAATATACTACGAGAAGGGGAGCACACGAAGATGGTTCACGAGGATAAATACCAGCAATGGCCAACGTCGTTTTTCGTTTCTGTTGAGCATCTCATCTACAAACACACTCACCAAAGAAGACAAACCTTGAAAAAGAACTGAAAGCCACCAGGAAACATACCAAGTAACAACTAAACCACACCATCTCCTTACACACCATCACCCTATACACACATCATGGCTTCACAATCTCACTCTGGCTTTGCCGGCCTGATTCGTACGGTCGCCATCCTCGCTCTCGTGGCTTCGGCCTGTGCCGCACCATCGCCCGCACCTGCACCGGCCGCACTCTCCTCCGACCTTGCCGCCCTCGGTGCCCGCGCCACCACCGCCAAAACCAACTTTGCCTCCTCGTGCACCGACATTGCCTACTTTGGCTACTGCCGCATCGAGGCCAACTGCACGGCCGACGGAAGTGCCGTCACAGCCAAGAACAAGAACACCCTACAGCATACCTTCCTCGACCTCGGCCAGTGCGTCGGCTACGATGCCTCCTCCATGGCCCTGCAGTGGCGCAGCAAGTCTGTGGCGCACTGGCAGTCGACGTACTGCGCGCCATGCAGCCAGTGCACCATCGACACCAAGTCGACGCAGATGACGTGCCACTGCCAGTACCCGGACACGACGAGCAACCACGCGACGCGGCTGACGCTGAGCGACCATGTGTCCAACACGGCCGGCGTGCTGAGCTGCCTCAATGTCGCAGGTGACCCGGACCACAACGATTAGGAGCAGGAAGGAGAAAGAGAGTATGGAACTATGAGTTCCGGAGAGGAAAAGGCGTTGATGGAAGGAAACGAAACGGCTGGCTGTCAAGGCACGGAATAGAAAATATGCAAAGCAACAGGGAGTTTCTCAAAGATTCAGAAAATCGGCGTGCAAACAGAAGGTAGATCAGGAATAAGATTTCATTTATTTAACTTTCAAAATAAAAAGGGTCGTGACACAAGCGCACAAAGACTTCACACATAACTTATTCTTCCTGAATACAATGCATTAATCATTATTCTCCATGACCTACCTTTTCACCTTCTTTGTCTTTCCTCAAGCCACATTTTTGACCACATCTCCGAGCCTACTTACAGTCTCGACACAGTCCAGCAAACGATTCTCTGAGAATAACCTTAACAGGCAGATTCAGGCAAATGGTGCCCTGGTCGGCCGCATCCTGACACTGGTACGTACTGTCAAAAACCAGAACCCCGTGACCGCATCCCTCGTATCTAACGGAAATGTATTTGAAATGGCACATAGTGGCAGACACGTAACACGGAGATGATCGTGTGTGTCGAAGTCAAAGTTGCGAAGTTGAAGGTCGGTAGGCATGATGGGAGGGCCTGGTGGAAGAAGAGCAAGGGTTAGTGTGGTTTATATACCTATCCATGTTGCATGAGGAAGCGAAGGTTTAAACAGTAAACATAATTAATCACACACTCGCAGTAATTCATCATACCACCGTCAAACATATCGAAGTTATGTCATTAACGCTCAAGATGTGATGCATCTCCCGTGGCTAATCCAGTGCAGTGAGATAGGTTGCAATAAATCTTCATACCTCCTTCCCTACGACCGCAGAAATTCACAAACACTCTTGCCCCAACGGACACCGCCCTTGTAGGTCCACATGCCAGGCGCATTGCCTTCCTTGAGGCCCTCGATGGCGTCGGCCAGGTCCGGTCCCACGCCCTCGTTTTTGAGGTCTTGGAGTGGGAAAAGGTACGTTTTGAAGGAGAAGAGGACGGCCTTTGTGGCGGGAAGGCGTGTCAGGGTCTGGCATTCGACCCGCAGGCAACTCTGGGAGATATCCACGTCGGCGTCGTGCTCTACCTCGTCACTCGCGTGCACGTGGTTTCCTTTCGGCACAAAAAGGTCTGTGTGCGTTTGGACGGACCACTAGGGAGGGGGTTAGTGGTAGTACTGTATATGTAAAAGGACACGGGGAAAGGACTGACGTTCAACCGCCTCACACTTTGGCCAACGGCGAGCCTCTTGAAGAAGCGCTCCATGCTCGGCCCGATCTTGTCGTACGACGGCACCGGTTTGTGGATGTCCTTGAGCAGCAAACCCAGCTTGGCCGACGGGTCAAAACCAGATGGGAAGCAGCAAAGAAAGGCCACAAGGCGGTGACTCGTGTCGGGATATGCAGGACCGCCGTCGTCAGATAACGTTTTGATATCCTCCTCCTGCAGCAAGAATAGGTCATCTTCGACCGTCTCGCCAAGGGTGCGCAAGGCATCAAGTGGATTGGCAGGTGGACTGTAAGGAATGGCCTTTCCGGTAGCGGTATTATGTAGTGAGGTAGTTGCTGTAGCTTTTCTCGTAAAAATAGCCGGATACCGTGTGGGCAGATAGCCCATCAAGTAGGCGTACAGCTCATCGACCGCCGCCTTGGCTGCTGCTGTGCCTGTTGTGCCCATGACCGTGTTTGGGTTGCCGGCCATAACTTTGCGACGTACTTCGATGCGCTCCTTGTAGTTGTTGTCGAGGACGATAAGGTCTTCAGGCGAGGATGACTGGAGCGCCATGGTGATGTGGTACGTCGGCTTGAACGGCCGGAACGGTGTCGGGTTCACCGTCTTGTAATCGAAAGCCGGCAACGGCGTGATTGTTGAAGGAAGTGCCGTCGTGCCATCATTGTTTAATTTTTCATTGTTTCTGTCGACTGTTGGTTTGCTGTTGGGCGCTCTGTGTCGCAGCCTAAGAAAGACGCCTATCACGGCGGCTGATAGGAAAAGGACAACAAGATAGAGGTCCATGTCTGCGAGGGGAATGCAAAATCAAAGAGAAAAAAGAAAGAAAATCAACGGGACAACAGCTATGTTCACAAAGCTGCATTCACAAGAGAAAATGATAGCAGTACAGAGAATAAATATGGCCGCTTTATCAGGACAGGATCTCTCTTTGATATCCCTTCCCTTGGTAGTGGTCTCGAGCGGGGTGCACACCAACTAACGATAGTCATAGGGCGTGCTCGGCGCGCTTGACGATTGGACGGCGTTTTAGGAAGGTCATGCCGCACTGTTGGGCGATCGCGTGCGGCAACTGCCGACAACGGCCGTATTGTATTTCCACTTTGAGTATAAAACCCCGGGCGACGATCGGAGTCGAGTCAAGACGAAGCACATAGATTAGAGGAGGAGAATAAAGATAAGAATAAACCAAGCCCAGTGAAGCAAGCAAGTTGGGCTGCGTATCTCTTGATATACGCACGTGGTAAGTTACGTGGCTCTGTTTGTTCATGTTTGTTCATGCTTTGCCTCGAACTAACACGTCCAGCACTTTGCTTTTGCCACCATCTCCGACACGTTTGCCGTGGGCGTGGGCAACCTGACTAGCGCGTTTGCCGACTTCAAGGCGTTGACGGGTGTGGCACGTATCCTGTCGTTTGGCGACTGGTCGTTCTCGACGGACTACGATACGTTCCCCATCTTCCGCACGGGCGTGACGGCCGCCCAGCGGCAGACGCTGGCCAACAATGTCGCCGCGTTTGTCGTTGCCAACGGCCTCGACGGCGTCGACTTTGACTGGGAGTACCCAGGTGCCACCGACATCCCGGGCATCCCGCCCGGCACTCCGGCGGATGGCCCCAACTACCTGGCCTTTTTGAAGCTGGTGCGGGCCGCGCTGCCCACCGGCAAGACCCTGGCCATTGCGGCGCCCGCGTCCTACTAGTACCTCCACGGCTTTCCCATCTCGGACATTGCGGCCGTCGTCGACTACATAGTGTATATGACCTACAACCTTTACAGTTAGTGGGATTTCGGAAATGCTTTCTCTGAGTGAGTTCTTTTCTAATATTATTTTCCGCCTGTAGTCACTCTTACTGAACCCCCTCCCTCTATCTCGTAATAGATGTCCCGGCGGCAACTGCTTGCGCTCGCACATGAACAAGACCGAGACGCTAAGCGCCATGGCTATAATCACCTATACGGACGTGCCAGCCAACAAGGTCGTCGTTAGCATAGCGCTCTACGGCCGCTCGTTCCAGATAACGACGCCGGGCTGCTACGACCCCGACTACACGTACGTCGGGCCGCTATCCGGGCCACGCCTAGCCGCTACACCGACACGGCCGGCTACATCTCCAACTACGAGATCCGCGAGCTAATCGTGACCGACGGCCATGTATAGCAGTACACGAGCGATGAGGGCGACATTCTCGTGTACGGCGGCAACTAGTGGGTGTCCTGGATGACAACGGACACGTACAACAGCCGCGTGGCCTAGGTCAAGGGCCTCAGCTTTGGCGGTACGTCGGACTGGGCCGTCGATCTAGACGCCGACTACGGCGACAACGTGGGACCCGGGCAGGGCGACGGCGGGTCGGAGATGATCTATGTCAGCCCGGACATCTACAGCGAGCCGAATCCCGTCATCCAGTGCGACCCGCCCTGCACGCTGGTGCTACCGCCCATTGTGCTGCCCACCAAGACAACTATCACAATACCGCCCGTGACTGCCACCTACTCGGACACCTAGTCGACAGTCGTCACCCTGGGCGGCAGCACCATAACCACCACGGCTATACAGATAGGTGCCGCCGGCGCCGTCGTCTGGCTGACAAGCAGCATCATCCCGCCGCCAGTGCTGGTGACGGAAACACAGACACGCAGTGTCGCACCGCCCATCGTCTAGACCTACAGCCCCGGTCCCTATCCGACTCCAGCGTACGACGGCGTTACGTGGTCGCTACCGCCGCCGCCGCCTGCACCCCCCCGGGGCTTTCCCAGCACAATCACGGTCAAGAGTGGCCCGCCGCAGCCCACGTGCCACCCGGGCCAGATCTGCGGTTTGCCGTGCCTCCTCAACTGCGGCAGTCCCGGCTATCTCTTCATCTGCGGCTGCATCGGCCCGTTCTACGCGTCGGGCTCCAACTGCATGGACGCCGGCTACACGGATCCCGGCAGCGACAACGGCAGCGGCGGCGACGAGGGCACGTGTCGCCAGAAGCAGACGGCGTCATACTGCGACGTGACCTGCTCCGCGATCACTTACCCCGGCACGACAACGACGCAGTGCGGCAGCCCGGACTGCACCCGGACGGTGACGTCCTGCGGGGCGACCGGCAGCACGTCTACCACGTCCACGACGCTGACGTGCCCAGCCGCGACAACCGACGTCTTAATACAAAAAAAGTGTAATGCTAAGTAATCACTACCATGGACTTCTGATCCGAGTTGCTACTCTTCTGGTCAAAGCACATGGCAGTAGATACCTGATCACAGACCCAGACACATCACCTTTTTAGTCAACACATAGTCAAAATGACTAGTCCATCCAGAAGGACATAGCATCCACCTTACTTTTCTTATTTAGTTATTTCATGCTTTTGAAAACCCTTGTTAGTCTGAGAGCCCCTCTCTTGTCTCCAGAGGAAGACTGGTCCAGCCATCCCACACTAATTCATTCCCCGGCCACAAAGCCTTGAATATTTCAGCGTAATTTTCAGTCTCTGGCAGTCGTGGATTGTCCCATGTCTCAGTCGAGCAGTCCTCCACAGCTTCTCGCGTCTCCCGCTTTCTAATTTCCCGAACGACAACGCGGCGTTGGTCATTCGTGTTGGCCCACCGGCACACCCAATGTCGGATCAAGACGCGGAGGACCATGTAAAAGGTCATGTTAATACCCGGCGAGTTGGACACGAACCGGGGCTCAATGCGTAGATACTGCAAGGCGCCTCTGCCCTCACGGGACATCACGCCAAATATGGCCCGGGCGAGAGTGGTGTCTATGGCACAGTTGGTGAACGACTGTTTGAGTGATTCGACAGACAGCGGCTCGTCGTCTCTATCCGAGGCGATCTTGCAGGAGAGTCGCAGCAACACTCGCTTCAGCTGGGGTAGCCTGCTCAGGGCACGGTACATGGCCACCTCGCGGTGGTCACCACGGGTGCGCTCCATGTCCACGACCACCCTCTCCAAGTGCAGACAACGCTCGGCAATGCGCTGCAGCGTGTCGGCCGAAAAGGCAAACATGTCGTTTTAACCAGGAGCGCCATCGTCATCGTCGTGATCGTCATCATACGGATCGAGCAAGAGACTGCGCAGCGCCGGGCCGTGCTGGCGTGTCAAAATGTCAAAGGTCGCGCGGCTAAAGTAGCCCGTCAGACGGAGGTGGCGCAACGGCTTCATGTAGCCGAGGATGTGGCCGAGGATCTGGTTAACGACCGCTCGGGACTGGGACTGGGACTGCTCCGACGACTCCGACTCCTTCAACACCCGCACGAGCGAGAGCATCTCGAGGCGCGGGAGATGGCCGCCCAGAACGAGACCCGCCAGCGCCCGGCCGGTGTCCAGTTGCCACGCGAGGTGAAGACGACGCACGCTGGCCATGCTCTGCGCGTTCAAGACATGCGGCTCGGGGTACCAGTCGAGCCTGAGGTTTTCGAGCGACCCGGTGCCGCCACGGAGGGTGTCGCTACAGAGGGTGTCATCTTCTTGGCTGTTCAAAAAGAACCCGCCCCAGTCGGCCGCCCGAGCGCAATAGCCTGGTCCACGGTCAGCGAGGCGCCCAACGCGCTCCAGTCAAGCCAGAGGTTGGTGAGATTGGGCGCCAGCCCGGTCATCATACGCTGCAGGGCCTCGTGCGAATAGTCCAAGGCGCCGTATATGTCGAATTGGCGGATAGTTGCCTCGAGGCTGTACAGCGACGGCGACGTCACGAGGGCGTATTCATCCTCGTTTATTGGTTGTGGACGGTTGCGGTCATGCTTCTGCCTATCGTGCCCGTCTCGCCGCTGCGTCCTCTTTGTCCTTATCCAGCCGAATTCGATAAAAGCAGTAACTACCACAGCCGAACAAAGCAAAAGCAAGAATAATGGGCAAACCAATCATCAAAAACATCATCACACCTGCCGGCTGCAAATCGTGCTCCGGCTCATCGCACGAGAGCGGTGGAATAGTCGGACCCGGGACCCAACTCAACAGTGTTTGGCCGCAGGTAATGTCCGGGGGTCGGGGCGACAGTGCGGTGATGTCGGCGTGTCGCCAGGAAACCGTGTACGGAGCGTGGATGTGGTATGCCGTTCTAAATGTGTTGTTCGTCGAGTCGATTGTCCGGATGTCGCTCATGCATGCCGGCAACCCAAGACCGGCAACCGTAATACCGTCTGGAAACAATGCGGGGGTATGATCCCGGATGCAGCAGAGCGCGGTGGCCGTGGCGTTCTCGTTTTTTACTCCGGTACTAATCGGGCCAATCTCGTAGGCGGTCCAGTCGCTCGGGCACACCGCCGGGCTGAACGAGAAGCGGCTCTCGGGCGCCACATTCGCCCACCCCGAGGGCTGGCACGACGTGAATGCCGGATTCGCCGTGTCAGAAACGTAAAAAGTGACGGTTGTGACACTGCTCACCCAGTAAAACTTGCTCGTAATGTACGTCGTCGAGTACAAATCCGTGCACGACCCCGTCTGAACAAACGGCGTTGTGAGGGCTAGAAGAGATGTTCCTGTTGCAGCTGTTGTCATTGCCGGAGTTGCTGTTGCTGCTATGGAGGCTGTGTCGGAGGCCGTGTCGTAGGCCATGTCGGTCGTGCTCCTGCTCGTCGACTGCGCGGGTGTGGACAGCGCCATTACGTATTGTGTTCTCTGTGCGTGATCTGTGATCGTCAAAGATGAATGCAAGGCGTAGGCGGGCTTGGAAGTAGGATTCCAACCGGGTCTTATAGCACCATCTGCAGCTGTGCCGCTGGAGAGATTAGTAAAAGTCCACGGCTCCTGTCGCCCGCATGACATCACATTTAGCTAAATGAAAAGGGGACGGGACAAGACGGGCAATGAGACCCTTGCACATGGCCGCGTGTACGGGTAAACTAGCGTATATTATAATGATATTTAACGTGTCTGTTGGCCGCAGATCTCTCCTGAATGCCGCACCGGTACGGTTTATTGGCGGCAATGATCTAGCTCAGCATCGTATCATCAAAAGCAAACGTTCAAGTTTTTTCATTCACTCTCGAGGCGGAAATGTGGATGTAAAATATCGGCTGGTAAATCTTGCAAGAATTACCAACAGGAAACCAACAGGAAAGCTGACATGGGATGATGGTATATGAAATAAAATAAAATAAAACAAGAAGTCCCTCGTGAGACATTGGTGATCATTGACTGTCACATGGGTAGATGCGCACGTATGAGCGAGGATAAATACGATATTTAAAGGAGAAAGAGCTCACCTCGTCATCAAAACCTCCTGTGGTCATATCCAGTTCACCGGGTGTCTTTGTTGCCTTTCTTTAAAAAATTTCCAGAACAATTCAGAGCACATCTCAGCTTCCGCTATTTTCCAACCATCATTTTTGATATTTGTTGCATTTGCCGGAGTCATGAGAAAGCACGTTCTTTGGGCCTTTGTCTGCCTGACGATGTCATGGCGGCAGACGTTTGCCGTGCCAAGCAGTGCCCAGGAGGCAACAACCCAGGAGATTGACATGGCTCGAAAAATCGTGGACAATGCGATTGCGGAGATGACATCGTTCAACAGGGCCTGACTTGATCAGCCGGCACGCAATCCGTATACACTGCGGCCGGGAACTGTGGTGGACAAGAGAAGCGACCAGGTGGACGCACCGCCTCCGCTCCTCAACATCACCACCGAGATTGCTGCGGCAGCCGCCCTGCTGGCCAAGGTTGAAGCAGCCGGACAACCAGAGGAGCCCGTGCCTCTGGTGGTGTCACGTGCGTCTCGTTTTTGGATGGAAGATCTCCAGCGCAAGGGCACGGTTCCCTGGACTTGGCAGTCCGGGAAGTCGCTCGAGTACACACGCGAGCCAACACTGCTCGGTACGTCGACAGACGGGCTGCAGGTGGCGCCGTACTTTGAGCGGCCACGCAGCCAGTACGCCGATCGACTGGCAAGCGACTTTGTGCACCTGAAAGACGGTGGTGCCAAGGGCGACGGGAGCACCGACGACACGACAGCTGTCCAGCACGTGCTTGATGCACATGCCACGGGCGACAAGATCATCTTTGTGGACGCCGGGACCTACATCCTGACAGACACGGTGACGGTGCCGAAAGATGCCAAGCTCGTCGGCGAGACGTGGTCCCAGTTTGCGGCATCGGGCAGCAGGTTTGCGGACGCGGCCAACCCGCGCGTGATGCTCAAGATTGGCAACGAGAACGATGTCGGTACCGTCGAGATGCAGGACCTGCTGCTGACCACCAAGGGAAGCACGGCCGGGGTGGTGCTGATGGAGTTTAATGTCAAATAAAGGCGGGGATTATACCCCGCGCGTTAATAGACACGCGTTATAATACGTTTAACGTTATTACCGGGGATAAAACGTTAATAATTAAGAATGGAATAATATTAAACGGGAATATAATTAATAGGAAAATGCTATAAAGGCACTTCCCAAAGGGTGAGAGTCTCTGCTAGGTGATCAGGCTAGGGAGGGGTCTTGTTCTGATAAAACAATGAGAAGGTGTGACGGTCGAACAATAGTCAACACGTATAACAGGGGTGATAGGCGTAGTGATTGTATGCAATGAGGGCACAGGAATACTGGTTCATGTAGGTTGGTATTTTAGATAATCGGTAGCGACTGAGTCTTTTATCTAACTTAGTGAGGAGGAAGCCTTAGTCTTATATATCTAGTGAACTTTATATAGCTTTATTCGCGAACTTTATTCCTGTATGAAGTTTAGGTAAACTTTATACCGCTTCATATTTAAACTTTATTCCTGTATAAAGTTTGCCCTGCTTAGTTATTCCTAAAGTTGGCTAAAGTAACTAAACAACTTTAGTTAAGATTAGATTAAAGATAATTAAAGTAGGATAAAGTTCACTAGATATATAAGACTAAGGCTTCCTCCTCACTAGTTAAATAGAAGACTTAATCGTTACCGATTATCTAAAATACTAACTTACATAAACCAGTATTCTTATACCCTTATTATATATAATCACCACGCCTACTACCCCTATTATACGTGTTGACTATTATTCGACCGTTACACCTTCTTATTGTTTTACTAGAATAAGAACCCCCTCCCCTAGCCTGATCACCTAGTAGAGACTCTCTCCTTTGGGAAGTGCCTTTATAATAATAAGTGACCTTCGTCATTTATCTACCACCACGCGGTGCCACCACCAGAATTGGCATAGATCGACTCATAGATATAGCAGCACTCATCCACCGTGCTGTTGTCAATCATCGCCCAGCCAGATGGGTTCCGGTTCGGGCTGCCTAAAGCGGCAATGCGTTGTTCGCCGGAACCACCACTTAAGCCGGCCCGTGGCCACCCAGGTCCGCTGCCCCACGGATCTTTCGCAAACTTCGCCCAGGCCCACTGTATAGTCTGACTGAGCGCGACCTCGTCTGTTGTGGCATTCGACTGCGTGAACGTGCCGAAGACGAGGGGAATCTCGGAGGAATGATAGACGCCGTAGCCGGCTAGGGCGGTATTGGGGAAAGTCGCGTTGAAGTAGTAGCGCCAGACAGGCAGCCCGAGTGCCGCGGTGTAGGCTACGATGCGTGAGACGGCGCAGGTGAAGTCCGTGTCGGTGGCGACGACCACGTCTGCGGCGTACTGCGTGGTGTACGGGCCCGCGGCCGACACCGGCAGGACCGCTTCCAGCTCCGCCTGCACGGACTTCACTGTAGGAAAAGCGGCTGCAAAATCGCCCCAGGACGTCACACTGGTGCTCATGAAGAGCGAACCCTCGTCAGCGTTTGTGCCTGTCAGGATCGGAACCATCGCAATATTGCCTTGCAGCCGCGCCCGCTCCGGATAGGCCCGCTGGGTCACGTTGTCGTTGACGCCTTTGAACGTGACGGCGCTATCGATGAGAATGGCGCTGAAATCCGCGCTGTCGACGGCGCGCATGCAGGCAAGCTCGGCGTCGCTGCCGTTCGTGGAACTCGTGCAGTTGAGCTGGCCCACGAGCGTCGTCCAGGCCTCGGGACCCGTGGTGTCGGTAGCGCTATCCATGATGGAGGCATAATCATACCAGCCGCTCTCCAAAATGGCCGCGCGGAAGGGGGGATCTACCACCATAGTCGAGACGAGGCGGCTGACGCTGGTGCTGCCGCTGCTCTCGCCAAAGACGGTGACCTTGTCCGGATCGCCGCCAAAAGCGGCAATGTTCTCCTGTACCCACTGCAGCGCCATGCGCTGGTCGTAGAATCCCGCGTTGCGCTCTACGAGCGGGAGGGCAGGCGCATTGGAGAAGCCGAAGACGTTCAGTCGGTAGTTGATGGTGACGACAAGTACGTCTTGGCTCGTGGCCAGAATGGAACCGTCGAATTGGGTAGCGGCCGACGTGCCCGTCTTGAGCGCGCCGCCATGAATCCACACCATGACAGTGCGCCCCCCGGGCGGCCCGGGCGTGGCCGGGCTGAACACATTCAGATACAAGCAGTCCTCGCTCTGGTTGGTCAGCAGGTTGGCGGAGCCCTGTTGGATGCAGGCGTTAGGCCAGGCGGTGGCATAGAGAGGCTTGCCACGCCGCTCCGAAGGTGGGGTCGGTGGTGCGAAGCGCAGCGACTTCAGTGGCGGGCGGGCATAAGGGATCCCCAGGAATTGGTTGACTTCCACGGAGCTGTTGGTGAGGCCTGCCGTGATGCCGACGATGGGCCCACTTGCGGTGGCCACGGTTGGGCCATGTCTCGGGCTGGGCGCCGACGCAGCAATAGCTGCAAGGCAAGAAAACAAGATGACTGATTTCATGATGAATAACAAGAGACGGAGGAGGCGGCAGTGGCCGACGTTGGCTTGCCGTAACGTCCATAGGGCGTCCCATCCCTCGAAGTTATAGGCTTCACGATGGCAACCTGAGTATCAAGCGTAGTGTCTTCTCGAAAATTGTGTTTGGCGTTGCAATCTAGTAAAGATAGTGCTAAGTCGTTGATCTCTAAAATGTTTCGACGTTATCTTTAAACTTGTGTTTTCTATGCCTACTAGATAAGAAACCTTGTCATGGCGTTTTTTTGTGGCCCATTCGGAAGTGCTCCGTCTGTCGGACTTGTCTCCTACGGAGCAACTATCGAGACTAAAGCGATAAGGTCGCTAATGGATAGCTTCTTACGGCGAACGTCCGAACAGCCTTATGTCACGGACAACCACCTAGACACACGGACAGCGTCCAACTGAGTTGTCCCATTACAAGACAAGCATGTGCGACGTCCCGTTCTGATAAGCTAGATTTCAAAGACAAGACTCTAGGGGACAGAAACATCGTTATCTGTCGTAAGGGCTAGGCTCGTCGAGGTGATCACCACCTCGATGACGCAGCTCTGGAGCCCAGAGTAATCAAGGCTGGACGTTCCATGTCTGCTACTCTTCATCTCTCGTTTTATATTCTTAAGCAAGTGTATCTTTGCGCCTAGAAAAACTGTCTGAATACATCACCCGTCGCTACCAACCCGTAAAGACCCTGCTAAGGGGAGAGAGCTGTGCAACTCCTTTGGACAAAGCTCCTAGGTTTCGGCTCCCTTTGGACTTAGAAAACAAGTTGATTTTATCCTGCGGCCTCTTTCCTAGCGCCTTGCCTTTCCCTTCTTTAGTTTTAATGCTCCTATATCGTCCTCTACACTATTCCGCTTCCACTTAGAACGCGCACTTCCCGAAGAACGTATCGGTGCAAAGATTCCGTCGGGCCAGGGCGTGAGCCAAAAAAAAAAAGTCCGTAAGTCGGAACCTCCGGAGGAAAGATAATAGCATCCGACCCAGTCATAGAATCCTGTTTCTTGAACCAACTTCGAGTCATAATTAAGCTCGCATTTATAGAGTATCCATTGCTTTAATAGGTCGCGATGCGGATTAAAGTGTGGCGTATCCTGCGCCGGATCGACCTCGCTTAGGCAGTGTATAACTAGCCGCTTGTTACGGATATGGCCCCCACGAGGCCTCGATAATAGGCCAAGGACGGACGACATATACGACCCCGTAACGGAACGGAACAATAATAATACGAAGGACGCCAGGCACGGCACGGTATAAAAAGGTGGCTAGGCTAGAGATACGAAGTGGTGTAGGGACTAATAAGGAACAACTTCGTATTAGAATGAAGTTAGTATATGAAGCTGTATAAAGCTAGGAATAACTTTATACTAGGATGAAGCTGGCGTATAAAGTGTAACGGGTTACGTAGTAAGAGCTTACGGGATCTCGAAGTAAGGTGCTTAATTCTAATAAAACATCTAGATAGAGAGGAAAAGGAGAAAGAAAAGAAGGAAACTAGGATTATGGGAGCTTCCCACCCCGGGCGCGGCAGCGGTGTGGGACGTGCATGCGCGCGTAGGCGGGGCCACCGGGACGGAGCTGACACCTAATGAGTGCCCCCCCAGCACCAGTGGCACCGAATCGGACAGCTGCAAGGCCGCCAGCTTGTTGCTGCACATCACGCCCCATGCGTCGGGCTACTTTGACAACATGTGGCTGTGGGTGGCGGACCGCCTGATCGACGACACGGACACGGGCTCGGCGACCAACAACATGACGCAGCTGTCGGTGTACAGTGCACGCGGGATGCTCGTCGAGAGCACGACGGCCACGTGGCTCTATGGCACGGCGGCCGAGCACAGCGTGTACTACCAGTACAACTTCCACAATGCGCAAAACATCTTTACGACGATGATCCAGAGCGAGTCGCCCTACTTCCAGCCCACGCCCAAGCCCCCGGCGCCGTTCGATAAGGTGGTCGGCACGTTTCCCGGCGATCCCGGCTACGGCTGCAAGGGCAACGACTTTGACGGCTGCGACGAGTCGTGGGCCGTTGTCATGGAGGGTTCGCAGAACATCCACATCGGCGGCGCAGGCACGTACTCGTGGTTCAGCACGTACTCGCAAGACTGCATCGACGCGCACACGTGCCAAAAGACGCTGTGGTGGATCAACGGCAACCACGACAACAACCGCCTGCAGCACGTCATCGGCATCGGCGCCAAGAACGTGCTCGTGGCGGACGGCAAGGCGGTGCTGGCCACCGACAACCTCGCGTCGACAGCCCACCCGTCGCTGGCCCACATATCGCTGTTTAACGTGCCCTCGAGCGGGCCAGCGCCGACGACGCCGACGACGGATGAGCCTGCGGCATGTGGCAAGAGCTACCACACGTTCGACGGCGCCGCATCCGTGGGTACCGGTGCAGACTTCCACTGGTCGTATCTCGACCAGCGCAACCTGCCCGTCGAGGAAGGAGTTTTACATTACCATTGTCAACCTCACGCCCTACAAGTTTGTCAAGACCAGCATGCACAAATGCCAGCTCGACGTGTTTGATTTTGCCGACGTCCCGTCGGGCCGCGCGCACCAGGCTCGCGTGGTCTACACGGCCGTCGTAAGCAGCACCGTGGACGACAACGCCGAGGCGTACTTCTGCATCGAGGGCACGGACAAGACGTTCCAGGTGCGCGCCAGCACGCACATCCCCGACACGCACCTCTACCGCACCATCTTTGACCTGACGGGCATGGGCCTCGGCCAGCGCGAGTACAAGAACCCCTACGAGACGGCAAGCGTCACGCTGGTCATCACGGGCAGCGAGTCGTTTGGGTACATCTCGTCGCTGACGTTCCAGCCGCTCAACTGGATGCACGGGCTGTACGACGTCATCAAGGACCGCGAACTGCGCCACATTGTCATGCCCGGCTCGCACGACGCCGGCATGAACACCATCAGCGCCGCCTCGAACCTGCAGGGCGGCATCGCGTCCAACACGCAGACCCAGGGACTCACCATCTACGACCAGCTGCGCGTCGGCTCGCACTACTTTGACATGCGCATCGTCCGCATCAACGAAGATGGCGAGTTTTACGCCGCGCACTATACAGACGAGATGGGCTTCTCGGTGAGCGGTGCATCGGGCGAAAAGCTGGCCGACATGATCGACGACGTCAACCGGTTCACGGCCGAGTACCCCGGCGAGATCATCATCTGGGCGATGCGGTACCTGGTAACGATCCAGCACGGCGTCGGTGGCGATCTTTGGAACGACACCGCGGCGAGCCAGTTCTTTGACGCCCTCGAGCGCATCAACAACCGCTGCCCGGGCCTCAACACGAGCAGCTCCTTTGCCACGGCGCCCGCACGCACGTATCTCGACGCCAACGGCGGCAAGGGATGCGTCCTGCTGCTCACGGCAAGCGAACATTTCCAGGACAACGTCACGGCACATCGTCCGTCGGCGGGCATCTACGACGACGGGCTCCTCAACCGCGACGACTACTGGTCCAAGGCAACCACCACAGCGGACAACTCGCTAGCCCAGGTCAACCATACACAGCACATTTTGCGGAGCAACGCCATCGACATCAACCACAATCCGTTTTGCATCATGCAGTGGCAGTGCACGCCCAACATTGTTGACTCCACGCTGTGGGGGCTCGACCGCGTGGCCGTCTTGTCCAGCAATCCGGCCTTGTATTGGTACGGCATCAATGGAATGTCGCCGCAGCATTTTCCCACCGTCATTCTGCAAGATTACATTGTGAGTCTTCCAACCCCTGTTTTTTTTTGTTTTTTTTTTAAAAAAAAAGATTCACTTTTTAACTTTTTTTTGTCAGGGCCAATTGCTTGTTCCCAATGGACTCGGCTATGAGGACGTGACATCCTTCCCGGATCAACTCGGCGCAGAGATGCAGACGTTGGTCATCGGCCTGAACTTATACATGGTCAGCCAAAACTGCGATGTCTCCAAAGCGCTGGACCCCCTCGTGGGCAAGCCGTCGGCTACGTCAAACCACATGTCGAACCACCTGTCGAATAACCTGTCGAATAACCTGTCGATGCGGTCGGTTGCCACCACCTTCCACGGTGTCATCTATGCCAACGGCACCGTGGACGAGAATCCGCCGCCCGGCTTTCATCTCGACCAAGCGGACGACTGCCGAGATCCGTCAAAATAGAGCAACCCGCACTTATCAACCGAAAGGCGTTTACCAGACAAATGAACCAAAAAAAAGACCAAGAGGAACCACGCAGAGTTCGACTGTGTGTCGTTGACGTGCTTGTAACCTTGACGTTGATGGCTGTGTTGGACTGGAGGGATGAATTCCCATCGTTTTTTTGCTCCCTGATTATGCCCATCAAGCACTTCATCAACATCGTACATCTCGATGCTCAGGGTTTACATGGATGCTTCTGTGCCAAGCTCCTTGCAAGTTTTCTGATTTGATTGGCCAGGTCATTCACCCGCCCCACAAGTTACCCGAGTAGTGAACGGGTGCTAAATAAACCAGACACCGAACCATTTAACGGCCCTTCTCCGCATTCTTCTTCTCCTTTTATCATAACACTACCACACCACCTCGCATAATGTCGCCGCCCACGCCCATGCCCGCACCCGGCCACCGGCGCCTGTTGACCGACAGCATGTTTTCGGTGAAGCAGGCGCCGGACGATGGCCGCGATGTCTTTAGGAACACCGAGGCGCTCTGGTACCCGATCTGGGCCCGCGGCATCTACGGCGGCGCCCTCATCGCACAGTCGCTCACGGCCGCACAGGAGACGCTGCCGTCCTCCTTTTTCGTCCACAGCATGCACTGCCACTTTGTGCGCGCCGCACAGGTCGACGTACCGCTGGTCTACCACGTGGACCGCATTCGGGACGGCGCATCGGTGTCTCTGCGGGCGGTGCGGGCGCACCAAATCGGCCAGCTTGTGTTTTCAACGACAATCAGTTTTGCAAAGGCGGCCAAGTCGACCAAGACGCTGCGGCACCAGGCGGCGTTCCCAGAAGCAGCAAGACGTGGGCCACCCACTCGCCCCGGCGAGGCCGTAGACCCAACACTCCTGTCGAAAACGTGCCAGGTCGAGTTTGGCAGCATGTTTGAGTGTGTGCGGCTACCGAGGGAGACAAAGGAAATCCCCGAGAAGGAACGTCTTTTGCAATGGATGAGAGTGCGGGCAGACGACAGCAATAGAGGGTCTCCCGGCACCGTCCAGGCACACCTCGCCGCGCTGGCCTACATGACCGACAACTACTTTATCGGCACTGTGCTTCGTGCGCATCGCGGCTCGCGGTTTACCGGCTCGGCAGTGATGCAGGGCCGTATAGAGGCCCTGGATACCAGTAGGACAAAAGGACAAAAGACACTCAAGGCGTTTGACAATCTTGCACAAGAGGAGCGGGAGGACAACGGCAGTCCAGACAACACGACACGCCAACCCACGGCGGAAATGATGGTCAGCTTGGACCACACCATCTTCTTTCACGAGCCGACTGCTGTGCGTGCCGACGACTGGCTCTTCGTCGAAGCCGAGACGCCGTGGGCCGGGCACGAGCGGGGGCTGGTGATTGAGCGCATCTGGACGAGTGGTGGGGTGCTCGTGGCGACGTGCATCCAGGAAGGCATGGTACGGCTACAGCAGGACGGTGAGGCAGCGTTGGGAACAGCCAAAAAGCCGTCCAGCAAACTTTAACTTGTCTTTTGTAAATGTTACTGTATATAATCGCATAGACAGAGCTATTGGACAGACTCATCATAGCTAGAAATTCTTTACTACAGCATCCTTACTTGTCTCGTCGAATTTCCCACTCAATTTTTTGAAAGTCATGCATTTGCATCAACATTTTTGTTTCTTTTTTTTTTGCCTCTATTGATTGTGTTGCTTGGGGATACTTGGGGAGTGTTGGGGACGATTGCCGAGGCACCCCCATCGCCAATGGCTTTTAGTGACGTTGGGGTCGGGGATGTCGGCATCGGGACGCCGAGGCTAATAAACTCGTCGAGCTAGCAGTGGACGAACAGCAAACTGACGACACAAACACTGGCATCGTAGATGAAAAGAAAATAAATATTGTTCTCAATTTTTTTTTTTCAATGTTTGAGATTTGTTCGTAATCTATCGACCACAAACCACATTTCACGATGCCGTCAGATCCTCCCCTCACGGGTGTCAAAGTCGTCGAGCTCGCCGGGCTATCACCAGGTATGCTTAACAGGTTATGTTATTAAATTTGTCGCCAAAGTCATTGTCTTAACTCGCCGTCTATCTCGAAGGCCCCTTTTGCGGCCAGATCTTGTCTTTGTATGGAGCCTCTGTCCTGCGTGTCGACCGCCCCAGCGCCGAGCCCAGCCCTGACATTCTGACCTCCTACAAGACCTCCATGGTGGCCGACCTGAAATCGCCGAACAGCGTTGCCCTCTTGAAAAATATTATCGCCCAAGCAGACGTCCTGATCGACCCCTATCGGCCGGGCGTGCTCGAGCGCCTCGGCCTCGACCCCAAGACGGTTTTGCTGGCACTCAACCCGCGTTTAGTAGTTGTCCGCCTCACGGGCTTCCGTCGTGATGGCAAGTACAAAGACATGGCGGGTCACGACTTAAATTACTTGGCTGTGTCAGGCGTGCTGAACATGCTCGGTGCCAAGGGTCAGCCGCCCTCGCCACCAGCCAACATGCTGGCCGACTATGCTGGTGGTGGACTCGTCGCGGCCATGGGTGTCATGCTGGCCCTGCTGCAGCGCAACACGAGTGGTAAGGGCCAAGTCGTCGAGGCCAACATGGTCGACGGGGCAGGCTATATTGGCCTCCTGCCGCGGCTGCGCACCAAGGAACCGGTATGGAACGGTCCACGCGGGACCAACACGTTGGACGGCGGGTGTCCATACTACCAGTGCTACGAATGCAAAGATGCCGGGGAGTACATGGCCGTGGCGAGTCTGGAGCCTGCCTTTTTCAAGAATCTTTTAAAAGGTCTCGCCTGCCGCTACGAGGACCTTGTTCCGGGCAACCTCAAACGGGAAGACAAGCGGGCGGGGCCGTACATGCGGGAGGCACTCACCCAGAAATTCCGGGAGAAAACGCGGAAAGAGTGGGAGGCCATTTTTGACAAACTGGACGCCTGTGTCACGCCCGTTCTTGGCCACCGGGAGCTAGAAAGTGCCGGGTTCGAACATCGGCCAATCGTGACGCTCACAGAATCCCCTGCTAAGCCGGTCGATGCACAGTGGGAGGGGATAACACTGCCAGTTGGGATAGGCGGAGAAGAGACACTTCAAGCATGGATGGGATGGCAGCGGGATCGGGATTATTCTACTGCTGCGAACGGTGTGTATGAGCCGGTGAAACAAGCAAAAGCCTCTCTGTAGATATTTTAAAACGGTAGAGTAATTATGTACAATATGTGAGACCTTTATTCGTTAATGGGTTCACTTAAATTCTTAGCAATTTTTCAGATTAAAAAATGCAAAAGAAAACAAAAAAAAACCCGTGCTCTTTATCTGTTTTTGAAATTTCATGTTGTATAAACAGATTAATATCATGTCAAGTTTTTTGGTTTTTTTTAAAAAAAAAAAATCCAATCAAAGAATTGATTTTCTCTTCTTATCAAGCAGTCACTCTCGTGTCGATATGGTCAATCAAGTCAAATTCAAAAATGCTTGTTCATTAAATCCTAAATCTATATACAGCTACACCTCCATATCCTCTCGCCTAGACGACAATCCGCCCATCCACGCGTGTCCGCTCGCTCTCCAGCACCAGCGGTCCACCGCCCGGCCCACTGGCGTCGAGGCTGAGGGTAAGGCGTGTTCGGTCGGCGACGACGTGCACGTCTCGCCCAGGTTGCGGTAGTCGGTCTCACAGTGGTGGGCACCACCCTCCGCAGGACTAGTGGCGTCGTGCCCATCCGGCGAGGGCACGACTTCGCGGATCTCGACACTAGGGTAGGGCAATCTTCCTTCCCTCAACGGGATGAGCATCAGAGGGATGGCGGCCTCGAGGGCGGGAGTGGAGCTTCCTTACTCGTGGATGAGTCCGCAGGAGTCCTGTGCAGGCCTGCTTAGCGCCTGTGCCAGGCTGTGCAGCGCCTGTGCTTGGCCCCCAACGACGGCTTGTGATTTGCAGTTGAGAAAATGAGGGTTTTCGGGCCCTATTACACCATCGTTATTCTTGTTTAATTTTACGATATACGCGTCAGCTGCGAGTTTACACTTGCTCTGTCTATAAACAATAACAGCTTTGTCGGCAGAGACGCAGAGTTTGTGGGCGCATCGTAATCAGGCGGCATGGTCTGCTCCGGACAGTCCAGGCTCCGGGGAAGATGAGAAAGACCAAGAAGGTGAAGAAGAAATGGACCTGTTTTGGAACAATACAAAGGAAGACTTCACAGCGTGTTCTAGTGCCTGTGGCTACTGTGGTCGTTGCACGTACTTTTTCATACTTTATATATTAATCGTCAAAGAAATAAACTAAAAAGCACCATCAAATCACAATATTATTAGTTCAACTTCCTATTTACATACAGCAAATGACCCAACAGCATTGTCTCCTTCATAGCTTGGCCACGGCACCTCTGCCTGCCTTCTTTTTGTGGTCCTCCTTGAGAATTTTGCGCAATATCTTGCCGGCTGCACTCTTTGGGATGGCATCCAAAAACTCCACACCGCCGGCTATCCGCATATAGCGCGGCTTGAGACGCTCGACGTGCTGCTCCAGTTCACATGCTGTTTCTTGACTAGGTGGCATACCCTCCTTGAGAACGACATGGTGCTTTTCATTTCTGGCATGCATCTGTTGTCCTCGCTTGTCGTTTTTCATTCCCGGTTTTCTCCTTTTTGTTCATTCTCTTCTTCCCCCTTTTCTTTCCGCACACAATATCAATTTATGACAGCATCTTCATCTTTGCAACAAGCGAGGGGGTTTTGGTATGTATTCCAATTTCTGGTAAGCGCCTCCAGTATTGTTACATCGCTATATTAAAATTGAGCTTACCTCTGCATGGAGCGCCTTTTTTATAAGTCCACGGCGGTTGGAGAATGACACTCTCTTTATTGACGGCCGTCTTTACACTTGTTATGACTTTTACCCTTGACTATGGCGGACCAGGGCAGTATGCGGGCGGTAGTTTATTCGTCTTGATATCATAAAAAATACGATTCAGCAAGGCGCAAAATTCATCTACATAAGATAAGACCACCTTCCCGGCGCTGGAAAAAAATAGAAATGGTTTCCTGTGCTGTATTGTACACTTCTGATACGAAAAGTAATGCGATCATTCCGCGACAATTCCATCGGCCGAGTTCATCGATCCTCACAATATTCATCTGCCTTCCTCACAAGTTATAACGAAAATATAATTGTGTCGATAAGGACATAGAAATGTAAAGGGAAGAAGACGGGGGAAAAAAAGCGCGAAAACGCATCCGCGCCAGTGAGATCCACCCTTTTTAAGGGGCATAAATAGTGAAATTGCCCTTGAGGGGTAGGCACAGAGGATTGTGAACGAACGCGTCAAGACTGTTGAATATTCTTGGTTTTAGTAACCTGTAGAAAGTAGTTGTCTCACGTGCTTAATATGTAAGGCTGTCCTCTAGCTATAAGCAGTGTAAGGCTAACAATTTTCTATCATATTCTTACAACTCTCATTCCTTAAATGGCAAAACTACTGGTAAACGGTTGCCGCTTACCCCTTTGCAATACAGACATTCCTAGTAAGGCTGCTAGTATGTATACGGCTGGAAGTGACAGAACTTGTTATCCTTGTTGTCCTTGTTGTCCTTGTTGTCCTTGTTGTCCTTGTTGTCCTTGTTGTTCTTGTTGTTCTTGTTGTTCTTGTTGTTCTTGTTGTTCTTGTTGTTCTTGTTGTTCTTGTTGTTCTTGTTGTCCTGTTGTTCTTGTTATTCTTATTGTCCTCGTTGTTTGCAGCATTCCGTAAAGCCTAAGCTGTTTTCTTGATAAGAAGATTCTACCACTTACAACGGAAACAGTGGCCTAGGAACAACTACGTAGCTTGACCCCGGCACATTGCCTTATTTACTATATAAACGCCCTTGGCGACGAGTTACTTCTATGTTACGTAGGGGTCATTTAGAACATTAGCTCTACATTTTACATAATCCACCACTACCAGCTTCCTCCTTGACTCCCCTCATGCTTATCACTTGAACTCTCCCACCATGTTGTTGGCCAAACGAATCATCCTGTTCTTGCTCGCAGCAGCGATCAGCGTTAACGCCCAGGTCGATCTCAGCACGGCCTTGTCATTTGGGGTACTCGGCAGCACGGCAGTAACAAACACTGGCCCAACAACCATCGAAGGCGACGTCGGGGTTTCGCCTGGCACCGCCGTTTCTGGATTCCCCCCCGGCAGCGTGACGGACGGAACGACCCACGCAGGAGATGCAGTGGCAATACAAGCCCAGGCCGATGCGCTGACCGCGTATAATCAGGCAGCTGGCCAGAGCCCAGGTGCTAGCCTGGCGAACGAGGACTTGGGGGGTCTACGACTTACTGCGGGTGTCTATGACTTAGGAATCAGTGCTCAGCTTACCGGGAGTCTCACTCTGGATGGGCAGGGCAACGCGGACAGTGTTTGGATCTTCCAGATCGACTCAACACTAACGACAGCGACCGATTCATCTGTGGTCCTGGTCAACGGTGCCTCATCTTGCAATGTTTTCTGGCAAGTGGGGAGCTCAGCGACCCTCGGATTCGACACAACTTTTATCGGAAATATTCTCGCCCTTCAGTCTATCACATTGGTCACCGGAACGACTTCGAAAGGAGGATTATATGCCCTTAACGGTGCTGTAACGCTGGACACGAATATTATCATTGCGCCATCTATCTGTATTGTGTCCCCGACGTCCTCGGCTTCTTTGTCATTGTCAACCCCCCCTCCATCGGCATCCTCGGTCCCGCCGCCTTCATCTTCTTTGTCCACCTCATCGTCACCTTCGATCTCATTGTCCTCTACAACGCTGTTGTCTTCATCTTCGCTCCTATCATCGCCATCTTCGATCTTGTCATCATTCTCTATGACACCCTCGTCGTCCTCTTCGATCTCATCATCGTTTTCTGCGACATTCACGTCGTCCTCTTCGATCTTATCATCGTCCTCTTTAATAATCTCGTTCTCTTCGACACTCTCGTCCTCTTCGATACTTTCGTCATCTTCCATCTTGTCATCATCCTCTACGATACCCTCGTCGTCCTCTTCTGTCCTATCATCGTTCTCTACGACACCCTCCTCGTCCTCTTCGATCTTATCATCGTCCTCTTCAATAATCTCGTTCTCTTCGACACTTTCGTCACCTTCCATCTTGTCATCATCCTCTACGACACCCTCGTCGTCATCTTTAATCTCATCATCGTTTTCTACGACACCCTCGTCGTCATCTTCGATCCTATTATCATCCTCTACGATACCCTCGTCGTCATCTTCGATGCTATTATCGTCCTCTACTACACCCTCATCGTCCTCTTCCATTTTCTCATCGTCCTCTTCGACACTCTCGATCTCATCATCGTCCTCTACGACACTTACTTCGTCCTCTACGACACTCTCGTCGTCATCTTTTTCGTCCACATCGTCCTCCTCCGCGTCCGTCACGTCATCCTACACGACACCCTTGTCGTCTTGTACTCGACCATCTCGGTCTATGAAATCGATGAGTTGCAAGACGTTGACGTCAACAGGGACTAGTGTGATCTCGACAACCACAAAAATGACGATGATAACGTTTACGGTGACATGCTCAGTGGCTCCGACCAGCATATCAACTTGCAACCAGTGGTTTGTCATCAAGACACCCTGTACGACAGTCTTGGTTGCTACTGTACCGGTTAGCATTTCTTCAACACCTTGCCCTGGCCGCATGCAAACTCTTGGTAAGACCTACTTGACCTCTTCCAATCAAGCAGGCACAAAGGCCCAAACAAAGCCAACGCCGATAGGTTACGGCCCAAACACAACCTGTACATCACCAGCAGTGCCGTCGGTAACACACAACGGTTTGAACTCTGTCACCGCCGATGCAGCCACAAATTGGAGAAATTTGGCTCTTGCTGCTTCTGTTTCTTTGCTTTGCGTCCTAATTAGCGTCTTTTGAAAGCTACCAAGTTAAAACTTTTGACTTTATGGGAGAATGCTAATTTGGTCCGAGACTGGGCGATCATGTCTAGTGAGGATAATCGAAACATTTTCGTTACACGATGTTATCCTTTTTTTATTTATTAAATTTAATTTCCGTTCTTTTACGAATGGTTGACAACCCTCAAAATATTGTTAAAAAATATTTTCTTTCTAGCTCCCATGTTCAATCTCAAACTCAAAATAAGTTGTGCTACGCGCACTTGTCACACAGTGACAGTTGTCAAGTAAAATGGAGCGGCCACTATGGTTTGTATCCAGGCTGGCTCTTATTATCCCAGCGATCGTCAAGCATATCGTTCTTGCCTTGAGTTGAAATCGCCGTGGCAGGCATTCTGCCCAAGCACACCGCCTTGCCTCGACCTCACCAGGGTCGCGATCACGAGGCTGAGGTGTACCTTCCGTTCTTGGAAAGAATTACGACGCACGGCGTTGATAACACCAGGAGGGAAAGCTGAAAAAAAAGGGGTTGACGCCGCCTTCCATTTTTAAAATTGGGCAATGGTAGGCCAATCACAGAGGCGAAACGGTGGCAGCCGGTCAACATAAAAAGGCAGCCATTCTGCACAACACTCTTTTGTCCGAAACATGCAAACCTTTCCCTGCATTGTTCACTTTTCGTCCGTTGCTGCCAACGGTTTTCACCCCGCCATTTCGTGACGCTGTTTTCGCAGCGCGGTAACCATGACGATGGCAGTGACGATGGCCGCGCCCATTTCTACGAAGGACGGCAACCTCTCAGATAGTGACGGTGACCACGACGACCCCCCGATCACGCTCGACTCGATTAAGAAGAGCGAAAAGAGCGAGACCATCGACTTTTCCATCAGCGCCAACTACGCACCCAACTGGAAGCCGCGAGAAGCCTTCCGTGAGCTTGTGCAGAACTGGTAAGTCGTCTCTCCTTTTCTGTTTCTTTGTCGGTGGTTTGACTACTTGTGGCCCATTTTGAAGTGCTGTTTTAACAATTCTTCGCGGGATCATCACCGTGTAGGCGAGACGGCATTGTCAAGTCGTTCGAATTAGCCGAACATGACTTCCGGGTCGAGCGCGACGAGCGGACGCTGGGCCGCAACACCGAAATCGTCTACCGAGTGCCAGACGTTCGTGCCACTGGCCCGGAGCCGCGATGGCTCGGCTACATCCGCTACAATGGCCGCAATGGCGAGGGCTCTATCGATATGGTGAACTGCTCGGCCACGCTGCAGCCCAAGCACCTCGATATGGGTGGGACCAGCAAGGCGGGCGATATGGCACAAGCTGGTGCCCACGGTGAAGGCTTGAAGATTGCACTGCTTGTGCTGATGCGCGGCCGCCAGAACCACTCTGTTCGCTGCTGCTCAGGCGGCTTCAACTGGACCTTCAATTTCACGACAAGAGGACGGCTCGTCGCACGTTTGCGACCCATGACGGACCTTGCCATAGAGCGGGCCCAAGACCAGGCTATTCGGCAGACCCAACGGCCGAGGGCGCTGCTCCCGCTGGTGGCAATACCGTATTGCGATGTGCAGTTTACGATTGGCGAGGCGCGGTGCGGCCGCAACGAGAGGGGAGACAAGGTCACACGCAGCCTCGTCAAACAGTCGCACTTCGAGGATTGGACGACGGCGGCCCTGTTTCTCCACACCGCTGGCCCGGACGCGATCTTGACCACTCGGGCCGCGGGCGACCTCCTGCTGGCGCCGCAGCTGCAGGGACAGATGCATCTCAAGGGCCTGTTGCTGCAGGAGTCGACAGTCGGACGATCGGCGAGCATGACCGGGCGGCCGCTCCGCTACGGCTACAACTTTGGTACCGGGCGGACCAATCGTGAGAGATCGTCGGTCGCTAGCGCGGGCGAGGAGGGCCGAGCGATTCTGGCCATCTGGGATGCAGTGCGCGATGAATGGCCTCACGAGTGGCTCGGCCTGGTGGCGCGCCTGAGCGAGATGCTCAACACGGCCGAGCCGCAATATGCCGATGTGGCCGGGGCAAAGAGCATATCGAAGCCAATGGCGGAGTCGCTCAAAGCACATCTCCTGGGTGGCCAGTTGCACAACAACTGGTACTATTGCAACGAAGACAAGAGCAAGGTAGGGTGCGGTCCGTAGCACATTCGGTTGCTTCGCTTGCTAATGCTTTCTTTCCGCTAGAATACGCGATTCGGACATATCATCCGCGGCCTCGGACGTGAGGGTGTCGAGCTCACAAAAACGTACTGGGACGTGCTCCGCCGGCACGGCCTTGTCCGTACTGCCGAGGAAGAGGAGCGCCTGCGTTTCATGGCTGCACCGGTCGTTGCCGTCTCCGAGACAGGCTTCACGATGTCCTTGTGCCGCCTCCTCCGTGCTTGCTTCTGTGCTTGCTCGCACATGGACGGACTGGACTTTGTCTTTGTTCAGGCCGGACAGCTTAACCTCCAGCTATCATTCTCCGACGACGACGAGCTCCGTTTCGCATTCACGACCGGTGGCTCTCCGTTGACGGTGCCTCCGCTGAGCTGGACTTGTCTGGGCAGATTCTGTCCGAGGCTGACATCTTGTACCACACTGTGAAGAGCTTGTTTTCTGATGCCCTGGAACAGCTGCCGCTCGAATCCTTCGTCAATGAAGACGATGAACAGCACGGGCGCACGCCGGAGCGCCGCCGCCGCATCGAAATCAGCCTCGCCGAGCAGCGTCTCCTCAACTACCTGCGCATTGAGAGCCCGACCATTGAGCCGGTACCAGGGCGTCCAGCGCTGTGTGTACGGTGGCCCGTGGATCTCCATCGCGACGCAAATGCCGAGATCGAGATTCAGTGCCACCGAGCGTCGACATGTTTGCACTTGATGGGCAATCAGATTGCCCGCCACGGTGCGTGCACCGCATGTTGTCCCCATCTTTGTCTGGTATTTCACCCTTTAGCTAACGTTTTGTTCGTCTTTGTTTGCAGCTCGTTCGGACAACATGCCTTGCATGATCGCAAAGGAAATGGAAGGCCAGGATCCCGGTGCGGCCAGTTCCGGCCCTGCCTGCCGTGCCACACGATACAGCAGCTGTAAAGGCGAGCATGAGGAAGGCGACTTGGTCGTGGGCGAAGAGTATTTCTTTCTGTGCATGATGACGCCGACCGACCCAGGTGCCTTTATCAGCCTGTCTGGTCCCCACCGTTGCCCTGACGTGACACCTTTGCCGGCCGAGCCCGTGTCGCCGATTCCCGTCTCGTTGCCTGCGGTCGACAGTGGCGGTGATAATCTCGGCGACCACGGCATTTACAACGACTTTGATGACCGTGACGAGCAGACCGGGACACGACCCGTGAAATCCATAAATGGATTGGTCAAAAAACGGCCGATACGATCCGCGCCAGACCCGTGGGGCGCCTCCTGGCCTACATCGCCTGTGGTTAATGGCCATGGCTCATCGTCAGCAGCAGCTTGTGTGTCTCCTGCCGCACTGAACAAGTCCCCCGCTGACGTTGCAGCTGGATCATTGACTGGGTTTCGTTTTGGTATGGAATGCCTCTGTGCTGAATGAGGGCGCTTAATGTTTTCAAAATTGTCATATACTAACATCCGGACTCTTCTTGTCCTTTCCCTTAGAAATCGGCCCTGAACTTCGGCATCTGAACATTATCGACGTCGATCACTGGCACTCGGTGAAAAGAGACGGGGTGGTTTCTAAGTACGAAGTCGTGGGCATAATGAAGGGCACGCCCTTCGAACGGGACCGGCCGCGGAAGCGCCAGAGGACAGTTGCGAGAGAAGATGAACAAGAGGGAGAAGAGAGGCAACAAAAGAGAGGGAGTGACGAGGGACATGTGGATGGAGAGTTTTGAGACAGCAGGGCAAACCATTGTCTGCCAAGTGCCGAGATGGATCGACTTTTCAAGAGGCATCGACAAGGCCTTTCTTCGTGGAATTGTATACATAAATTCCGCTCATCCGTTGCGGCCAGCGTACACGCAGCGTATGCATCGCTTGTCTACGCAGGCGAGAACCATCTTCCCTACATCTACGCTGCATCATACGGCTGTGTGCGAATTTGTCTTTCCAGAAATTTAAGGATTGGATTTTGTTTTGAGATTCAGATACCACTTTGAACTAACGGAACAAATACAGGATGACATTTATACACACTGCCATAGTCTCATACCCCATAAGGCGGCGGATAGTCGGAACATCCGCTGCCGCCACAGCACTGTGCTTGCCCCGAGCTTGGACACTCGTACGCCGGGCAACCAGCGCCGCCGAGGTTCGTGCCGTAGATGAACTCAAAGGCAGTGACAGCACCGGCCGTGCCGACTAGCTGCACAGCACCGGTGCCGGCGTACAAAAACAGGACACAGGCGCCAGTCTCGCCGTTGAAATACCCCGACGTGCAGAAGCCGTTGGCGTCGCAGACGTTGATGCACTCGTCCAGACTCTGCTGCGGGGCATTGAAGACGATACGGTTGATGCCCACGGCCTGGATGACCTGGTTGCAGTAGAGGGTCCACTCGGACCGCGCGCAGCCGGCGCCGCGCACGAGGGCGTTGTTGGTGCACCAGGGCACGACGGACGTGACGGTGCGCGAGGCGGTCGCTGTGGTGCTGGTGGTATCGGTGGATGTCGTGGTCGTGGTGGATGTGAGGGTGATGGCCGTGGACGATGTCTCGACCTTGGTGGACACGACTTCCACGGGCACGATAGACGTCGAAGTGACCGTCGCCGAGGAGGTCAGCGTCTCAGTCTCGGTGGCCGACGAGACGTCTGTGACGGTGGTCGACGACACCTCAATCGAGTCGACCGTGGCGGTGCTCGTGACAGACACATCGACCGTCACCGTCGTGTGGCCGGAGACGTAGACGGTGTCGACGACGTCGACGGTGTGCGTGATGGTCGTCACGGGTGTTGGGAGGGTCGTCGTCTGCACAACAATGCCCCAAGCCGCACAGGCGCTGCTGTAGAGACTGACGCTGTTGCTGCAGGCGACCGTAGCATAGCGTGGGATGTGGGATGGCGTGATGGTCGTGGCGAGAGCAGAGTTGGGAGCGGAGCTTGAGCCCGCCTCACTGACTGCAGACCGTTTCGGCAGGGCTTGCAAGGAGTATGATGTCGAGGTAGACGTGTGCGTGGATGTGACTGTCGCTGTGGATGTGTCAGTCTCGGACACAATGGACACGAGCACGTCGGTCGCCGAGGATGTGCCGGTAATGGATGTGGTCGTCGTCGTCGAGGAGGTCCATGTCGACGAAGACACGACGGTGGCAGTCGACGTGAACGTGGAGGTGGTGGTGGTGGTTGTTGTGTCGGTCGACTCGACGGTCGTTGCGCCCGACTCGATGGACACGACGGTCAATGTCGATGATGCCGTGATGGTGTCTGTTTCGGTTGAGGAGATCGTGCCGACCGTGTCGCTCGACGTGGCCACCGTGCTCGACAGGACCTCGTAGACGGTCGACGTCGCGGGAATGACCGTCACCGACAAGAAGGAGCTGCAGTCCTTCTGGTGGTGCGCGACCTGTGCCGGCGACTCGCCATGCTTGCCCTGCACAATGAGGCCGCAGAGGTCGGGTTTGCAGGCCTTGGCGTCGATGAGAGCTGCAAGGGCCGTGAGAATAGCTGCAACGGCGGATGCCCGTGAGAAGTGCATCTTGACACGGCCTGGAGTACAACGTAAATCACGATGTAGTTGAACAGAGTGTGGCACAACGGAGAATGCAGTCAGACGGCTAAAGCCTGACATCTACGAGGGGACATCATCTTGTTTTGAATAAATCGTGGCGCCAGCTTTGAGAGCATCTGCCACCAGGCACAGGCACAGGCACAGGAACAGGCACAGGAACGAGAACGAGGTCCCGAGTAAACGGTAACGACCAACAGACATTTAAATTTGGTTTGAAAAGCCACACCAGGAGAGATGAGGTGGGAAAGGGTAGCTTTTTTTTTCAATAAATCGGACGGGCCGTTGGTTTCTGTTGCTTTTTACTGGTTGGCGACGTGCAGCTGAAATTGAGGGCGTCGAGTCTTGTCCCTTTGCAGCATAGCCCCGTCTGTCACATTTCCGCATCGGTTCGTCTTTTCTCGTCTATTTCTCGTGTTGCGTCCTTGCATGCAATGGTGACATTGTATTGATTTTTTGACACGGCACCTGCAGGGTTGCTGTTGATCAACTGGGGAAGCCAGAAATCAATATTTGGGCATGGACAGAATGAAAACAGTCTAGTTTGGCAGCCATAAGCGAATGTAAACGAAGCGCGAAGCAAGAAGAAAACAGCGACGCGAAAGAGAGCTGTGGCTGTATGTCATTGCCTGCAAGCCATTGGTCAATGAGTTCATAGGCATAAAAATCAAATAAATCCTTCGAAAAACACCGTACGATTTAGTCACTCGCCATAAATAAAGATTTGATGCACGAGAGTGACATACTTGTCCATTTCCAATGGGGACTCACGTCGTACTTGTATGTCGTCCACTGCCCAGACCTTGGCATGGGATACTCCCGAAGCGTGCGAAGCTTGGGTTCTCGACTGACTCGCTATTCCGCATGTGTACGGCGTAAAAGTGGGACAGCATACGACGGACGGAAGAGACATGTCCCCCACAATGACCATCGTTTTATTTCATTCAGAGTGCCTGCATTTTTAGACGAATGCTTCTTTTTATTCTATTTTGTACGACATATATCTTTGCACACTACCATCTAGTGTTGTTTCACACACACTGGCCACCCTCGCCTCACCGCACCGTCTTGTCCTTTTCAAAGTCGGCTTTTGCCTTGCCCATGACCTGGTCGTCGACCATCAAGTCCCATCCCGTCAGGGCCAGGCCTTTACCGCAACGCAGGGCACTCTGGAAGGCCTCAGGGGTGCCCGCAGCGGCGGTAAAGCTCGGGTGGTGGCCGCTGACGTCGTCGGGGCACGGAATGCCAAAGAAGGCGTGCAGGCCGGGCAGCGCATACGTCACGTTGCCCATGTCCGTGCTCGCGCTCATTGGTTCGGCGGCAGTCTGCCGGATGCACTCACCGTAGCGCGCCATGTTGGCCACATACCGAACGTTGATGGTGTCGTTGAGGCGGGTGTCGAGGTACGGCAGCTCCTCTTCGTAGGCAACGGTGCATCCGGTAGCGACGGCCGCCCCCTCCAAGCATTTGATGACGCGGTCTTGCAGGGACCGGGCGCCACTGTACGTCGGGCTGCGAGTGGCAAACTGCACGCGCGTGTGCGGCGGGATGACGTTGCCGACCTTGGGGGCGTCCAGAATGCAGGCGTGGATGCGCTGCTCGGGGCGGATCTGCTGGCGCAGCATGGCCACGTTTGTGTAGGCGGACACCAGGGCGTCGAGCGCGTTGAGGCCGTCCCACGGGTTGCCGCCGGCGTGGGCGGGTTTGCCCGTGAAATCGGCCACCACAGCGGTCCGCGCAATGGTGGCACAACCTGCCGTGCCCGTGTACTGCCGATCGCCGTGGGTCGTGCTCGAGCTCGGGTGGGCCATGAGACAGACGTCGGCGCCTTTGTACGCACCCGCCTCGAGCAGCTTCACTTTGCCGGCACCGCCTTCTTCGGCGGGTGTTCCCAGCAGACGGATCCGGCCTGCAACGTCGGGAGATGCTTGAAGGGCGGCACACAATGCCAGGTAGGCCACGATGCCCGAGATGGCAATCAGGTTATGGCCGCAGGCGTGGCCAATGCCTGGCAGGGCGTCGTACTCGGCATTGAAGACGACTTCACGGCCACCCGTTCCCTGCTCAAACACAGCCTCAAAGCTTGTATTGATGCCGTATGCGTGTTCGGTGACTTTGTGGCCAAGTGACTGCAGGAGGGCGACAATCGTGTCATGGGCAACGACCTCTTCGTAGCAGAGCTCAGGATGGTCATAGATGGTGCGGTTGACGGCTAGCAGTTGCGACTCGAGATGTGCGATGGCTGTGTCGATGGCATCCTGTGTGCTGACCGTCTTCTGTGCTATAGGAAGAGTCGTCGGAATTGTCTCGAGGAGAGTAGCCTCCTGGACAGTTGTGACGATTGTCATGGCGTTTGTCGAGAAGGTTGTTGGTGGTTGGACGTTTGTTTGGCCTGGATATTTTGCTTCGATTGCCCGACTTTTTTGATTGTTTCTTTTCGGTTAGACAAAACAATCAGCTGCACACTCAAAACTCGACTGATAACACGGAAGCTCTTCATTTTAAAGCAACGACAAAGACGATTACTCGCATCACGGAATCTCATGAGGCCTGCAGCTGCCGCTGCCAAAGCGACCCCTGCCGAACTAACACGAACTAACGCTGGCGTGGATGCAACAGGCGATAGCCGAGTGTGGGTATTCCTTTATCTCCTTGGCCTTTTTTCTACAACGCCTTTCTTGGCGTCCGATTGTCGACTCGCGGTTGTCGACAGCCGATTGCCGGTCGTTAAAACCGGCGTGTCCCCAGCCTGTTGAAGAAGTAGACAGACACGCCGGACAGAACTGTTAATTTGTATCACTACGTCGTACTCCGTACACGTCGTATCATTGAATCCTTGCAGCTGCACAGATTAATCAACTCACCAGTCGACAGCCGAGATGTCCACAGCTAGAGAAGGAAGGGGGCGCGGCGCCGCACGATCAAGAAATGGTATCCGCTCTCGCCCTTTGACACGATTCCCGATAGACGAGATGAGACGCTGACATACCCTTTCCCCGGTTACAGGCTGCTGGACGTGCCGAGAGCGCAAGGTCAAGTGCGACGAGCAGACGCCGTCGTGCCACCGCTGCACACATGCCGGCCGGGACTGCACATATTCTGTGCCACCGGGGCGGCTGAAGCGGGCCCTGCGAGCAGCATCTACAGCCGCGTCTCCTGCGTCTGTAGCGTCCCCTGTTGTTGTCCCAGGCACTCCAACTACTACATCGCCGCTGTCAAATGCCACTGCCAATGATGACGCCGCCAATGACCACATTATCCGCTACTACAAGGAGCAGTACCTCTCGTTCCTCATGACCAAGTCGCCCGAGTGGTCGTTTGTGTCGGGCATTGTGTATCTGGGCCGCACCAACTCGGCCGTCATGAGCCTGATCATGGCCAACGTGCAGTTCCAGGCGTCGGGCGTCCAGCCGCCTCCGTCGTCGCCCCACGACTACCGCTTGCAAGCCCTACAGCACTACCAGAGCGGGCTGCACGACTTCTCGGCGCTTGTCGCCTCTGGCGAGTACGATCCGCTGACGTTGTTGAGTGCCCTGTTTCTGTTGGTCCAGTTTGAGCTGCGGCACGCCGACCACGTCGACGGCATCCGGAGCCACCTACAGGCCTTTGGGGCCGCCATTCTCGCATACGGTGGTGGCCTCGTGCCGGGATTGCAGCAAGATGATACACCGCGAGACATCCCCTACCGCAACGTGCGGAACCGCCTCGGGCTGTGGCTCGTGTACATGGACGCTGTGGCCTCGACGTGGGACTTGGGCGGGGCCGTGTTGGATGGCGTCCTGTTGTCCTCCCCACCTGGCACGCTGGATCGCGTCTTTGCCGAGTCGCGCGAGGCCGGCCAGGAAATCTGGGGTACATCCTACCCGACGGCCGAGGCCCTCGACGATCTGCAGAACCGGCCAGCCTTCGATTTGTATCATGCGGCCCATGTGCTGCGCTACAACGTGGCGTGCTATCGTCGGTGCGTCAACGACCAGGGCAACGAAGACAATGCGGCAGACCTTCGGCAACGCATCCAAGATATGATTGCAAAGCTGTATCGGGTAAGAGAAGGAGTCGTGCGTGCATAAAAATCAAACGAAAAAGACGGGTGTCATCACAGGGAACCGATGTCGTGGACGCTGGAATTGCGGGGAACCCTGCTCGCCGTACGACGTATTGTCCACTAACATCACTAGGACCATAATCTCCTCCTCCAGATCGCCTCACAATGGCCAGAACGGGAGGCGACTGCCGACACGCCGACGAGCCCCGTCTCCCGCATCGTGCTCAATCTGCACTTTATTGTGCCCTTTTTTCTGGCGTCCGTTGTCGAGTTTGACTGCATTGTGGGCCGGGAGGAGCCGTCGTCGTCCCCGAACTCGCTCGCATCGCCAGCTTCACCATCTAGTCTGCCTTCTCGAACAGCCACGGCCATCACCGACATTGTCAACATTGCCGCCGTTGTGCACGAGACCGAGCAGGCCAACGCCATGTGCCGCCTCGCCTGGCCGCTGTTTGTCGCCGCCACGAGTGCGCCGCCCTCGTCCAGCTTTGCCCACCAGTCGTGGGTGCTCGATCGCTTTGCCGCCCTGGCGCAGTTTGGCACCAACTACAGTCGGGCCCATGCTCTCTTAAAAGACGTGATTCGAGAACAGCGGCGGACGAGCGGTCGCGTGCTGTATCGCCAGTGGATCAAGGATAGGTTTATCTTGTGAAGGGCAAAGGTGGACGTGATAGCCGATTTCCGAGAGCCGACTGTCGAGCTTGCGACGCTTGCTAGACCCTGGACTATCGCGGCGTGCAATCGACGACGTCCCACTTTGATAGTGCCGGCCCAGCCTTCTCGCGGGGAAGGTCTTGCCGTCAACAGATAGGCTATCGACATGCGCGCCGCCGGCAGGCGGATATAGTCGTGGTATATAGGGCGCCTTCTGGGTCGTCCCAAGTCGAGATGGGATGATCACCCAACGACAACGACCATTCTTCGTGATTTTACCTTACACGACGACTTCTACAAACACAGTAGTATGGAAAAAACACTCGATACCGAGGCCGTGACCTCCAAGGGCGAGGATGGCCTGCCTGTGGATGCCATTGACCCTGCCCTCAACAAGCGTGTCCTTCGCAAGCTTGATATGCGGTAAGTCCTCTTTGTTTATTTTGATTTATTGCTTCCTCGTTCCTTTTTATCCTCCTAACACAGGACAGGCTCGTCCCCCTCCTCTGTGTCTGTTACATGCTGCAGTTCCTCGACAAGTCGTCCCTCAGCTACGCCGCCCTGCTGTCCATCCAAAAGGACCTCGGTCTCGTCGGCCAGCAATACTCGTGGGCTTCGTCTGTCTTCTACTTTGGTTATTTGATTATGAGCTACCCGACGTCCTACATGATCGTCAAGTTCCCCATTGGAAAGTATGTGTCCGCCACGGTCATTATCTGGTCCGCCATCATCATGCTACACGCCGCCTGCTCCAACTTTGGCGGCATCGTGACCGTGCGCTTCTTCCTGGGCATCGCCGAGGCCGCGGTGGCCCCCTCGTTCAGTATTTTGATCGGCACCTTTTACCGCCGCGACGAGCAGGCCCTTCGCCAGTGCTTCTGGTTCGTCGGCAACGCCTTGGCCGGCGTCTTTGGCGGCCTCACCAGCTATGGCGTGGCGCACATCACCACCGGCTTTGAGCCCTGGAAGATTCTGTTCTTGCTCTTTGGTGGCTGCACCATTGTCTGGGGCTGTGTCATGCTCTTTTTCCTGCCCAGCGCCCCGGCCACCAGCACGTTTTTGACCGAGGAAGAGCGCGAGGCCGCCGTCACCCGTCTGCAGACAAGCACCACCGTCTCGGTGGTCCACGAGTACAAGATGAGCCAGGTCGTCGAGGCGCTGCTGGACCCGCAGACCTGGCTGCTCGTCGTTTACACCTTCGCCATCAACATCCCCAACGGCGGCCTCGTCAGTTTTGGCTCGCTGATTGTCAGTGGCTTCGGATTTTCGACGCTGCGCACCCTCATCCTGCAGATCCCCGTCGCCTGCTCGCAGATCTTTTGGATCTTGCTGGCCGCCGCCATTACAACGTTTGTCAAGCGCGCCCGCCTCGGCACGATGATTATGATGGTCACCTTTAGCGTCATTGGCACGGTCATGATGTTTGCCATCGACCCGGCGCATAAGTCCGCCCGTCTTGCCGGTTTCTGTCTGACCGTCGCCTACGTCGCCAACCTGCCGCTCTCTTTGGCTATTGTCACCTCCAACGTCGCCGGCTACACCAAGAAGACGGCCGTCCTGGCCATGGTCTTTATTGCCTACTGCGTCGGCAACATTGCTGGCCCGCAGTTCTTCAAGTCGAGCCAGGCGCCTGGCTACCGGTCGGGTCTCATTGCCGGTGTCTGTGGCTTTGGCGTGTCGCTTCTGTGCCTGGTCCTGCTCACCTTCTACTACCTCTGGCAGAACAAGCAGCGCGACAACGAGGGCGCCGTCGTCGCCGGCGAGGAGGAGATTCTCGTCGACGACCAGACCGACAAGCAGCACCGCGGCTTCCGTTACATGTTGTAATGGGGTGGAGGGAGGGATAAACGATGTAGTCGTCGAGAAACTGCATAGTCTATTCGAAATGCAATGTCATAATACATGAAACAAAGTGATCCGCATGTGCTCTGTCCATATGCCATCCGTCGCCCCCCTATCCCCTCACTGGCTGGCCTCGCCGGTTCAGTTCCCAGCGCACCGACTCGGCCAGCACCTCGTCGTGGTTGGCCACCGGCTTGAAGCCCAGTAGACGCCGTGCCTTGTCGATGCTGTACGAGTGTGCCTCGATGCAGTAGGACAGCGAGGCACTTGTCAAGGCCGTAGGTGGCTCCGACTTGCCAAACGAGAACGCCCAGAACGACCACTCGGCCACAGTGACGACGCCGATCATGATCCACGACGGCAGCACCCAGATGTGGTCGAGTGCCTCCTTGCCTCGTGCCACGCCCCAGATGACGCGGACGTGGTGCCAGAACGGAACAGGCGATCCATCCGACACGTTGAACGCCTCGCCGGCCACGCCCTCGGCGTTGTCGCTGAGCAGAACCTTGGCCGACAAAACGTGGCCTGCCGCCACATTGTCGGCCGAGGCCACCTCCATCAGCACCTCCGTCGTTTTGTTCTTGTTGCCGCCTCCCAGCTGGACCAGCGGCGTGTTACCCGTTGCTGCTTCCAGCATCTCGAACAGGCCCTGCGTGTGTCGCTCGCCGTAGACATGGCCCGGCCGCAGCACCACGGTGCGCAGTTGTGCGCTGTTGGCTGCCCGCACGAGTCCATCGCCCACGGCCTTGGTCCGGCAGTACTCGCTCATTTTCGCAGGGCGCCGGCGTCCTTTTCCCTCCACGTCGGTCCACAGAGGGTGGTCCTCGCCAATGTTGTCGTGGGGCGGGTCCGCGTAGACGTCGACCGTCGACGTGTACACAAAAGCCTTGACGGATGGACACTCGGCGGCCGCATTCAACAACGTCGCCGTGCCCACGACGTTGGTCGCGTGGAACTCGCTCTTGCGGAGCGACGGCAGCGACGCCGGCGGCGAGGCCATGTGGAACACGACGCGGGGCTGCAGCTTATCGAGCAGCGCCTGCACGGCCGCGCCGTCTGTGATTGCGCCCTGCGTGTAGGACGCGACGCCCTCGACGCGGTTGTTGGTGACGTTGATGTCGAGGACGTGCACCGGCTGGAGGGTGGCGTCCTTCAAAAGATGCCGCACCATGTGGTAGCCGAGGAACCCACAGCCGCCAATCACCAGGCTGCCGCCTGTCGCGGTTTGTTGTGACATGTTTGTGGAGAGCGTTTGTGTTGATTGAGATGAGGTGCGTGGAATGCGGTGATATTAGGTGAGGTCGAGTTGAGAGGTTGTTCCTTCCTCTTCGTTCTTTTCGCTGAATTTGTCCATCTTTTGTCCTCTGTCCCTCGCACCTTCCGTATTTATTCTCTCCCGTCGACTGACGTCGTACGTAGGGAACGCCAGGGGAAAGTCCGAGACAAGGAAGGAGCGGCCTTTTAATTCTCTCCGCTCAGGAGGCAAATCATTGCCTGTTTGGAATCGGATGGAATTACAGCGCCGTTGTGCAGGGACAGGGCACGCACAGGGGCTGTACAGGGGCTGTACAGGCGGCTGTACAGGCGGCTGCCAGAAGGTCGCCGTATTTCTCTTCCAAACAGCGGACTTTGCGCCGTGTCTAGCGATTCAGCGCTGTAAGCAGCAAAATACGAGATCTGCAGCAGACACAAGGAAACAAGAATTACCTTGAAAATAAGGACGAAAATCTTAAGTACTTCATATGCACATGCAAACGGATAAAAAGAGAGCATGACACCGTCGGATCAACCGTTGCTGTCCTGTCTGTTCAAATCGACTCTGCGTCCCGTCGTTCTCCCCACAGCGCCTACAGCGGACACCACTAAAACACCACCAGAACACCAAAAGTACCGCTGAGTCCCGTGACCTGCCCCTATTGTCACAGCCCAGCGACTTGATTGTTTACAACGCGATTGGCGTTCACGCTGTTTACATCATACCGACCATCCACGCCTCGAACACCATCCACGCCCCTCACGCCGTTCACGCCGTCCAATGCCACTTCGCCGCTGTCAATGTCCACAGACGCAAGCCGCACTGAGCTCATGAGACGACGACCACCACCCTCGCCTCGATTAACCGGCCTCTGGAACGCTTCCGTCCCCTGCTCCAGAACCGGCACATTGAACGTTCCGTGCCGCCTCGCGTTGCCCGGCGTCGATGGCTCGCCGATGGCCATGCGCTGCAGATGGAACTTGTCGTCGGTCTGGCGTGTCGTCGCCGCCGGCCCGGCCTTGGACACCTTGTCGACAATGGGACCCAAAACGAGCGCGGCCACGATCAGAAACAGGCTGACGCTGGCCATGATCACGATGCCCAGAAAGCTACAGTTTTGGACGGCGCCCGTCACTTGCACGAGCTGCCCGCGGCACTGGTCCTGCCAAGCCTGGTTGACGTCAATGTCGAACTGCGTCGGTTTCGCAATCGACGGCGACAGCCCTGCGTACGGCGAATTCACGTACACGTACGGACCACTCTCATAAACCCCGAGTGGTCCAGCGGCGAGCACGTCGTCGACAGCGTCACCGTCGGCGACGTCGTCAGGTTCTGGTAAAAGTTGGTAATGTAGTTGCGGCCCTGGATCGTGCCGTTGAGCACCTTGGTGCCAAACGCCGCCACCGCCGGGAAACGCGTCATGTCCGCCGTCACAAACCCCCAGTTGTCTGGCGCCACACGCACCACCGTGCTGCCGTACGCCTTGTTGGCCACGCTGGACACAAAGATGCCTGCGACGGTGAGCCCGGCCCATGCAATCAACGGCGGGAGTGCAAAGCCCAGCGCGCCAGGCAGCTGTGCATCAGAAACGCGAGCATCGACCAAAAGCTGCTGCCCGCCAGCGTCACCGCCAGCGTCAGCCCCGAGATAAGGAACCCGCTGTACTTGAGCGACAACGTGACCGTCGCAGCGTACACGCGTCGCTCGGCGTAGTTGTACAATAACCCCGAGATGGCAGTCACCATGATGATGGTCGTGTGGTGTGCACCCATGCTTGCTAGCCAGCCTTATTCACATCTTGTCCATTTCGCACAGATTGCCCAACCGAGGTGACCGTCAATGGGGAGGGTGCATAACACAGAAAGAAAGCCGTAGGCTTCCCAGGTTGCCTCAAAATAATAGCATCGTGTTCGCGTTTGTACAGCATCTGCGAATCATGTTAGCAAGAGAACGCCACATTATCAAGGACGTGTCCAGAATCAATCAATGTGCTCACATCCCACCTCCCCTTTTCAAATATTTACAAATAGTGCCTCGCATGAGCGTCAGTTGAATTGCATGTCTGCCGTATTAATCGAGCCACCCGGAAAGCACAGCATTCGGCACTGGCTGCATTGATGGCCACCGTCTGGATGGTAGCGAAACAGTGCGGCAGGCAGCTTGGGCCTATCACGACCGTTGTTGTTTTCAGCCTTTTCGACGCCACACAACAGCCAGGAAGATCAAGTAGAAATAGCTCAAAACGATACAAAGGGGGCTAAATGAACATGTAGGTTGCGGTTCTCTAGTGAACAGAGGATGACGCATCCAAAGTATAGAAATGTGCGGGTTGTCTGATTGAAGGAACGCTGGATATATAACCACACGAATAACAAAAAAAAAAAAAAAAAAAAAAAGGAAATGTTATCGTGCCAAGCTGCACCAAACTACAGAGCCTTGTTTTCTTCCAACGTTTTTTATCCTACCACAAATCTCAGGTGTGCTTTTGTCATTAAAAGAATTGGCGACGCCGGGCAGCAGCAGAGGTAGATGTGCTAGCGAGAACAGCAGATCCCGAAGTCGTCGACGCAGCCGCCGCCGTCGCAGTACCGCAGCTCGGTGGTGCGGTCGAGGCGGCCGCCACGCTGGCATTGGCCGACGACACATCGTCGCTACTAGGGTTCAGCGCCACCGCGCCAATCGTCAGGTTCGTCGCCATCCAGCCGGTGATCGCCTCCACGTACACCGCTGGCTGCGTGCCGTGCAGGTTGTGCGACGCCGTCGGGAAGTTTTGCAACGTAAAACTGCCGTTGCCGTTGGCTGCAATGAGATCCTGCACGTAGCCCACCTGAACCGCCGACACGGCGCCCAGCAGGTTACCCGTCGTCGGATCGTTAGCGGCAAAGTGGTGCGTCATGAACACGGGCGTCGTCGTCTTGACTTGCGTCAGCAGCGTCTGGTGGTCGCACGCCGCGCCGATGCTGCCCGTCACAAACGCGTTGCCCCACTCCGGGTCGTACTCGGTGAGGTCGATATCGAGGCCAGCCGGTCCCTGGCCTGGCGTGAGGTACTGCTGGATCCATGGCGGGATTTCTTTGGCTGTGGACGAGTTCATGCCCGTCGTGTCGCCAATCGTCCACTGCCCGCCGAGCCACTTGTACCACAAATCAAAGTACGGCCCGGCCACCGTCTGCAGCACCGACTGGCCCACGGCCGGACGTGCCTCGCTGGCAAACAGCGGCGGGTCCTCGTAGATGGCGCCGACGATCTGGCCGGGCTTCGCATATGCTGACAGCCATGCCGACATGACGCCACCTGATGACAGGCCCGCCACGACGACAGGTCGCTGCACCACCAGGTCGATAAACCGCACCAGGTCACTGCCAAAGTTGTCAAGGCTGTACCGGCCCGGTGTCCATGTCGAGCGGCCCTGGCCGCGCATGTCGACGGCGTAGACCTGGTAGTCCTTCTGCAGCAGCCACATGACGATCTCGTAGCCCCACCACGACTCGGTCTGGCCCGGTATCAGCAGCAGGGCCGGCTTGTCGGAGGAGCCCGTGGTGGCATAGTTCATGCGGATCTCGCCCAGGTCGGTGGTGTGCTCGCAGAAGCTGTGTGTCGTGAAGATAGAGGCATGGTCGGCCGCCTCAATGTAGTTGCTCGTCGCGACGCCCTTGGTTGTCACAGCGCTGGCGACCCGAGCGGCGGCAGCCAGGAAAGCCGCCTTGTGGGGGTTCCAGAGCATCGTGAGAAGATGCAGTGGGTTGGTAGGAATGGAGTGGAAGAAAGGAAGTGTCGGAAACGAATGAACCAACGTAATGTCTTTGAAGCCCACCGTGGAAGAAAAGGCCAGACGAACGGGACAAGGAACAAAAGGGGGAGCAACAGCAGTATTTGTACTGCATGCACCATGTGTGCTGACCTCCCGGAATCCAGGTTAGCTGCAGTGCAACAGGCGGCTCGTCGTCCCATGTGGCCCGGGCAGACCCGCCGTGCAGCGAAGGATTGGCCTAGCTAGGACAGTTCGGCCGCTCATTCGGTGGTGAACCGTCGTATTGTTGTGCTCTTGGTGGTGGTTCTGGGCCTCTTCCAGGACCTCTCTTTGCCCTGTTGTGCTTCAGACTTCAGGCCCATCGGCACATCGGCGTTTGCAAGCTCCGTGCAGTACGTGGTGCAATTCTGGAACGACAGCCTACGGCTAGGACGATTTTTAGCGACGTGGTATTGATGGACGGCCAGGGCTATGGCAGGTGAGCATAGGCCTCAACACCAACTGTGTCGTGAAATGATCATCTCATCGCTGTAAGCGCCCCGCTGCCATTCAATGCGAAAGTGCCTCTTTCCATGCGACCTCGAGGTGCTGGTTCTCGTCCACGTGCTCATTGCATGTAGCGTGACTGCCCGTAGCCCAGAGAAGGGCCCGCGACTTATAAAGTGATGAGCCTCGTTCCAAGCCGATATCTCTGCCCGTGAAACAGTTTGTTCCAATTTGACGTGTTTGGCATCGCGGGTCCTCACACCACGTCACGTACTGTAAGTCACTATTCTTGTTCGCGTCCCACGAGGCTGGATCGAGACCACGAAGCCACCGTCTGTCTGTTGGGCCAGGAGCTCCTGGGTTGTAATCCCATGGTCTCAGGGACCAATCACAGTAAACGTAGACGCAACCAAACGACTCGCACACCCAGGAATAGACTGCAGGGCACTGCCGGCAGCGATACTGGTGGCGCGCTCTGGGGCCGGTGTGCTTGCCGTACCGAGATGTACGGAACCCCTCGTCGTGCATACAACTGCGACAGTGGGTCATTCTCGCCGGCTGCCCCTGTCCATTCGTCTCGCAGCTCTCCGTCTTGCAGTTCTCCTTCTCACGGGCCCCCTTCTCGCGGGCCTCCTTCTCGCGGGCCAAAGCGGCACAGCGACAGCAAACTCTTTTTCCAAACATCGCCTCGTGGTTGTAGTTCTAGCGACGGAAGTCCAATCCCACAGACAAGGGCTCCCCATCAAAGCAGGCGCACTGATCGGGAGCAAATGCCAACAACAACTTTTGGATGTCGTCGGAGGCGTCATGGGGACAGAACCGCATGGTCGATAACGCTCCGCCGTGACCACCGTCGCAATACACGTCTCTGAATTTATGCCCTCCGCTGAGGTGCTGAGCGCAAATGCGCGTATTGTACGAGGGAGATGAACGTGTGGGGATGGTGAAGTCTGGAGAAAAGGGAACGTGGTAGATGAGACAGTAATGCGTAAAAGCACAAAGAGGAAGGCGTAGATTGCAATGGAGGGTAAATAAACCCTTGGTAGTATCAAAGGAAGGAGCGATGGGATTAGGGGGAAGTAAATATTAGAGCGGCATGAACCAATGAGGGGCAGGTGCCGGACTACTCAAGTGGGCAGAAAGAGCGACGGTCTGAGAAGGGCAACTGTGACCGAACGCGCCGTTTGAGCACGTTCTCTATTTACTCCCAACATGGCAAGAAGGGAGCAAGTAAATACAGACACCGTGGACGTCTTTTATCATCTTCGATTTTTTACCTTGATTTACTTGTAGTTTTTAATCATCGTCTTAATTTTCCGATTTTGTTCTCAACATAAAAATAAAAATAAAAAATGAAGTGACAGAAACGTCACAGTTTCATAGAAAACCTAAATATTCAGACGAACATGAAAAATATCTTTAAGCAGAAGAACGCCATGTACTATTTGTTCACATTTGTTTACATTTGTTCACATTTGTTTACATTTGTTCATAAGTTCGTGAATTGTATTACACATATGCACCCCTCGCACATAAACTCCTGGCTCAAGTCAAGCTTAGCCTCGATTCGCCCAGCATGACCATGGCCCGCTCCCAAGAGAACTGAGCGGCAGCCTTGGACGCCAATGAAGCCACACCCGACACTGTGGTGGTCGTCGACGACGGCGGTACCCTGCCTCCTCTTGGCCGCCTTTCTGTCTTCGTATCTTGTCGCTTGGCGTCATCGTCGCCGCCCTGTTGATCGTCGTCGTGGTTGTCGCTTCCGCCGCCGCCCATCTGCTCTGCGGCTCCCGTGTGGTCCGCGGCCCGCTTCCATGTCCGGAAGGAACCATTCCATGACGCGGCCACACGCGGGTTCTCGTCGACGGTGAGGTCCTGCTGCCGCCACACCATCTCGACGACCTTGCGCGCCGGTGGGATGCTGCGGAACATCGTCTTCTCCAGCCGTGCAAAAATGTCCAGGATCCGCTGCCGCTGGTGGTCGGCACCACCACCCAGCCCGCCGCCTGCCGCCGCCATGCACCCAGCCATGAACACAGCCCACACCGGAAACGCGGCCGTGACGTGCTCGGCAGCGAGTATGGCACGCGACAGGTCGACGATCTGGTCGACGACGCGGCTGCGCACGGCACGCGTCCGAGGAACAATCTCGGGCCAGTAGAGGGCGCAGGTCTCGTCGAGGAACAAGAGGGCGCCTAGGCGGTGGGCCTCGGCGGTGCTCTCGAGGACGAGGAAGCGCATGCGGTCACTCCCAGGTGTATTTGTATTGTCGGTCCGGTCGCTGGCCGGGCTCTTGCTTTCGTCACCATTGTCACCGTTGAAGAGATCGTGGAACAGGCTGTCGCCCTCTTCGAACCAGTACGGTTTGGGCGGCAGCTGGCGCAGCGACACGATGGCCTCCTCAATGCGGTGCACGGTGGCAGCCACCTCGGACACGGAGGCAGCCGGCGCGCTCCGTAGCTCGCAGATGTCGTCGATCAGAAAGAGAAGCGTGTTGCTGAAGCCCTGGTAGGCATCTACGTACGAGTCTTTGGTGGTGTCGGACCGCAGGTGCATGTACTGGCGGTATATGGGCGTGGTGGGAAGCCGCAAGGACGATGTCGAAGGGATGATTTGGTTGACGGCAAAGGTCGTTTTGGCCGTCACGAGGTGGTACGCAAAATACTGCCAGGCAAAGCGCACAATGTCCTGTGCCGAGTCGGGCATCGCTGGGTGGTTTGTGCAGGCGTCGAGGAGCGCGGCAATCGCGGCCAAGTGGTCTGTCCATGTCGGCTGGCAGTGGTCGGCCACCTCGAACCAGCATAGTGGGATGGCCGCTGCGAGGGCTTCCAGCAGGTCTTGCGGCTCCGATGGGCGGAGGGTCGACAAAAACTGGCGTAGGCCACCCAAGGCGTATTGGCGGTAGGTCAGGGCCAGTGCCTGGGCCTGGGTATTGTGGCCGGCAGAGGATGCTGCCAGTTTGCTTGCGGCGACGGCCAGCAGACCATAGTACACGCGCCTGGACGCCATGGCCATGGGCAGCAGAATGAAGCGGAAGGGATTGTGGTCGCGCTCGTCGAGCATGGTGGCCTTGGAGCAGACAATGGCGGTGTAGAAGTCGAGCAGGTGCGACTCGGCTGCGGGGATGTTGCCAAAGAGCGGTGCCCAGCGGCCGGTCAAGGCACGACTGAGGACGGGCGGCGGCGTGTTATTGAAGATGTCGAACGTATGCGGAGTAGAATCGTGGAGCTCGGGTTGTACTAAAGCGTCAAGCAGGTCTTGTTCAATAAGGTCGTCGTACAGCAAGAGGTCGGAGTCGAAGTCGATATCGTCAACGTCGACGTTTGGGGCGGCAGTCTGTTGGCAAACATCGTCTCTGTTGGAGATGCTGCTGTCCTGATCTGTTCTCTTTGCCTTCTTGGCTTCGCCATGCCATGGCTCGCATCTGTCGGCATCTGTGTCGAGGTAGAACATGACATCATCATACGATGTGTTGATGAAGAAGAGGGTGTTTTGAGCAGAGACCTGATCAGCACGGTCGGGGTGGACCGGTGCTTTCGCGGCGCGGTACGGTGAGACGCCGCGCTTTTGCCTTGACGACGATGATGTTGACGATGCAGATGTCGACGACGACGACGACGACGACAAGGAGACGTCTGGCCGTCTCTTCTTTCTTCCCTTGTTGGCCAGTCCCTCTCGGCCGTGGCACGTGCCTCGGGCGATGGAGTCCTCGATCCAGGTCAGGCGCAAGCCGTACGAACACGACAGGCCCGCCTTGCTGCATTTGTGGCAGATGGGGCGGTGTTCTGTGGGTGTTAGAGACAGGTGTTCATGGCTGAAGTTGTTTGCAGGCTCATGGAGCAGACACTCACCATCGCATTTGACACTGCGGCCGCGGCAGGTCCAGCAGCCCGTGCGTGTCCGTTGAGGGGCGCTCATATTTGGCAGATTCGGTGTTTTCGGTGTACCGCGTCGGAAGAGGATGCGCGTACGGGGAAATAGGGGTGATCACCGGATGCGTGCTGTGATGTCAGATCTTGGTTCTTCGTTTGTGAGGAGACGATGATGCTCCAGAAGAGCAGCGAGCCTGCCGAAACAGGCAGGAAGGTGGAGGCCATGGGCGGCGGCGAGATAGGCACTTTTGAGAAGGGACCACCCCCGCCTGTGGTGGAAAGCATAGGCGAAGGAGAGCGAGGGGAAAGGCTCAAAGGCCAGCGACAGTGAGCGACGGGTGGGTGCCAGGGGGCCTGTCAACAGCGCTAGCGCAGCGCCACAGGCCTCTGTAGCGAACGAATGGTAACGCATCGTTATCTATTTATCACCCCCTTATCGCGGGCTCCGCCTGCTAACGGCCAGCGCCGACTCCATTTTGGTCTGGGGTTGGCGCTGGGATTCTTTAGGGGCTTCTTAGCGTGTTTTTGCCCTTCGTTCCGATTCCCTCTTCCCTCCTTGTTTCCTTTCCTTTTCCAGTATCTGCACACACTTCCTCGACGTTCCATGCCAAGACGACCACGACTCTCGTCAACGCGACCACGAGTCACCGACGCTACGATGCCGGTCTAGACCCGCAGCAGGGGCCTGTACCGCTTTGCCGCTGCACGTTGCGGTGCGGAGAAGTGGCCGATGTCTCAGTTTGTTTTGGGGCTTTTTTGTCTTTTTGTCTTTTTGTCTTCTCCTTGGGACTTCTCGAGAGATGCGGATATGCATGATATTCTATTGCTTCACGATCTAGTCTAACGATGTGTCTACCCAGTACCCCCATAGTCTCGCGCCTCACGGCTACAGCTCACAACTTCGCCCGCGGTGTTGACGATAGGTCGACTGTCGCCGTCGCGCGCCAGGCAATGTGCGTCGGCCGGCCGTCCTTGTCCCCGACCTCGGGCTCCCGCCACCGCCAGCGCGGCAGCTCCTGCTTGCCGGCTGCCAGCAGATCGGCTGCAAAGTCGCCCACGATGGGCATCATCTTGAAGCCGTGGCCCGAGTCACCCGACAGCACCGCCAGCGAACCGTTGCTCGTGCCCGGCACAAAGTCGATGATAAAGTCCGAGTTGCCCGTGTCGGCCACCCAGCACAGATGCGTGTCGATCAGCGGCCGCTCGGCGATATGCGGAAGCACCTGGCGCAGCAGCCGGCGCGTCTGCCGCACGTCCTCCTCGGGGATGTACTCGGACTCGGCCAGCGACCCGTAGGGCACAGACAGGCCGCCGCGCGACGCCGTGACGTTTGTGTAGCCGCCGCCCATGTAGCAGATCTTGATCTTGTGCGTGGCCGGGTCGGGCTCAAAGAAGAAGCCAATGTCGCGCACCGTCGTCACGGGGAAGCCGCGCAGCTGTTCGGATTCGCTGGGCGTCAACTGGATATGGGACACGCCCCAGCACACGGCGGAGATCTGGGGTGCAATGGCCGGCAGCACGTTCGCCACGAACCCGCCGGCTGCGACAATCGTTGTGCGGGCGCGGTGGACAGTGCCGCGTTTTGTGCGGGCACCAACACAAATCTTGTCGGTTCCGCTGCCCGCCTCGTACAGCAGCTCCTCCACCTCGCCGGCCACGCCCACATGGAACGTGACGCCCAGCTTCACGCACTCCCGGTACACGGCCTGCATGGCGTTGGAGGCTTGTGCATAGCCCGCCAGCCGGTTGAGGTAGCCCTTCCACCCGGGCAGATCGCCCGTAAACTGCGACGCCACCGACTTGATGGCCGCCGCGTCGGGACATGGCACCAGGTAGCCGTCAAAGGCCGGGTTTTCGGCGACGGACTTGTTGTAGTTGAACAGCGCGTTCTGCACCACCGGCGGCGCGTCGCCCGTGATGACGTTGAGGAAGCCGACTTGCCGGAAGTGTGGCTGGTACAGCGGGTTGGTCTGCCATTGCCGGATGGCCTTGAGGGCCACGTCCGTGTAGAAGGGGTCGATGTACTCGGAGCGGATGATCTTGTTGAGGTCGAAGCCGCCCGAGAAGCGGCTCGGTACGCGGTCGTCCTTTTCCAGCACCGTGATGTTGGTGTGGCCCAGTGTAGCCAGTTTGTGTGCCGTCGACAGGCCGAACGTGCCGGCGCCGATGATCAACACCGGGTCGTTCTTGTCGAGAGGCATGATGAGGGTGAAGGTAGGAGGGTGTGACGATGGGAAGAAGGTACGTGTCGGAGCTCGGATCTTCAGTGTCGAGCTCCAGGTCGATGTGGCTTGTAGTGGTGGTGGTTGGGTGGCTTCGGAGGTTGTACACCCGAAAGAGAACAGCTGCAGACTCGATATGTGTCAAGATAAGACAATGAATGGTTAGAGAGGCGTACATTTAAGTACGTGCAAGTGTTTTCCGTGTTCGGCAGTGGCTGCTCGCATCCTGGGTCGTATGATGTTGCGTGTGGTCAGTGAAAGACTGGGAAAAGAAATGCAGAAATAAAAATGAACATAATTTAATAAAAAAAGAATAAAAAGAATATCGAAAATAAAACAAAAAATCGAATTTGCTTCAAAATAGACCGTTTTCTCACCAAAATTGCAAGTCCAGTCTGAAAATAAGAAAGACCACGCTGCCTCGTCTATGCTTGCCTCGACAGTACGACAACCGGCCGGCAATGGCAAAGTCGAATGTCGAGACAGGTCAGATGGTTCTCGGCCCAGACTGTAACGAGGGAAGCTCCATCTTGGACAGCTTCCTCCCCGCGTGCAATCAGTTCACAAACGTAACTCTTAATCGATAGAAGCTTCATCTCGATATGATTGTCTCCGTCTGCAAGTCGAGGCGATCCGACGCCATCGCACTCTGTTTCCTGCCGGTTTGCGGGGGCTGCTTGCGAGGCAGCTCGAGGCGAGGTCAGCACCGCCGGCAAAGGCCGCGTTATGCCGAATCGGGTGTAAGTGGCCTCCACCAAGGTCCACTGCGACCCACTAACAGCGGTAGCGTGTCTCCGTGCCTTAGATCGGACCAGGGCCGAAGCAGGGCCTTCGGCGCTAATCTTATCACGGCAGATGCAAGGCGACATGGAAACACAAGTGGAAAAAAGAGACGAGGGTCTGGACAGACTCGGAGCCGTCTGCAAAATTAAAAGAGACTGGGAAACAAAGCAAGATGCAGCCATGCAGCCTTGAGTCACTCTCCAGGTTTCGCCTCGAGCTGCTCCAGGGGATTGTCGGTCGTGTTATCCTGTCTTTTTTGTCCTTTTGTTTTTCCCTTTTGTTTTTCCCTTTTGTTTTTCTTACACCCTTTCTGCCCGTCCAAGATTACCACCAAGGTGGCACGGCCGCACCCTTGTCGACCAGCATTCTCCATCACCCGCGTGGCTTTCGTGGTTTACGGAGATATACTAAGGTTGATACGGGGGAATCCTCCTGCCATCTGAGGGCTCGACGGGGAATATCAAATAACCACGGCCATTATTATCATTCTCCACCTCGACGGCTGTCTATCATGCACTGGCACTGATACCACATTGGGACGTGGCTTACATCCATCACCGTCGCGTGTCGCTCATCACCACCACCTGTCATATTTATAAGACCAGCCTCGTGGAAGCCGAAGTCGTTGTTGTTCTCGTGGTCTCCATCTCGCATCACACAGCCCTCCGAAACAGGACCTTCGTCTTGTGTCTTGTGTCTTGTGTCTTACATCTTGCGTCTTCTTGTCTGTCGTCTGTACTCCACCAGCACCACAACATCACATCATCATCACACCACTCCTTCTCATCCCATCCTCCACGCCCCCCTTTACGTCCTCACAATGTCGTCCATCCGCAAGTCGGTCGACGAGAAGGCCCCATCGCCGTCCATTGCGGCCAACGAGCCGACCGCCATCGGCGACCTCGAGGGCAACCCCATCGTTCCTCACGATGTCGATATTGCCGCCCGCTTCCTGGCCGGCCTCGACCCCAGCATCCTCAATGAGCCCATCAGCGCCAAGGAGTTCCGCAGCGTGCTCTGGAAGCTCGACCTGCACATTCTGCCCGTCCTCACGCTCGTCATCATCGTCGCTGCCATCGACAAGGTCATCATCTCCAATGCCTCCATCTACGGCATGCTGACGGACGACCACCTGACGACGGCCCAGTTCTCCTGGGTCGCCTCCATCTTCTACTTTGCCTACTTGGGCTTTGAGGCCCCGGCCGGCTACCTCGTGCAGCGCCTGCCCATCCGTTCGTTCCTCGCCGCGGGCGTCTTTGGCTTCGGCGTGCTCACCTTCTGCACCGGTGCCACTACGAGCTTTGCCAGCTTGGCCGTGGTTCGCTTCCTCCGTACGTTGTCTCTTGTGTTTGTTGCCTCTTGTTTTCGCACATTTTTTTTTACTAACACTCCCTAGTCGGCGCCTTCGAGTCGATGCTCTTCCCTACGGCTTCTATCATCACCGCCATGTGGTGGACGCGTAATGAACAGCCCATCCGCGTCGCCATGTACTTCAACACGCTCTCCTCTGTCGTTACCGGTCTGCTGGCCTACGGCGTCGGCCACTCCTCGAGCAGCATTGCCCCCTGGCGCCTGCTCTTCATTATCCTCGGTGCCATCACCACCGTTCTCGCCGCTTTCGTCTACGTCTACATTCCCAGCTCGCCCGTCGAGGCCTGGTGGCTTACGGATCGCGAGAAGTTTATCTGCATCGAGCGTGTGCGCCAGAACAACACCGGTGTCGAGGACAAGACGTTCAAGATGTACCAGGCCATCGAGTGCCTCAAGGACCCCAAGCCCTGGCTGCTCGCCCTCTTTTCCGTCAGCCAGAACATCTGCAACGGCGGCCTCGTCACGTTCGCGGCCATTATTGTCACGGGCCTCGGCTTCTCGCCCCTCAAGACGACCCTGATCGGTGTGCCCACGGGTGCCATCGGCACGGTCTGGCAGATTATTCTGGCCCTGCTGTCGGCGCGTCTGCCTGGCTACCGCTGCGGCATCATCTTTGGCGCCAACTGCTTCCCCATCATCTGCGCCGCCCTCATGTTCTCCCTCCGCGGTCATGTCAGCAACCTGCACCTGCTCGGCGCCTACTACGGCTTCTACTCCTACTGGGCGCCCTACGTGCTGTCGACCTCGCTCAACATTTCCAACGTCAGCGGCCACACCAAGAAGGTCACCGCCAACGCCATGTTCTTCATCGGCTACTGCGTCGGCAACATCATCGGCCCGCAGGTCTTCCGTGCCAAGGATGCCCCCGACTACAAGCACGGCTACATTGGCATTCTGGCCTGCCTCGTCGTGTCGTCCATCAGCATTGCGCTGTACGGTCTGCTGTGCCGCTACGAAAACATCAAGCGCGACCGTGCCCAGGGCGGCAGCGGCACCGCCACCGTGGAGCCCGTCAGCACCGACAACGCCTTTACGGATCTGACGGACAAGGAGAAGCCCGAGTTCCGCTACCACTACTAAGTGCCATGTGAGGGTGCTGCGTCTGGTTTTGTTACTACGGCGAGTCGAAGACCGGTGACGTGGAACAGTTGACAGTTGTACGGGTGTGAACGTTCGTAGGACACTGATAATATACTACATCTATTAAAATGATTATGTCGCTCTTCCTGCTGCAATTGTATACGACGGTTGAGTTAATGTACGGGTATCTGAGTTATTTGAGGTCTCAAGGCTGTGTCGCTGTTGACGTTGACATTGACGGCGATGTTGATGTTTGAATATGCTGCAAGATACAGCGCCCATTGTGCCCCGAGCGCCAGGGCACAGTTGCTAATTTTCAGTGCATTCAGGGGCGAGGTAACCACCACAGCAATGTCCAACTATGCTGTGGGCCTCGTGTGAATAACGCGTAGCCTATTTGTTACGAGAATAAATATACACATTGCGGTGTTTCGATTTACACAAAACTCTTACAGAACTCTCCATATCCTGCGTCATATTTGTATTGCCAATAGTGTTGTTTGTCAGTGGGCGCTCTCCGCAATGTGCTTCTGCGATCGATTACAGCGGGACCGTCCCCAGAGTTTGGCGGTGTATTTACGTAAAACCCCTGGAGTGCCCTGGAAGTACTTACTCCGTACAGTGCCAACGAGCTCTGTATCTTACGCTAATGGTGGATAAGAAGGAAGAAAGGGTGGGAAAAGTGAAGGCCGCCGGCGGCATCGGCAGTGGAGGTGCTAAATTGGCGCGAGAATGGTTGGCTTGCTGGTTTTGTCCAATCCACCGGTAAGCTGGCCACTGATTCGTGTGACTCGATCCGTCGAGTACAACAGCGAAACCAGCGTGCCGAGAGGGTTTGAGAGTGAGGAAAAAGCTGGGAGAAAGGGGGTGTTGCGCTTTCCTATTTTGATTCACGCGAATGTCACACAAGCGCGGTTTGTTTGTGCGTAGCTCCTTCCTTCGCAGCATGCCCTTTCCTTCCAAAATGGCCGCCGCACTTGCCGGTGGCACCTGCTTTGTTTTTGGCGCGTGGGCAGCCATGATATGGGGAAGGTGCCCTCCAATGACAAGAGACCCTTATCTGGATTGGCCGATAGTGGGCTGCGCGCTGCCGCCACTGCTGACCCTTTGTCGGCGGCCCCTGTTCGCCTCGACCTGTTTCGTTGGTGGAGGCATCGAGAGTACTTCGTACGCCGTACGCCGTCTCGTCCCCTTGCCACCTTGCATACGACTACCGACCCCTCTCTTATCGGCTTCGAGAACCAGCGGGCCCGGATAAGATCGCTAGCTTGCGATAACCGGAGACGACTGCTGACCCTTTTGCGTCGCCTCGACCTGCTCGGCCAGGAACCGTCCTCGAGGCTGCATAGCCTCTGCGCGCCAGTTTCGCTGGTTCCTTTCAACGACCATCGTTAGCGCACCCCACGATACGCTCGGCGTCTTCTTCGACCGCGTCGATACTACCAACATGCGACCGGCCGTCAACAGCGTCTTGATGCCTCCGCGTCCTTTCCCTTGGGACACATATATGAGCATCACGCCAGCAGACAGAATGGCCTGATCTGACGACTCCCCATCGAACCTTTGGTTACCAGTTATCGACCACCTCCCTCTTCCCTCCCTTGCCTCTTCCATGCACATTTGGACGCCGACGACGCCGACGCCGACGCCGCCAACGCCGTGACCATGTCGCCGCACGCAACAGACGAGATCACAGATGTGTCCACCAGCGGGACCTCCAACGGAGCCAATGCCACCGGCCCCGTGGACGAGAGCAAGCTGAACGTCAAGATTGCCATTGGTATGAGCTTGGAGGGCCCCTTGTTCTCTTCCCCGCTGTGATTTCGACGGCTGGCTGACATTGTGTACCGTATAACCAGACAGAGGTGGCACCTTCACAGACTGCCTCGGCATTGTCGAGGGCCGCGACGAGGATGTCGTCGTCAAGCTGCTCTCGCAAGACCCAGCCAACTACGACGATGCGCCCATCGAGGGCATTCGCCGCCTGCTCGAGAAGATCACCGGCCGGCCCTTCCCCCGCGGAGAGAAGCTCGACACCTCGGGCTTCGAAAGCTTTGGCATTCGCATGGGCACCACCGTGGCCACCAACGCCCTGCTCGAGCGCAAGGGTGCCGACGTCGCTCTTCTCATCACCGAGGGCTTCCGCGACGCCCTCGAGATCGGCCTGCAGTCGCGGCCCAAGCTGTTCGACCTGGCGGTCGTCAAGCCGGACGTCCTGTACAAGAACGTTGTCGAGGTCGAGGAGCGTGTGACCGTCGAGGGCTACCAGGTGTCGCACAACTACGACGCCGAGCTGGCCGAGATTGCACAGACTGTCGGCACCGACCCGGCCGTCGTCCGCGGCGCCAGCGGCCAGATTCTGCGCATCCTCAAGCCGCTGAACGTCGAGCGTGTGCGCACCGACTTGCAGAAGCTGTACGACGAGGGCCTGCGCAGCGTCTCCGTCTGCCTCGCTCACTCCTACACATTTTCCGACCACGAGAACGTGATCGGCGACATTGCCAAGGAGATTGGCTTCACACAGATCTCGCTTTCCAGCGCCACCCTGCCCATGATCAAGATGATCCCGCGTGGTATGTCTGCGACTGCCGATGCCTACCTCACACCCAAGGTCCAGGACTACATCAGCGGCTTCCGCAGCGGCTTCCACGACAACCTCGAGTCGTCTGCCACACGCTGCGAGTTCATGCAGAGTGACGGTGGCCTTGTCGGTATCGACCGCTTCTCGGGCTTCCGCGCCATTCTCTCGGGCCCTGCTGGTGGTGTTGTCGGCCAGGCGCGAACGTCATACGATCCAGAAGACGCCACGCCTGTTATCGGCTTTGATATGGGCGGCACCAGCACCGACGTGTCGCGGTACGGTGGCACCTTCTCACACTCTTTCGAGACCATCACAGCCGGCGTGCCCATCCTCGCACCGCAACTCGACATCAACACTGTCGCCGCTGGTGGCGGCAGCATCCTGCACTGGCGGCACGGCCTCTTTGTCGTCGGCCCCGACAGTGCTGGTGCCCACCCCGGCCCGGCTTGCTACCGGAAAGGTGGTCCGCTGACGATCACGGATGCGAACCTGTTCCTGGGTCGTCTCCTGCCCGAATACTTCCCCAAGATCTTTGGCAAGAGTGAGAACGAGGGCCTCGACATCGACGTTGTCCGAGAAAAGTTTGCTGCCCTCACCGAGCAGGTCAACCGCGAGACGGGCCAGAAGAAGACCCCCGCCGAGGTGGCCATGGGCTTTATTGATGTCGCCAACGAAGCCATGGCAAAGCCCATCCGCGCCCTTACCGAGGCCCAGGGCTACGACACATCCAAGCACAACCTGGCCAGCTTTGGTGGTGCCGGTGGCCAGCATGCCTGTGCCCTGGCTGCTTCCTTGTCCATCCGCAAGGTCATCATCCACCGCTACTCATCCATCCTCTCTGCGTACGGCATGGCTCTGGCCGACGTCGTGAACGAAGCCCAGCGGCCCGCGTCTGGTGTGTTTACAACCGCGGAGCCGTTCCAGGGAACCATTGCTGAGCTGAAGCAGGAGGTCGACGCACAGCTGGTCATTGACGGCGTCGAGCCGACCAACATTGAGCACGAGGTGTACCTGAACCTCAAATACAAGGGCACCGACAACACATTGATGGTGCGCCAGCCAGCCGACGGCGATTTCTTGGCCGCTTTTGAGCGCGACCATCTTCGCGAGTACTCCTTCACTTTCCCCGAGAAGGATGTCTTGCTTGAGGACATCCGCGTGCGCGGTGTTGGCAAGTCTGGCACAGCGGAGTATGCCGCCCCCCAGCGGGAGCTGAAGACCGTCAAGTCCTTCACAGTCGACCCTGCCACCACCCGTGATAACACCGCCATGGTTTACTTTGACCGCCACGGCTGGGTTTCGTCGCCCGTGTACCTGCTGGAGAACCTGCGCGCCGGCAGTGTCGTTGAGGGTCCCGCCATTATCATTGACAATACCCAAACCATCCTGCTGGACCCGCACGCCAAGGCAACCGCCCTTCGCCGCCACATCATTCTCGACCTGCCGTCCAAGTCGTCACAGACCACCCTAAAGGCGTCTGAAATTGACCCCATTGCCCTCTCCATCTTTGGTCACCGCTTCATGTCCATCGCCGAGCAGATGGGCCGCTCGTTCCAGAAGACGGCTGTGTCCACGAACATCAAGGAGCGCCTGGACTTCTCCTGCGCCGTCTTCTCGCCCGAGGGCCGCCTGGTTGCCAATGCCCCCCACGTTCCTGTTCATCTGGGTGCCATGGAGTACGCCGTCCGCTTCCAGAACGACCTGTACCGGAGTACGCTCAAGCCCGGTGACGTCCTGGCAACGAATCACCCGCAAGCAGGCGGCGTGCACCTTCCGGATATCACCATCATCACACCCGTGTGGAACAGTGAGGGCACGGATATTATTTTCTGGGTCGCCTCTCGTGGTCACCACCCCGACGTGGGCGGCATCACGCCTGGATCCATGCCTTCCAACAGCAAGTTCCTGTACGAGGAGGGTGCCATGATTATGAGCTATAAGATTGTGTCCGACGGCCAGTTCAACGAGGTCGAGACGCGCAAGTACCTCTTCGAGGACCCCAGCAAGTTCGACGGCTGCAGTGGCGCACGTAACTTCGCCGAAAACTTGTCCGACTTGCGTGCTGCTATTGCTGCTAACCAGAAGGGCGCCCTGTTAATCATGTCTCTTATCGACGAGTTCACGCTCCCGGTCGTGCATGCGTACATGCAGGCCATCTCCGACAACGCAGAGAGTGCAGTGCGCGCATTCCTGCGGAACGTGGCCAAGTCTCGCAACGGAGCACCGCTTGCTTTCGAAGACTTCATGGACGAGGGCTCGCGCATTGCGCTGACCATCCGCATCAACCCAGACACGGGCGACACCGACTTTGATTTCACGGGAACGTCTGAGGAGCACTATAGCTGCATGAATGCACCCAAGGCCATTACCTACTCGTGCATCATCTACGCGCTTCGCCTTCTCATCAACGTCGACATTCCCCTCAACCAGGGCTGTCTGGCCCCTCTCAACGTTATCATCCCCGAGGGCACGCTTCTGAACCCCTCGCCCTACGCCGCCGTGTGCGCTGGTAACGGCATCACATCGCAGCGCATCGCTGATGTGATCATTGGTGCTTTTGGTGTCGCCGCTGCCTCGCAGGGCTGTGCCAACTGCATCAGCTTCGGTCGTGGCGGCAGCGATGGTGCCGGTGGTAGCATTCCCGGCTTTGGCTACATTGAGACGATTGCTGGTGGTAGCGGTGCTGGCCCAACGTGGCACGGTGCGTCGGGTACACAGGTGCACATGACCAACACGCGGTGCGCGGACCCCGAGGTCTTTGAGCTGCGCTATCCCGTCATCTTGCGGCGCTGGACGTTGCGCAAGGGCTCTGGTGGCCGTGGCCAGTTCAATGGCGGCGATGGCTGCATCCGTGAGCTCGAGTTCCGCATGCCACTGCACGTTTCCGTGCTAATGGAACGTCGCGTGCTACGACCCTACGGCATGATGGGCGGCGAAGGCGGCCAGTGTGGCCGTAACCTGTTCATCCGCAAAGAGCGCGACGGCGGTGAGCGCGTCATCAACATTGGCGGCAAGCAGGAGCTGGACGTGGCGACAGGCGACCGGGTTGTTATTTATACGTGAGTTTCCTTTCCTTCCTTCATCGTGCCTTTATTTTACCTTCCCTTCTAACTGAATTACAGACCCGGTGGTGGCGCATGGGGAAAGCCAACAGACGGACCACCCCTCGTTGAGGCTCGGGTGCCCCTGCCTGCTGCATTTGAGCCTCGTGGCAGTGTCCACGAATGGACGCTCGCTGCGCAGGCAGCCATCTAGGCGCAGATGTGCACTTTTGTTATCTTTTCAGTTGCCAATAGCATGCTTCAAAATAGATTTACTTACACCAATGTCAAGCCTTGTTTATTTTGGTTGGTCTTCGTCGCTTTGTTGTTTTGAGTGCGACAACTGCACATATCAGCACCCCCGCGTTACAGCAGCACACCATCGCTCAGTGCCTGGCGGTTAAAATTCTGCCATGCATTCAGCCTCACGAGGTATTCTTCTTGTTCGATTATTTGGGCGAGGCGATTTCTGCCCGACTTGGTCATCACAGACGAGGGCGCCTTTTGGGAGATGGGTGTTTTTTTTTTTTATTCTTCTTTTTGAATGTTGTAATTTCGTCGTTCTCTCTCTCCACCGTTCGCGAACCTCTTTTTTCATTTCGTTCGTCTCCCATTTTTCTCCAGTGCCCTCGTTGCGTATTTAGCTGCTCTCTAGCAGAGTTCATCTTGCTTCCCCCGACCTTCTCCCGTCTCTCTTTGCCCATTCTATACCACGTCTTCCCTCCGATCATCGTGTTCTCGCCATCGACGCTCATGTGTCGTCTCTTGGGGCCCATGTCTCACAATGGATCCCGCTAGTGCAATCGGTACGGCATCGGCCGTCCTGTCTTTCATCACCTTTGCAAACGGGCTTGTCACTGGCGCGGTTGCGATCTACAAGAATGATCACCTTGTAGAAAACGCCACGCTAGAGGACGTCCTTGGTGAGATGAATCGCTTCTCGACAACCCTGCGTACAAAACGAATCACACACGAAACACCACAACAGGCAGGCGAAGACGCGGAGCTGGATGAAGAGCGCCGCCAACTTCAGCAGACCGTCGAAAACCTGTGCAAACTGGTCGAAGCGGTGATTGTCGAACTTCAAAAACTTCTCGACAAATTGAAAAGGCGCAACGGTACAAAGACCGAAGCTCTGTGGATGAGCCTTGTTGCATCCTGGAAAAACATCTGCAAGGACGACGCCAAGAAATCTCTCGTCAACCAACTGGATGGTCTTGTCAACAAGATCACAGCAGTCCTCACAGCCTCAACTGAGTATGTTGCGTTGGCAACTCACTTTTTAAATGATCATTTTGGCTGACTTTTTTCTTCTTTTTCAGGAAGAAGGTTGATGCGCTCATCGAATTGACAAAGTGTCTGGACACCAATATCCGAGACGGACAAGAGGCTATCAAGGCCCCAATCCTAGATGAACTCCGAAAAGCAGTCGACAAAATCATTTCCGCACAGCAAGCCGACGTCGAGGAGCTCTGTATCGACCTTATTTTGCAGAATCTTCAATATGACCAGATGCGGGATCGGGAAGAGAGACTCGAGAAAAATCTATACCAAATACAAGATGACGGAAAAGACCACGGGGATGCATTCGCGTGGATTTATCCCCGCTCTCTCCAACAAGTCGAAAAAAGTGGCGACGATACCATCAGCGACGCCGATGCCACCAATGACGACAATGCCAACAGAGGCAACAACGGTGACGCAGCCGACAGCCGGGACGAGCTTGCTAAGGCCTTTAGAAAAGCGCAAAATCAGGAACATATCAATGAAGAAAAGCAACAAAAGATGAAAGCTAGGGCTCAATTTCTCCAATGGTTATCGTCGGCAGAAATCAGCGTCCTGCACATTTCAGGAAAACCTGGTGCTGGCAAGTCGACGTTGATGGAGTTCCTCTACAGCCATAAGGAGACACGACGGCAGCTAGAAAGATGGGCAAGTGGGGACACCGTTGAGGTAGCACACGGACAACGAACTCTCGTCATGGCAAAGTTCTACTTTTCAGTCGTGGATGGGAACAATCGACAACGCCAATTCGACGGGCTCTACCGCACCCTTCTCCACGACATCCTCAAACAGCGGCGCAGTGCTGTCAAAGAAGTTCTGAGCGATGCCTGGGCGCGGGCGATGAGAGCCCTGCGAGAGCTGCAGCGTCACCGTCGCGGCGCAGTCAGCGAAGCAGAGGTGAACTTGAGTTCGAGGGAGATAGCAGATGCTCTCAGGAAGACTTTGACGCAAAGCATTCCGACGCTTGGTGATGTCAGCATGTGCGTGTTTATCGACGGACTCGATGAGTTCAAAGACGATATTCGTGATACGTTCGATCTCGTGGATGAGTTGAATCGATGGACACAAAATATCAACAGTGCCCAAGTCAAGATATGCCTTGCCAGCCGCGAAGAGCCACCTTTCACCGATCGTCTCGTCCGCCATGCGACTGTTCAAATCCACAACCTCACGCGCGACGACATGGCCCGCTACGCAACAACACGGCTTCACGGCATAGCACCGACTGAGCAAGTGCCCAGGCTTGCTCAAGTCATCGCAGATCGATCTGAGGGTATTTTTCTTTGGGTAAAGCTTGTATTGACCACCTTGCGGATAAGGATGCATCGTTCCAACGATTCCCAAAGCATTTTGGGCATCATCGAGCGCTTCCCCAGGGACCTTGCAGACATGATTGCCAGCATCCTTCAATCAATCGATGAGAGCGACCGGAAAGCAGCACACCAGACCTATCGCCTTCTCGAGGCAGCGCGGGAATATTCTCTGCGGATCGACGTACTTGCACTCTCGTTTCTGCCGGAATACACGCGAGACGTCAAGTTTGCCGTGCGGCCCGAATTTGCACCTACCCCTGCCAGCGAGGCTGATATCTCTGACCGAACCAAGAAGGCTCAGGCAGACTTGCTCTCTACGTTCAAAGGCCTCTTCGAGACACGAAAGTCTGTTGTTGTTCTTGTGCATCGCTCGGTCGGCGAGTATCTTGAAGCCAATAGCAATACAGTCTTTTTGGGAGGGCCCACAGACGCTCCAAAAGCGATCGAGTTCAACGCATACGACGCAGCGTCGAGCATTATCCTTGCGCGGCTTCGATGGTCCATCCCGCATGAATATTATTTGGACCATCTGTTTTTGGAACGACATTCCGATGGCTCTGTATTCTCTCGGGTATTCAAGCAGACCCAGGGAGATATCACAGCAGTGCTTCACATGCGATATAGCCAGAAGTTAAACAAAGATGACGGCTTTGCTTTCTTGAAGCATCTCCAGTCCATTTTGGGTTGGACGGAAGTAGATGCTGTCATCAGTTCTTTCAAGGGGTCCTTCAGTGTCTGTGGTGATTTTGCCACACTCGGGAACAAACACGGCATTGCACCAACTAGGGTGCTTGGCTTCACCGTCTCTGGGGACCCTGTTGCGGGCCTATCCATTTGTGCGCCAGTTCTTACGTACGTCCTCAATGGCCAATACGCCTACCCGAGAGCAGAACTTGAGCGCCACCCCGAGTGGTTCACACGCGACAACTACCATATATTTACGGTTCTCATCAACGCCGTGTACCTGCGTCTTAGTGCCACGATCATGACGGACGCAGACATTTATTTTCTCCGTTTTCTCCTAGCCAAGTCATTGTCATATGGGCCCCGTGGTCTTCTCCTGACAGAAAGCCCTAGGGACCATTATCACGAATTCTCCAAAGCTAATGGTCCCCGATTGACAACGTTCCACAACTACATATTAAGCGAACTAGAAGCCCGGATTTACCATCTCAATTCTCGCCCATATTTGTACGAAAACCTAACATTGCTAGAGGCGCCGATGCGAGGTAACTTCGGCTTGGTCTTGGAATGTTTCCTCGACGCCAGGGCTGTGACATATTTCTCCGTCTCGGTCAACATCGGTATCGGCATCGATAGACAAGGCCAGAAAATAAGCTTGGCTGCCCACAACAATTTCCCATTCATTACACTTACTTTCATTTTCACGACTGGGACACCTGGAAATCTGCCTGCTGTGTTCAAGCGTGAGGTTCATATGGATGCACTTTGTGACGCCCTGCGTCATGATTACTGGATGCTCCGCTGCAAGAACTGGACGATCGTGGATCTGGTCAAGGAGTTTGACCCTCCCAACAAGGCAAGGCTATTGGAACTACTGGGAAACGCCGAATGTGGTCAGAAGGACAATCTGCTGTGCATGGGGACAGGCGAGAAGGAAGTGGACGAGCCCATCGAAGAGAATATACAGGGACAACAAGACGAGGCGGCGTGCAGAAGCGATTCACCGGAACAAGCAGAAATGTCTCGCGGTCGGGCTCGGGGTCGGGTGACGGAAGTCCCCGAAGCCGTGCCGGAGGTGGAGGCCAAGATGGCGGCCGCGGCGACCACAACGACGACGACAGGAAAAACAAGCACACTACGAGCGGCCGTTGTCCGACAACGCGACGCATGGCTCATCCTTGTCTGTAAGTCCTCCGTCGAGCAGGTGACTTTTTTCCCTTTTTTTGCCTTTTCTTTGGACAGAATGTAACCATCGCAACAGGCATCCTTGTGGGAATTCTCACGTCCATTCTGCTGCAACGCTAGCAATCGTCTAGATGACGATGCAATTCACACGCGTCCACATTGCTGGACATCGGACCGCTGTCGGAGAAAAGCCGATGCTTAACCATAGGCACACCAGTCCAGGTTTAGCAACGCCAGCGCCCAGCGACCTACTCCATATATCGTATTACGCCATATTTACAGCGGACCAGTCAGGGGAAAGGGCTTTACCGAGGATAAGCGCTACGTCCCACCGACCGAGCGATAAGAGACAAGAAAGGAGTGTTCTCCAAAACTTGGTTTATGTGTGCAAGACTTGCCGGACTTCATTGGAAAAGGCAAAAAGGCGCTGGACGAGGTGACGGGCAAAATGAAAATGAGAACAAAAACAAAAGCGGAGAACAGATAATGGAGAACTGACAGCGACATTTACAGTGACAGCTGCCGCTACTTGTACTTTTTTGCCGTGGACAGCAGGCGCCACCTTCCATGACGTCCTCCATGTGCCCTACCGGCGCGCTCCACTCGGGTGCCGCCGATTTGTGCGGAAAACGGGAAAGAGTGACTGACGGGGAAAGGGGCAGCACTCCACTCCCCGGATGGAAGCGACGACTCCGGCTACTCGGGGTGCAGGATATGGGGGTGACGGAGGTGGCCTTAAGTTCTGGCGACGAAGCAAGGGCTCTCAGAAGCATTTTGACGCAAAACCCGCCAACTCTTGACGACGTCATCATGTGCATGTTCATTGACGGACTGGATGAGTTCCAAGGCGATATGCTTAACGCACACGATCTCGTGGATGAATTAAATCGTTGGAAGAACAGCATCACTCTTTGAAATAACGGCTGGCCATGTTGGCGGCTTCCGCAAACAGACAATCGCAACGTACTTGTCGCTCCAACGCACGCTCTTTGATATAACGGCTGGCCACGCTAGCCGCTTCCGCAAACAGACAATCACAACGCACGAGTTCCTCTACCTCTTTCCTCTTTCCTCTTTCCTCATCCCGCGCGCACGTCTCGTAATACATATTTCTGTTCGACACAATGTCCCCTCTACTTGACCTTGATGGCGACCACCCATTTTTCGACTTTGCACGATCCTCATCCTACTACAACCCGTTCATAAGGAATTCTTATACCAACAGAAGCTGAGGTCAATCAAGGCAATACAGAGTGCGTTTACTGTTTCAGAGACCAACGAAACGAAAGACCCAATCGCAAACGGCCCAAACGCCCCAAATAACACAAATCCCTCCTCAAAACCCCAGCAAGCCGTCCAAGATCATGGCCAAGCGGCGCCTCCAAGAGCCCATCGCAGAAAACGACCACGGTTCGGCAAAGAAGTTGAACAAGCTTCGTCGAAGCCAGCGGATCAAGAAGGGCAGCCAAATTCGAGAAGAGATAGAAGAGAGACAATCAAAAGACCCAGAAGACCCAAAAGTAAGAGAGGCGTCCAAGGTACCCTACCGTCCTCCTCTCCAAGAGGACGATCCTCGCAAGGGCCAGCAACGAAGCCAGAACCAGGCACCCTCACTCCGAGATCTCATCGGAAAACACCCCCCGCCTCTCCACGACGCCGTCTCTGAGTGGCTCGCGTCCACGGCGTCCAACTGGGATAATCACGGCCCGTCCGACAGCTTTGTGCATTGCTCGGTCGAGGAAGACGCTGAGCCAAGACTAGACATGGCAAGCACTTGCCCCTCGGCGTTGGGCTCACATGCCAGCGGCCTCAGCGGCCTCAGCGGCCAGATAGGTAATCTCTCAGGCTCCGCGGCCTCTTCTCCCCTAGGGAGTGTTTCCCAGCCAAACTACCGCCTTTACAACTTGAGGCGCAATAACGTTTTTATACTCAATGGTTTCAACCCACTACCCGATGGAGGGGTGGCTCACCATGTGAAAACGGTCCTCCAAGCCGACCGTAAGTCGCCCGGGCCCTCGACCGACCAGCTCAACACATACGTGTACCAGCTGGAAATGCTCTCGATGGGTTGCGTTGAAAGGGCGCTGGAAGACTTTTTTATTGCTACCGTGTTCCCAGGAGGACTGGAACCAGCGTATGGTATTGCAGCCGGTTTAGAAAAGACCATGTCTGTTTCGATAGCGAAACACCTAGTACCGAACATCACGACCGCCCCGTATCGGGTATCGCAGCCAAAGCCCGATATGCTTTTCGGATACTCTACAACAGGCGGCATCGGCTCCACAGAGCACTGCCCTGGCCCCTTTACAGAGTCGCAGATCATGGCCCAAGATATGATTCACCCCAGCATTGTGAACTATGCTGATGCCACGACGCAGGGCATCTTGTTTCCTTTCTTGGTTGTGGAGTACAAAGCCGCGGCTGGCACCGGTGGTGACCTTTGGACGGCTGCCAACCAGGTTGCCGCAGGGGCGGCTGCCTGTCTCAACATCGTGCAGCAGCTCAACACGACTCTCGAAACGTTCAACAAGAACACAGAAAATGGCGAGTCGCATCCCGACTGGGTGGAAAACCTGGTGTATACCATGGCCATCGACAACAACCTGGCCCATATCGGCGTCTGCTGGATCGACCACGGAGGACCCGCCGTGAAATACAACATGCAAGTTGTCGATCGGTTCTTGCTGTTGCGGCCCAACGAATTTGCAGCCTTCCACTGTCGCGTGCGGAACATTCTCGACTGGGCCAAAGGTCCCCGGCGCGCAGCCATTAATAGGGCCCTCGATACCATCATGGGGGAAACCGTCCGGATGCGGCAGGATGCTGCCAAGGAAGCAGCCAAGAGGAGGACTCCGTCGCCGCCGGATTCGAAACCGACGGGATTGGACCTGGACTCGCGAGTCAAGCGTCTTCGGTCGTCGGGTGGCAGAGGTAGGGGCAGCAACGGCGACCACGGCGGCGGCAACTGAAAGAATACCGGTAGGGGTACTGGATAATTATGCCGCTGCACCAACTGGGCGATAGTGGATTCGGTCAGGGAGTTTGACCCGCCCAACAAGGCGAGGCTACTGGAACTGCTGGGAGACGGTGAATGTGAGCAGAGTGACTACGTGTCGTGCACGGAAGCAGAGGAAAGGAAATTAGACGTGCCCAGTGTAGACGTTGCGCGGGAGCCAATAGACGAGTTGCGGTGCAGGAACGATGCACTGGAAAAGAAGAAGAAAAAAACAGAAGAGCCTCAGGGTCGAGTGCACGAAGGGCCAGGAGACATGCCAAAGGCGAAAGCGGCGGTGGCTGCAACATTAGCGACAGTTATTCGAAAACGCGATGCATTGGTCATCCTCGTTGCTACGTATTCATGAAAATGGCGATGTTTTGGAGTAGCCCAGCTTAACCATCTCAATAGGCATCCTCTTAGGCATCCTTTAGGGGATACTCACATGGGTTTCACGACAACGCTTCGAGATGGAGATGCATGGTCATCCCAAAAGTTGCAAGCCAAAGTGACGCCGACGTCGGCCGTCGTCGGAGAAAACGATGAAATTTACGGAGCAATAATACGTCGTACGTGCGCCCAGGTTCGGCAACGCTATAATTGCGGCCTACTCCGTACCAGTCAGGGGTTTACCGAGGATAAGACGCCATCCCTACGACCGGGCGATACGAGATAAGAGGGTATGTTCTCTAAACTAAATCTTGATTTGCGTGCGCGAGACTTGCTTGAAAAGCGTCAAACAGTCGTGGATGAGTTGACTTGGGCAAACAGGAAATTGAGAACAAGACCAAAATCTGAGAATGAATCAAGACAGTGGCAGTTGCCACGACTTGTACTCCGACTTGTACTCCGTCCAAGTCCAACCCTGTTGACAGATGCCGCGACTCATTGTAACGCCCGCCATTGGCCAGGGCACCCCAGTCGGGAAACGCCGGGTTGTGTGGAAGAGGGGAAACTGGCGGGGGAAGGTGCAACCACTCACTCCGCCCCTCGGCTTCGGCTTCGCGCAACGTCTCGGAGCGCTATCCGACCAGCTTCACGCCCGCGTTAATGCCCGCGTTTGTGCCCGCGCTTGTGCCCGTGAGGGAGCTGGAGGGTGAATCGTGGCTGCCTCGCCCTGAACGGGGAAGAGCCCACTTCTCCGCAAACGACTCCGCAAGCGGAGGCAACTTCCCATTAGTCGTGCTGGGGACTTGCTGTCGGAGTGCGGGAGGACGGAAAGAGCGAACGGGCCAAGGCCAGGCTCTAGACTTTGTTGGGAAAGCCCTAATGGCCACAGCCTGGAAACTGGAAGAAACAAGGGAGCCCACCCGCCAGAGAGAGTCCCATAATTTCCCCAAGATGTTCCCCCCAGACTTTTTCCGACCCCATTCTCTCTTCAACCCCAGACTCTTGCTCCATCGTCGGTCTCCATTCCCCGTTGTCTTTCATCCATTCGTCACAGAGACTACGAGTCAACAGTCGACAGTCAACACTCTTCCCTCGGCAGTTCCATACCCTGCCGCTGCACTGGCCAGGCAGCACAGCCAAGAGCAGAGCAAGCAAACACAGCAACACAAGATGTCGTCGTCGTCGGCCTCCGTCCCAGCATCTTCCAACCCCGGGACACAGTCCGAATCGACCAAGCGCCGACGCGCATCGAGGGCGTGTCTGGCATGTCGTGCCCGCAAGGTCCGCTGCGACGTCATCCTCTGCGGCAAGCCGTGCACCAACTGCCGGCTGGACTTTAGCGAATGCGTCGTGCAGCTGCGGCGCAAGAACAGGTATGGCCGTGGAAGGAAACCGTTTCCTTTGTGCTTTCCCCGACAGAGACTAACAGGAGATGCCAGGTGCAGAACGATTGTTGTCCCGTCAAACAACCGTTTGTTGTCCGTCAAGGAGATCAGCGAGAGCGACGACGATGGCGTACCGAGCCACACCACACAGGGCAAGCAGCCTGCCTCCTCGACAAATCCGACAAATCCGACAAATCCCTCAACGCAGACATTCACACAACCAGTCGACAACCATGACAGTGGAGCCAGTGGCATGCCTCCCTTCGAGTGGAATGACGCACTCGTCCCGGTGCTGTCGACCGTCGAACCAACAGCCACGACACGATCCCTGCCATCCATCTCAAACGCCGCATCGACCGACACACTCGCGTTTGACCCGGCCATGGCGAGCGACAGCAGCCTCAGCGATCACGGCCTAGGCGGCGACAACGACTTGGACGAGCTCGACATGCTCCTCAACATGGACGATGAGGAGCAACAGCCAAAGAAACCCGACGATTCCATACAGACACTGGTCCAACAAACGGCACTGGCCGATGACGAACCCATGTCCTACGAACTCCTCAGCCACACGGTGGACAACTTCTCCCTCTACGGTGGCGGCCTCGACGGCACAACCCACGACAGCACGGGCGGCAGCTACGCCAGCTCCGAAGCATGGCAGCGTATGCACTTTCCTTTCTCGTCATCTCTGTTCACGACCGCCAACGCCAACCTGATGTCCATGCCTTTTGCCGCGGCGATGGATGTGGACGGTGCCGGTTTCGGACTAGGCCTCGACATGCCGTCGAGCAACAGCGCCCTTTTCCCACGGCAGCGGAAGAACCGCACACGGGAGCCCACGCCGGAACCTGCACAGCAGCCCGCACGCGACATGACACCAGAATCCACTCCAGTGTCCGTTGAAGAATCAGAGTCTACTCCAACAGCTTGGCCAGCGGCGATTGCGACACGATCCAACAGCACAACCAATGGCCCAGCATTCATCATCTTCTCATGCTACCCCTTCCTCTCGTCCAAGACGCTGTGGAAGCTCGACCACGAGGACGACGCACTGCTGCTCGAGCAGAGAGGCTGTCTGCACGTGCCCAAAAAGTCCATCCTGGATGAGTTCATGAAGAAATACTTTCTGCATGTGCATCCCATGGTCCCGCTCCTCCACGAGCATGCCTTCTGGACCATGTACAACTCTCCGACACCGCAGTCCACCCCGTTCGGCCAGATGTCACTCTTTTCGTTCCAGGCTATGCTCTTCATCGTGTCTCCGTTTGTGTCCCAGTCGACCCTGTCTCAGCTCGGCTTTTCGTCCGTCCCCGAGGCCCGCGCCAACTTCTACCGCCGCGCCAAGACCCTCTTCCACCTCGAGGAAGGCCGCGACGACATCAGCACGGCCCAAGGCGCCCTGATGCTCACGTACCATGCGCCCAACATGAAGGACCGCACCAACAGCTTCTGGATGAGCACCGCCATCCACTTTGCCCGCAACGCCAACGCCCACCGCTACTACGACCTTGACGACCCCAAGAACGCACTCAAGATGGACGCCAAGCCCTCCGTCACCTTTCAGCGCCGCAACATCCTCAAGCGGCTGTGGTGGTGCTGTATCCTGCGCGACAAGGTCATGTCCCTCGGCATGCGCCGGCCCATGCTGATCGGCCCCGCCGACTTTGACGTCTCGCGTCCTGGTTTCAACGAACACGACGCCAGCGACGAGATCCCCGGGTCCGCCGTCTACACGCCAGCCACCAAGCGCGTCATCAGCCAGGTCTTTGCCGCTCTGTGCGAGCTGGCCGGCATCCTGACGGGCGTCCTCGACGTGTGCTACCCGGCGAGCGGCACACGGCCCCGCTCCGACCGCCCCGCTGCTGTGGTGGCCCAGGACTACGTGGCCAAGCTGGATGCATGGTACGAGGCTGCTGCGGCCCAGTTCCAGGCCTCCATCGCGCGGATCGGCAACGTGGACGACCAGCTGGTGCTGGTGACCAACGCCGCCTACATCTACTACTACATCGCCCGCGCATCTGTCTACAACTACCTGTCCCACGTGTTGGCCACACACCCCGAGGCCGCTGCCGGAAACGAGACGACCTGGGGCAGTCCTCCCGCCAAGGTCGACGAGTCATTCCGTGGTGTGACTAAGAGTCTTGCCGAGTTGAAGCGGAGAGACCTTGTCCGCTACCTACCAAACACATTGTATGTTGTGCCCGAGTCGAAGTTATTTCGTCATTTCTTGTCTTTTTCCTTACTCTTTTTTTTTTTTTCCAAGAACACCGCTAACAATTCAGTGTCTCGATGGCGATTTTGCCGTTCAAGTGGCACGTGGCCAGCGTGCGCGTGACTGGCGGCAAGGCGTCTGGCAAGGAGACCGATCTGACCTTCTACTACGCCGTCTTCAAGGGCTTTGGCGAACTGTACGAGATGACCGACAGTGCCCTGCAGAGCGTGGGCACAATACAGGCATCGTGATGGAAGATGGCTTGTGTTGGAGGAAGGTAAATTGATCTGGCGGTTTTCAATGAACGTTTTTGATATTCTCTTGGGGTTCGCGTGCATTTCTGGGGCGGCAAAATTTATTGGACTATTCTTTTGGATTAAAGGGTGGCTTTTTGTTTACGTTTATCATTATGCAATGTTTATCATCGTGGTCTTCTTTTTTTATTTGCATTTTTTAAAAAGCAAATCTAGTTATTCTTAATTTTCTGACCTTTAATGTTTCGTTTCCTTTCGCTGACCTGGTGTTTAGTTTAGTTTGTTTTTTTATTGTGAAGAAAAAGAAGAAAAACCATTTCTCTTCTCCCCATCGATCACAAAATTTATTATCATTTCGCTTCTTTGTTCCACAGCCAGTGCATCCAGCATTTTCCTACCTCCTTCATGTTCGCCATCTTTATCTGTTATCACTTCCCACCATCGGCAGTTGTTGGACACGAATTGGCGCTATGAAAGCCACCATCTGGGCGCCACCAACCGAGCGCCACCATCATAACGGCCAACGATGGCCCGTTCCGATATTTTCTTTCCCCTTTTCGCACTGCTTGCATGTATTCCCATCGTCATTGTTGTTCTCGTCATTGTTTTTCTTTGCTTTGCATTCCGCCTCGTCGTCCATTGCCTCATTCTTGGACTGTGCTGTTGGCAACTTTGTCTACGCGAGAGGTACGTTTGCCTTTTTGAATGAGGCGATCACATGGCGGACGGTCTTCTCCGGTGGTAGGTCCACCCCAAAACCTATGAAAAGACCTCTACAGCCAGGTCTGGGCCCCGTAAGGCAGTGTATTTTGGTATTTTTGGCGCATGTCAACCTCTGCATTACCCCTGTATGGGATTTCGGGGCCTTTCCCAATGCGGCCCGATATTTTGATATTTTCAACTGATTTTCAATAGTGCGGAAACGTCGTTGACTCCATCACCACAGAACGCGGTTCTAACGGCCGCGTAGTGTGAACGGTCGGGCCAGAAACGGGGCATGTTGGTCGGTTGATGGAGCTATGGAGTATGCCTCGTCATCGCCCGCCAATGCTTTCCTTTTTTTTGTACGGAGGCGTTGACGGTAATCGGCGGAGTGGTCCGTACCTGTCGTCGTACGTCGATCCCCTTTTCTTTTCGGCGCCCCTTTTAAACACTGCCGTTTTCCGCACTTTTGATTTTCTTCCATTCCTTATTTTTCTTCTCCTTGCTGCGCGTTCTTCTTTTGGTCTTCTCGCCTCTCTCTTCTCCCACCAACTAGCGACCACACTCGTTCAACACACTACCGTCATGCGTGCCTTTTCGGTTCTTGCCCTGGGCCTGCTGGGCCCGGGCAGCGTCCTCGCCTCCGTCTGCAAGCCTTCTCCGGTATCGTCTTCGGTATCGTCTTCCATCTCGTTTCCCGTCTCGTCTACCGTCTCGTCTACCGTCTCGTCCTCCGTTTCTTCCATCTCCTCGATTTCTATCTCGTCGTCGGTCCCTGCTTCCTCTTCGGCCTCGTCTGTTTCTTCGTCCGTCTCTTCATCGGCCTCCTCTTCCGTCTCTGCCCAGCCGACCTGCGGCGTCAACGTCCTCTCCAACGGCGACTTCACGTCCACCGACACCTGGACGTTTGTAGATGTCACCGGCGCCGGCTCGTTCACGACCAAGACGGATGGCCCTGCGGGCTACACAACGTACCTCCAGTACGCGACGACGGCGGCCGGCACGTCGTACATGTACACGACGTTCACCACGGTGCCGGGCACGACGTACAGCCTGGACTATTCGTACGAGTGCACCAGCGACATTGGCATCACGGGGATCCACGCGCAGCTGTCGCAGGGCGCGATCTGGGTGCAGTCGGTAACGGTGACGGCGGGGTGGACGGGCGGGTTGTCGGGGACATTCACGGCGACGGACACGACGACGACGCTCACCTTTACGTTCTCGTGCAACGAGTACCTGATGGTGGGCTTCACCAACATTGGCGTGTCGGCGGTCTGCGAGGCGGCGCCGTAAGGTGGCCTGTCTTGAGGCTGTCCGTCTTGGGTCATGTCGAGACTTCTTCACTTCTTCCATTCGTCAAACATAAACGCTCCTTTTTTATTTACTAAAATCATAATATCACTCGCTTGCCCTTCGCTTGCCTTGTTATCTTCATCATCATGTTATCTACAGTCATGAATGGGTTGATTAAAACTATGTACAGGCAGATGCCAGTGTCTTGGGATAATGTACAGGGGGCGCCATATTTACACGAGAGGGTCACACCGACTAATAGTTAAAGTAGCCCGAGTTGGGGACGGGCGGTTCGCCACCCAGCTTAAAGTAGCCGGGCTGCAGGGTCTGGTAGACCTGGGCGGGGTCGTACTTGTGGGAGACTTGGCGCAGGCGGGCGAGGACGTCGGCACCATACGAGCTGGCGACGTCCTGGTACATGCTGGCGTAGTTCATGTAGAGGTAGTCGGTCTGGACACCGCGTGCCGTGGCGTAGGCCTTCACCTGGTTCAGCACGTCCGAGGCAAAGGCGGCCACAGTATCGTCGTCAGACGCGTTGTCCCACATGGCGGCGACCAACAAAATAAACATGGGGCCGTCGCTCTCGTCGAGACCCAGGGCGTTGCCGCCGTTGCGAGCAAACTGCTCCAGCTCGAGCGTAGTGATGCCCTGGAAGACAATGTTGGGCACGATGCCGGGGATGGCGGTGACGTTGCCGACCGTCTCAAAGAAATAAGAGCGGGCAAAGGAGAGGGTGTCGAGATCGGCCTTGAAGGTCATGGTGTAGTACATCTCGCGCAGACCGGGCGGGCTGTCGTTGGCCACGTCGGCGGCCCACGTGGCGATGTTGTGGATGCCGGTGGTGTCGCCAATGTTGGGGATGGCCTCGAACTCGTCCCAGATGGTGGCCGTGGCACCCGCAGCGGCGTCGGCGTAGTAAAAGGTGGGGGCGCAGATGTTGGTGCCGCCCGTGTAGACGTAGACGACATAGGCACCAGCGTTCGGGTCGTCGGCGGCATTGACGATGAGGTTGTAAAAGGCCTGGTCAACGGCGTCAAACTCAGGCTCGAGGTAAGTGCGGGCGCCAATGTACAAAGCGCCGTTGTCGGGCAGCGGGTACGTCTGCAGGTTGAAATTGACGACTAGGCCAAAGTTGTTGCCACCGCCGCGCAGTGCCCAGAAGAGGTCCGAGAACTGTGTGGCGCTGGCGCGGACGAGCAGACCGTTGGCCAGCACAACATCGTAGCTCTCCACGTTATCGCAGGCCCAGCCGTAGAGGTTGGACAGGTACGAAATGCCGCCGCCGGTGGTCAGGCCACCGACGCCAATGTCGTACAGGCGGCCGCCGATGACGGTCAGATTGGAGGTGTCGAGGTAGGTGTACACCTGGCCCCAGACGTTACCCGGGCCGACGGCGAGGGTGCTCTGGTCGGCGGACAACTGCAGGTTGTTGAGGTTGGCAAAGGAGATGGTCATGCCGCTGGGCACGTTGGAAGCGCCGCGGTAGGCGGAGTGGCCACCGCTCTTGGCAGCAAAGGGGCACTCGGTCAGGCGGTTGAGCAGGACGGCAATGGACACGTCAGCGGCGGTCTTGGGCTTGAAGACGCAGGAGGGCTGGACCTCGGCCTGGTTCTGCGACCAGTACGCCCCGACAAAGGCCGAGTAGGTGCTGGTGCCGTCGGCGAGGAGGTAGTCGCTGCCGTAAAGGAAGGCAAGGGCGTCGCAGGCCAGCGAGCACGAGGAGGCACGCTTGCAGGGCGTGGAGCGTTTGGTCGCAGAGTCATCGGAGCCATTGGTGTCGACAACGCTGGCGAGAGCCGGGACGGCGCTGACGTTGACACCGAGCTGCAGCAGCGCATCGGGGACGTTGAAGTCGGTCGGCTCGATGGCGGACGAGGCCCGGGCAGAAGCTGCTGAGGCAGAGGCCGTCGCGGGCTGTGCCACCGCGGAGCCGGCGAGGGCCACCACGAGGAGGCAGGCTGTCAACATGTTGCGCAGGAGGGGTGTTGACAAGGTGAGGTTGTAGAGAAGGCTGAAGAACAAAAAAGGAAGGAAAGGATGGGAGGAGTTACAAAAAAAGGAAAGAACGAATGTAAACACGACAGTCGAGGAAAGAGCGACACGGGTGGGTGAGACAACGACCGAAGTGGAAAGGATGTGCAAGAGCGACCCAGAGGAACGAGTGAACTGCGGGATGCTGGCAAAAAAATAAAATAAAATAATATGCAGTGACCCAAGACCCAAGGAGCTGGGGCACGCGTGGTTTTAAGAGACGTGCTCAAGGTGAACAGAAGTGAGAGGAGACCGACGGAGCGGTCGGCCATGTGCGGCCTGGTTGCTCTCTGTGTGGCCCACCGTGTTTGCCGGGGCTCTGCATGGTCGTAGCGAGAGAGATTGCCACAGAGGAAGACATGCACAAAACGATCTCCTTCGATGGCCTGTTGCAATTGCAAAACTGTAGTGCCGATACAACAGCGCCAGGGGCAGATGAACATCTAAAGAGATACACAGCCGGCATAGCGACAGACACATTGAAGCACGGCCCAAACGAGAAAGATGCCCCGAGCTGCTTCGGGAGCCTCAGCAAAAAAGCCAGGAAGGAACGGACGGCGTGACATCCACATTGGGGTAGGAGCAATCCTTAGCGGAGACGGGTTTTCCAGGGCATTTCACTCACATTTTCTCCGTACACAGGCCCTAATTAAGTCGCCCCTAAATGCGGGTGCTCCACCACTCATTAGTTAGAGAGAGAGAGACATCGGTGTTCAATGTGCGGCGACAATACGCGGAAAGGACGCGACGTTTTTTTTGTTTTTTTTTTTCTTTCTTCTTTTCAGCCTGCCCCCAGTACTTATTATTTCCATTCCCCCCTCTAATTTCAACTGTATTTTCCATCTCAACGTTACGAGCATCTCCATGGGTTTTGATGTATACCGTGGAAACAACGGAAATCCCCAGTGTCCTCTCTGCTGGTGCCGTACTTCCGCTCCTAAGAAGATTCTTACATCTGGCCGACACTGCGTTCGTTGGAGTAACGGGGGGCGTCGTTGCTCCATTGCACTAGGAGGAGAAAGGAAGGGAAGACAGAAGACGTCCTGCATTGGGGCTTTGTTAGCGGACGACGGCGCGCTTTAAGAACAAGGTTTGGACAGTGCTCAGGGTCCACCACTTGGTCGTTGCTCTTCTTTCGACGACGTGCATTCGATGGGATTATCTTCCTTTGTTTTTACCCGTAATCGTAAACTTATCCTCGTCGTTTCGTCCCCGTCCTACCCGGTCTGCCCCTTTTTCTTCAGTACAGTAGTTGATTCCTTCTTCCTCTTGCTTATCCACTACACCTGCACAAACCCTGCAAGCGCGCCTCGTTTACACTGCAGGAACACTAGCAGGACTTTTGAACTGGTAACTTGTACTTACTTCATCTCGTCCGCTTCTGTCTCTTTTGAGGAACCTGTTCGCTGTTCCTCCTACGACGTATGGTGCGTACTTGTATCCGTTGTTCTTACACTTGGCATTGCTTGGATTTCTCCTCCTCGACTTCCTCTTTATTTTCCATCTTTCTCTCCATCTCACTGCATCTTCCCCTGTCCTCTTTCTCTCTTTTTATTTTTTATTTTTTTATTGGTACCGTCTTTAGCGCTGACCTCTTGTTCCCGACCTCCCGAGATACGGACCCGACACCGTGGCTGCTGGAGCATAACCGAATCGAAGGACATACTCTGTACGGAATACTGGCCAGATCGGGCAACCCAAGCGTCTATTAGTGACATTGCATTGCCCGGCATCTTCCATTCACCAACACAGACGCAGTGGCGCAATATCGCGTGCATCTACTCATCGGACTAGCATGGGATTGAATCCTCTTAACTGTGTCCAAGATAGCAAAAATACTGCCCAGGTAAGTTACCTTAGTTTCACACCTCGTAGTTGCCCTCATTACTCATTCGAAAACTCTTTCAGCTAGGAACATCCAACCGAGCCAGCGCATCCCCCAGGCACGGTTATGTCTTTCCCCCGAAAAGCGTCTCTCAGTGCCCCCACAGGATCGTCGGCGCCGAGGCCCCAAAGTGGTCTGGTACGGCGCCCTTGTTGGCCGCTAAATAGAGCCTTGTCTGTACAAGTAGCACATTCCGCCTTTGCCTCTGACAAGCCTCATTGTCTCCTCATCCTCCTCCGCTCCTCTAGGTTTTAACGTTTTGTTTTTTAGCGTCATGTCGACTTTTGCCATACTATTTGGCCGGTGAGGACCACGGCGAACTTGCTCGCCGATGTCTTCTTTGTCTTTCATTTGGCCCATCTCCGATTATCCGATGCCACTGCGGCCTGCCTGGCACCAACTCACGTCCTGTCACGAGCATCAAAACAACACTGTGACCGTACCTGTTGGTACTCATAACTAGTATAACAATCTCGTGCCTGAACGCTATATCACCCATACCGATAATATACCATGACAGTGAAACTCTGTTCTGTATCATGCAAACCATCCTACAACCCTTCCTGTCGAATCTGACCCGGCCGGCAAGATACCTCGCTCTCGCACAAACCGTTGTCCGTTTGAATCTTTTTGGTCTTATTTGACTTGACCCTGCTTGTTCCCAGGACAGCCACCCTCCATCCGCCATTGCACCAACAGTCGTCTCTCTGCCCCTGGTCCCACCAGACATCAGGTACCTGCACTTGTATCTTTCGTTGACACCACGCATTCCCCCGAAAAACGAGAAAAATAAGTGCCGGAAGCCACCCACAACAGTTTCTATTCGGCCCCGTCCGGTCTGCCCTGGACAAATTTGGTGCCGGATTTGCACATACATAGTCGGGACACCTCGCCATCGTCTGTCGAAGAAAGACGAGCCTGGGTCGTCGAGGAGATGAAGGACTGAGAGGCCGTTTGCGTCTCGTCACAGCACACCGATCCCTGGCTTTTCTTTACTATCCCCCAATTTCCCCCTCTTCCGAGTGTCACTATCAACGTTACGCATCACAATAATCAACGACCACCACAGCATCCACCAAACAAAACCAACAAAAACACGCCGCCCACACCGACGACAGAGCCCTCGCCGTCATGGGCGCCGAAGTGACCGAGGGCTCGCTGCATGCCACCGGCATTGCCATGCTAGTTCTCACCACCTTTGTCCTCGTCCTTCGCATCTTGGGCAACATCCAGCTATGGCACGAGGGCCGTCTGGTTGTGAATGGCCAGTGGTGGCGCGAGATCCGCATGGAAGATTTTTGGCTGCTGCTCTGCTACCTCTTCTTCGTCGCAGTCTGCGTCCTCTACCTCTTCATCGTGCCGGCCTTTTTCCGACTGACTTTCCTGGGCGAGGGCCTCATTCCGCCCTACGCGACCGCTAATGACGACGCCCTGTTCATCCAGAAAGGCCTCTTTGCCGCCTCCGCCTGCCTCTGGTTCTGCCTGTGGTCCGCCAAGTTCTCGCTGCTGTGCATGTACAAGAAGCTCTTTGACAAGTTGACCCGCTACATTCAGCTGTGGTGGGCGCTGGTCATCTTCTCCGCCCTGGCCCTCGTCGGCTGCATCGTCACCCTGTTCGAGGCCTGCGAAAACATGACTGCCTGGTTCTCGGCCGGTGCCTGCGTCTCCGAGCGCGATATTGTCCACGCCGCGATCAGCATGTGGTACGCCTACGCGGTGGACCTGTTGACAGACTTGTTGAGTGTGTCTTTCCCCTCCTTCCACAGTCAACCCATATTCCCGCAGAAACGGTCACATTCGTACTAACATTCCAGTCATGGCACTCCCTCTCCGTCTACTCATTGGCCTGCAGATGCCTCTGTCCCGCAAAATCTCCATCGCCTGCCTGTTCTGCCTCGGCTTCGTCTGCATCATTGCTTCCACCATCCGCGTCACGCAAATCAACAACGGCGCCCGCCAGCCCACTGTGCCCTGGCTGGCCCTCTGGGGCACAGTCGAGGCCGCCACCGCCGTCGTCATTGCCAACTCGCCCAACCTGTACCGCACCATTAAGCGGCAAATATCACGCAGCAAGTACTATGGCGGACCGGGCAGCTACGAAAATGCTGGCGGCAGCGGCAGCGGTCGTCCACAGCTGGCCACCATCGGCGGCACCGGTGGCACCGGTGGCACCAGCTCGGGCTTCCCGAGTCGCAACCGCGGCACCGTCAACGACGACGATCTGGACGACGTCGAGCTCAAGAGTTTCGGTGGCAGTGCCGGCAGCAACAGCCAGGCCGACGGTCGCCACCAGGCGAACGCTCGTCAGGCCGATCCGGACAACAGCAGCCAAGAAGGGCTAGTGGAAGAGTTACGTCGTGCCAACGGCGGTGCTGTCAACGTGACCGTCAGCAGTAACAGAACAAACATCGCTGGCAGCAACAGTGGCAGCAACTCGCAAGGGGGCATTGTTGTGACCAATACTCATGTTTTGCAGCGGACGGAGGGCAATGACTACACAGGCTATGCTTCATAGCCCAAGCACAACCCGGTACACAGGTTGTACGATTACGACTATGGCACTTTTTCAATACGGCGCAAGCTTGGGATAGATAGAACCGGCGCTAGATTTGACTTTCTTAGACGAGCTTTGTTTTCATTCATTGTTTAAAAGTGCTTTTGTGCATCATCTATCCTTTATCATTCGCATTTTAACGATCGCGGTTGCAGCACAAAGGGACCATTGTTGTTTATGCACGTTTTAGTGCAGATAGTGCACTGTAAAATCGAATCAGGCCCTGAGAACAGCCACGCTCCTTGTTTCGCCCTGCACAATAAAACCTCCAAACTGCGAGCACTCGGACAACCATTTCCAAAAAAAAAAAAAAAAAAAAAAAAAATAGGTCAGACACTTTGGTAAACGATTACAGAGAGGCACATAATTTTACTTGCTGTGAAAAACGGGTTTTGAGTTGAGTGTGCAAAGATTCAAATGCGTCGACGAAGAAATGGTTGTCAGTTGGGAGGCCCCACTTAGGCCTCGGTGTGGCCCCGTTTCAGCATACGAGGGCCGCCCCGGCCGGAACCACCGTTACAACGGCCATCTGTGGCCATCACAGTAGCGACTGTAGCGCGCGCCTCGTGAAACCGTGCAAAATGCCATCCCACATTGCTATCTTCCTCGCAGACAAGCGCCAAACAGCACCTTTTGTTCTTCGGACCGTCTGTTATGCCGACCGTGGACCGTCACCATGTCTCTGGTCGGCCCCCCCCCTTTGCGGCCGAGACCCGGGGCTCTGCACTGCCATGTCTGTTGGTACCAGGACGCAGGAACTGACACAATCTCCGTATCATGGTCATGCTCCTGCAGCCGCATCGTATGCCTCGCTCAAAATAGAACATCACAGCCAACATGCTGCGAAACCTGTGTCTATATTAGAGGTAACTTATCGTCGATCATCAATGCTTTCTTGTGTATTTAAACTTTTCAAGACAAACAACAACCTCACATCCACATCAATACTTTATTCTTTCACTCTATCACTTGTTCTAACACTTGTTGATTTGCCACTTCCTTTGCAATGGCCTTTGGTGACTTGAGCCTATCCTTGGGGATGATGCAACGCGAGGCGGAGGTGGTGCAGGGCAGCAAGCCTCGGGAAGCGGGTATCCTTGCTCGAGATACCGAGACAGTGCTATCTGTGCCTCCGGCTTCCGACGAGGAAGATGACGGCGATGTCGAGGATGCCGAGGATGCCGAGGGCGAGGGTGTTGACAATAATGACGAGCTTGACGAGCTTGACACGCTTCGTGAGCCTGAAGAGCCGCAATCCCCAGAAGTTGATGAACTGGGCACGGGCAAGAACGTGGCTGCTATTTCGGAGAACCCGTTCGAAAATGAAGCCAGCCGCGTGCTCTTTGACGCCATCGACAAGCTCCGCTCGTGTGGTGCGGGCGAGTACATCGATATTCCTCAGGTACGTGAAACTTCATCTCAAAATCATCTTGCCCGGCGTGACATCCACTAACAAACATTCCACCCCACCGCAGCTCGTCATCGTTGGTGGCCAGTCAACCGGAAAGTCGTCGCTCCTTCAAGGCTTGACGGAGATTCCGTTCCCAGTAGGCATGGACACATGCACGCGGTTTGCCACGCGCATCGTGTCGCGGCGGACGGCGCCAGGCACGCCCCGGCAGGTCAAGGTCACCATTGTGCCGCCGGACTTCAACACGGAGAAGCTTGCTTCAGCCTTTGGGAGGGTGGACCCGGAGAACTTCCGCGACTTTGTCAGGGTGCAGGACAGCCTGACGGCCGAGGAGTTCGCCGAAATTGTCCGCGAGGCGGCCGAATGGCTTGGGCTGGACCCGGGCACAACCAACCACCACAAGAATTTTGCCCTAGAGATGCTCAAGGTCGACATCTCGGGACCGACGCGGGCCCACTTCAGCATCCTGGACATCCCGGGCATCTTCAGCAACGATCTGGCGGTGAAACCTGGCGAGATGGACGGCGTACGCCAGATGGCCATCGAGTACATGCGCCAACCAGAGAACATTGTTATGTAAGTACTAATTAGGCCCAGGTTAAAAAAGAGTGGACGCATAGCATGTACATAGTTTCTAACAAAACAGATGTGTTGCGGATGCCGGCACAGATCTCATGATGCAGGAGATCTTCAAGCTAGCCAACAAGCACGTTGACCCGGCCCGACTTATTGGCGTGTTCACCAAGTGCGACCGCTTGAATGCGGCCGATGCGGCGCGGGTGGCTGCAATGACGTCACGCGGACGCGAGCAGGGCGCTGCTGGAACGGGCCCGGTGGCGATCGATAGCCCCAGTGAGGTGCCGCAGCACGGATGGTTTGTGGTCCGGAACCGTGTTGACGGTGATGGCGGCGACAATGACCCTGACTTCGACCTTGGTGCCGTTGAGCAGGAGCTCTTCCGCCAACCGTCATGGTCTGCTGTTCGTGCCAACCGGCGGGGTACGGTGCAGCTGCGAGAGTATCTTGGCCGGTTGCTCAGTGACAAGATCCGCCATGCGTTCCCGGAGCTGCTGGCCAAGCTCAACGACCTTCTTGGCACCTCCGAGGTCCGTCTAACGAAGCTTGGAGAGGCCCGCACAACCACCCATCTCCGCCGTGTGTATCTCGCCGACCTAGCCAGGCAGTACGAGATACGTGCACGCGACGCTCTCGAACGGCCGTGGCAGCTGGATGATGTGCGTGCGCGAGCGCGGAGTGTCGTGCGCTCGCGAAATGACGCCTTTGGCAACTTGATGCGGGCGTCCGGCCACATGTACGAGTTCCAGGACCACGACGTGAGCGACGAGGAATACTGGCAGAGGCTCGGGGAGGTTTTGAAGCCGGACGCCGCGGTCAGAAAGAACAGCACGGACACGCCGCCGCCTTCGCCGCCGCGTCCAAAAAGAGGTTTGGGGCCTGCAAAGTCCAAGACGGTGCCACCGGCAGCCTCGTCGACCCCCGCTGTGACAACATCGCCTGTCCTCGGCACGGAAGCTCTCTTGAAGAAGATCAGCGAAGAGGTGCAAACCTGTGGCTGCACCGAACTGCCCGGATTCGTGCACCCCGACGTAATCCGCCGTCTGTACCGACTTCAGACGCAGAAGTGGCACGCGGCAGCCGACACACACCTCTGTGCCGTGGCCACTGTTGTCCAAGACGCTGCACGGTGTCTCCTTGACGCGGTGGTGCCTTCCGGGCTCGGAAGTGACCCCTTGAACAGCGGCCTCTGGCATGTCATCCGCCAGCTCTACGACAAGGCCCTGCAGACGTCCCTCGACCGTCTCAAGACCTACAGTGACGGCGACCGCAGCAAGCTGTTGCAAACCACGGACCCAGCATTCACCCAGCGGCTGCAGTTGATGCAGTCGTTGCGGCTGATCACAACGATCGGCCAGGCCGTCGCCAAGGTGCAGTCGTGGAATGCGACGGTGGAGGAGCTAGGCGCCGTGGTGTTCCAAGACGCTCACCACTCTTCCGAGGGTAACACGGTACTTGAAGTGCACGACGCCCTCAAGGTGTACTACCACTTTGCACTCCAGTCGTTTATCCACCACGTCAACAACACCATTGTCGAGGACTTTGTCACGGATCCGAAAGGCCCGCTGCGGGGACTCTCCGCTGAGTTTATCTATGCGTTGTCCGACGACGACGTCGACCGTCTTGGTGGCGAGAGCCGCGAGGTAGTCGAGGAGCGCAGACGGCTCAACGACCAAATTCAGACGCTGCTGGCGGCACAGCAGACGGCCCGTGGTGCCCTGGATAAGGCGAGGGCGGTGGGGTTGTAGTCTGGCGGCCGAAAAGATGGGCCTGTTTTTTTTTGTTTGGTCAGATTGTGCAGGATGGTTTTGATTTTATTTTATTGAGTCTTGTATCATATTTCTTATCTGCGTGAGCAACCGTATCTGGCGATAATTTATGCCCGGAATCAATAGTGTGCAACCTTAATTATGCTTATTTTAGGTCGAGATAACCTTTTTCCGGGTGAGGCACAAGAAATTTATGTGGAATAATTAGGCTGGCTGTTAAGCATATTTCTTTCTGCGACTACTCGTGTAGTTCTGCTGTCGTGAAAACCCAATGCTTCATGCTGTGCTACTTTGCACACGAAAAGGCAAGGTGGGTTTTGTTGTGTAGATGATAGTTCTGCTGCGGAAGAAGTGGTTGTAAGAACAGCACGTTTTGATATTTTAATTTGTCTGTCAAATTTAGTCAAATTTATCCTGAGTAATGGTTTGCAATATCATTTTTTATAAATTCAAATTGTAGAATAAATCACAATTTATTTTTCATTATTTAAAATAAATCCAAGAAAGAAATTGTGCTCAAAACCAGCACGACGAACACCGAAACCTCTTCTTTGAATTCGATTGATTTACGCGAATACGGTTTGAAATTCTCGGTTCTTTCTTCATGTCCATTTACCTCACACGTCCACATATTACATATTCTCCGACCGGAGAAACCACACGGCGTGTCGTATCTTATTTATTATTTCCCGGGAACCAAAACATGGAATAAAAATTTGATTACACGTAATTAGTGTTCCATTTTCATTCTCTATCCATATATACACGATTCCAGTGTGCGGGATCCCAGTAACCTTGCCCCCTTGTATATTATCTAGACAATGCAAAACAAGACAGTCCGCAAAATGAGTAAAATAGTAAAACACCAGTGAAAAGACCCCCAGAACGCCATCCAATATATAATATCCCGCAGATTATGTTCATGCTGCACAAAGGAGTTCGACGCTCAAGACGTCGTCACATTAATGGATAACTTTGGCACAGAAAAGGTCACAAAGTCGGTCGAGTAGTAGGCCTCGGAGCCAAAGGCAAAGTAGCCCAGGTAGTCGGTAGTGCTGGGGAAGTTGGCATTGTTCAGCGTGAAGAGTTTCGTGATGAGCGGCAGCAGGTCGCCGTTGAACTTGTCGGTGGTCTCCGAGGCCAGCCACGTCAGCACGTTCTGCTTGAGGCTGTTGGTGCCGTAGTAGAGGCTGAACGTGGTCCCGTTGAGCACCTCGGTCGTGACGGCACCTTCGGCGAGGCCAATGGGCTGGGCGGCGGCGCCAAAGTCGGCAAACCACACCATGACTTCGTAGAGAGCCTTGGAACTGTTGCCGGAGCTGGTCTGGTCCTTGTCCAAGAACATATCGACGGCGACGTTGGCGTTGACGGTGTCGGCGGTCAGGGTGGTCTCGTCGGTCGTGGAGGCGCTCTTGTTGCCGACGCCGTAGGTCCACTCGACGTCGAGGCCGATCTGGGCAAGCGACTGAACGGTGGCCGGGAAGACGCCGCCATCGACCAGAACGTTGGGGAAGGCGTGCACAGGCTGGCTCTCGGGGCCCTGCGGGTACTCCCAGGTGATGGACCATGCCGGCGCGGTGGTCTTGGTCGGGTACGTGCTGTTGTCGTAGGTAGTGACCTGGTGGTGTTAGCAAGGGACGTGTGTTGTTGCCGATCGCCAGGGTCGCTGCCGACGCATGGCTGGGCGTGTGGCAGCAAGTCTGCAAAGCCGAAAACGAATGACGACAGACACTTACATTCATACAAAGGCCACCGCCTTCGGACGCATCCCAGCCCCACTGGTTTGGGTTGACTGACGTAGGGTTAGTAAAGACAAAGATAAAGCGAGACAAAAACGGAAGGGGACGAGATGAAAGTGAAAGAACAGGCGGAAGAGCATGAGTGATCGTGGGGCTTAGTAAGCATGGGTTGGGTGAGGGCAACGGCGACGTACGTGTGAATTCTTGGCCCTTAGTGTCCGGCGTGATACCATAGGATTTCTGGCAGTACATTTGTGTCGTGAGCTTGTTGTCGCTGCCACCGCCGCCGTCGGGGTTGCCGCCGCCGACAGACGAGGGCTGCGGGGTGTAGATGGGCGCATCGCCGGAGGCCGAGCGCTGGGCGTCGATACCGAAGAGGATGCCGAGGGTGACGCCGATCGGGATGACGAGCAGCGCAAAGTTGATGAGAAACGTCACGCCGAGGACGGCCATGGCGAGGAGATGGTGGATGTAGGTGAGGCGTGCGAGGAGAAGGGCGAGGATGAGGGCGCCGGAGGAGAATTGGACGTCAGGCTGGCCAGGGGAAAACGGACGAGGGCGAGATCGTGAAGGCGGATGCAAACGAATGGAAGACGCACAAAGCGCAAAGATCGTGAACCGCCGGGCGTCGTGCGAGATGAGAATCGGCGATTGACAAGAGGGGAGGGAGGGAGAGATGGGGCGGGCGCAAGATTGCGGTCCAGAGCGGCCAAGAGGAGTAAAAGCGAGTGGACGGCCAAAAGAGGACAAGACAGGGCAAGGAACGCAGGAATGCAACGACGTCAGGCACGGCGTGTTCTTGTATGGAACAGGACAAGATGAAGATGCAACACGGCAGAGATACGTCGTGGACAGAGATAGACAGCGACCGGGAGCACGCCAGGGACGGAAGAGATGATACGGCGACGCCCTTGGGAACAAAACAGGAAAGGAAGGGCGGCGAATTGGGTGGGGGTTGGGCGATCGATGGCTTCGGACCTTCAGACCTTCTGGTGCAGCGTTCTGCAGTGGGTTCTAGCTCCGGTCTAGCTCGTTACTTGCCTTTTCCTGGTCTGGCTGCGATCTCCCTTGGCTATCGCAGTTTCAAGTTGTGCGGTGGTGGTGGTCTTTTTTTTCTCTTCTTTTTCTTGTTTGTCAATGTTGATTTTTTTTTAATACAAAATTTATTATTTCCTGCCTCTCAGATCTCCGTGGCACGCCATGTCTTGCTTCGATAGGGGGCGCTGGTAACAGGCCGTATGCGCACATTGCGTGGATTGCCAGCGTGTTCCCGGTTTCTTTTTTCTTTTTTCTTTTTTTTTCTTTCTTCTTCTACTTTTCTTTTCGTGTTTTTCTTCTTATCTTACGGCGCAGACTGTATTACTCCGCACCGTCCTTGTGCTCCGTCCTCGTATTACATACTCCGTTTCGCGTGTTATGCGCCCTGCAATTTGCATGCATGTTCTGGCCGACAACCGAGTGTGGTCCGCCGAAAGCGTCACTGTTGGAAGTTCGTTGGGGTATAACGACGGTAAGATGCTTGTTAGATACGGGCGCATACTCAGTACAACGTTTTTTTATTTTCATTTTCATTTTCATTTTCAACAATAATTTGTACTTTGTACAGGGGAGAAGGCGGAAAAAGGCACAGTGTGGTAACTTTGGCCTGTTGGTCTGGCCCTTTGCCTGCCTCGCCGCCTGGGCCGCCTGCCGCTTGGTTCTGTTTGCCTGATTCCTCGCTCTGCCTGCCCTGTCTGGACATGCCATCGAAGGGCAAGCTGGGCGACGGACTGCGGCCCAGCCAGTGGCACCCGGCCCACCCGTGGCTATTATTAGGCACTGTGGGTGGCCGGCGATTTACGAAAGAATGGAACAAAGGGAGCGAGGGGAGCTACGTCGTGGAAGGCGAAGAAAAGAAATGACGAGTGGCAGGGGAAGAAGAGACATGAAGAAGAAGAACCTGCTAAGGCGAGAGAACCGGGCAAGTTTAGAATCAATCCCCAGTCTAAAAGACGTGAGAGAAAAACACACACACACGGAAAAGTCGAATGTTACAAAAGGGGAATAAAAAGGCAGAGGAACAAAATTCTTCTTCGTTAAAACAACAGACGGACGCCTGCAGAGGCAAAAGACAGGGCGCCGGGCGCCGAGGGGCACCCACAGAGGCAAATCCTTCTACCGCCAATGTCACCACCCCTGCCTACCTGCCTCCTGCGAACCTGCAAACCCTGCCTCCTGCCCTGCCGAGAGTCCACAGAGTCCACACACAGAGTCCACTACGAGCCCACCCACCACACCGAACGCACCCACCACACCACACAAACAAACCCACCCATCCAGCGCGTTGGTGATAGGCGCCCCTTTAAGGCACGGTGGGCCTCGAATCGCGCACTAGCCACTAGCCTCGCGGAATTTTCTGCAGGGGGATCGGTTCCGTCTCGTATGCTTCTTGCTGGGCGCTGGCAGCTCGTGTTGGCGTTGGCGTTGGTAAGTTGTTGTTGGCGTGTAGCCGTGTTGGCGTGCCCCCCCCCCCCCCAAAGCAAAGTGCCGCCTGGTCCGTTCTCACTGCCACCGGGTAATTCTGTGCCATTTTCTGATGTCTTCATTTTCCTTCTATTCCTTCAGGTCCTTCTCCGAATGCGAGTGCTACGCCGTAGATGTGCACACGTCGTAAACGACGGCACTAGAGGGGGCTTGGCCTGATGGTGGGTTGCCGCATGCCGGTTACGAGGACTCGAGGAGTGCGTGAAGAGTTCATGAGTTTTTTTCTTCTCTTTTTTTTTTTTTTTTTTTTTTTTACGACAAACGGAGAAGAGACTGAACTGGAGCGCCGCTGGCTGGGACTAGGTCTGGGTCTGGTCAGTCAGACAACGCCCGCTGCACCAATGAGGACGCGCTGTGGCGGCCGTTCTTTGTCCCTGGCCTCCTGGAAAGATGTCCTGCCTCCCGTCTCCATGTCTCGCATTATCAGCACTTTTACGAATGCGTTCAGCCGCCCTGACCGGAATGGGTGCAGTACAAGTACACAGCACGACCGAAATGCGACGTGACGCGTTCCTGTAAGGGGGCAAGAGGCGTCTTGGAGCCACGAGCCGGGCGTTTTGCTACTTTTCGGCCTCGCTCCTTCACAACCGTCTAGCTAGAATGATGGGCCAATGGACGTGACGAAACAGGGAACAGCAAGGGCAGATGGTGGAGGTGCCGAGGGCGAAAAAGGACTGGTAGGCACAAAAAAGAGGAAACAAAACTGGAGCAGCTGGATGAAAATCAAGATAGAAAAGGGATACAAAAAAAGGACCGGTGGACGGTGAGGATCGAAGAGCAAAAAGGAGAAGGGAAAACAAGACAAAAAAAAAAAGGGGCAGCGCCGTCGCTACACGAACACTTGGCCTGCACTGCACGGCCGAGCTGCCCGTAGCTTGCATTTTCTGCATTTTCTGCACGCCGCAACGCTTCCTGTGCCGGACTGTCCGCTGGCGTCCGACGGATGGATGCCTGACCCAGGAGGTGCGAGCACCGAGAAGAAATGGAGCAAATTAAGTACGACTTTGCATCGACGCCTTAGATAAGGTCCTGCGCTAGCGTCTGGCCAGTACTTGGCCGGCGCACGTTTGAACCTTGTCTCCGGCTCGTACTTTTGCCTCACGGTGGGGGTGTACTTTGTTTTTTGCCCGGCCTTGTTTGTTGTGCGTGTGTGTGTGTGGTCTGTGTCGGTTGTCTGTTTGTCTGTTCCTGGAGGGTGGAGGTCTCGTATCGCGCCTCTCGTCTCGCCCGAGCAAGTGACGCTGTTGCGTATTCAGAGCTGACCCCCATCCTTTGTATCTGGCCGAGCTGGTCCTGTCCGCGGTGCTTTGTCTCCTGTTTTCTTGTCTCCTGTCTTCCCTGTCTTTCTTGGTCTTGGTTGCTCCGTTCTGTCTTGTTCCTGCTTTTGTCTCCAGTTGTTTCCAGCGTTCTCCAGTTCTTGTCTCCTGTCTCCAGTTCTTGTCCGGTCTCCTCTTTTTTTCTTATTCCTTTCCTCCCTCCCTCCTGCCCTCCTCCCCTTTACTCCTTTCCTCTTTTGTCTTCTCACCCCCCTCTTCCTCCTCTTGCTGAGTCCGTTCGTTCGTTCGTCTCCTTTCCGTCAACCCGCCAACACTCGCTTTTCGTCTTTCGTTTTCGTACTTTGTCTGCATCTTCATGACACACGCTCGTTTGTTTGGGGTTTCTTTTTGATTTTCTGTGCTTTGCTTGCTGAGGATCGAACATTGAACAACACAACACACCCAACACCTGCGATTCGACCAGGGATCTCTCGTTTTTCCTTGGCATCCGAGCCGTGAACTGCACTCGCTTGACCCTCTGCCACCATCTAATCTATCCACATTCCGTGGACTGACCACATTCGCTTCACGACAATTCTGGACGACACTCCAACAATCACTCGCTCACCCACCCACCACCACAACCGCTCGCTCGCTCCCAGAGACGGGATGCAGTCTCACGAATACTACGACGACGGCCACGGCGGCGCCGAGCAGCCGTACGACAACCCGGTCGAGATGCACGACATGAACAACCGGAGCCCGCCGTACCAACGGCAGCCACCCCCGCGGCCACAACGTTCTCAGCACCCGCAGTATGCCCACACCGTGCAGCCGCCGGCGGCTGACCAGTATGGCTCCGTGCCCCAAGACGACGGTTACGCATCGCCCTCACCCAACCAGGACCGCCACGACCGCCGCTGGATGACCGGGCCGTCGCCCACGGACTACTCGCGGCCGCTGGTGTCGCCGCGCCAGACGCCTGTCTACCAGTCGGCGCACACGTCGTCCACGGCCGTCAACACGGACAGCGACAATGCGTCCGGGTCGCCGCCCTGGGCGCTCAACCTGCACAACGGCAGCAGCGGCTTCCTGACCGAGTCGCACAACACGTTCAACAGCGGCTTCCAGTCCAACATGTCGTCGCCGCGCAACAGCGGCCGCGCCAGCACCATCGACCTGGCCTACCTCAAGCGCCACAAGCCCATGGCGTCCATGACTGACTCCCGGCCGCCCAGTCGCGACCAGAGCCACGTCACGCTGACCAACCTGCTGAACCAGACGCCCGAACCCGTTCTCAGCGAGGACTGGGTCGTGCCTGGCTCCGTCGCCCAGATCCACAACCGCGACGACGCCGACATCTGGAAGGGCTGGCGCCGCTGGATCTACAAGTTCATGCCCTACCTGACGTTGCTCAACATGGGGCTGTACCTGCTGTACCTAACTTATCGCATTATTTGCATTGTGGCCGCGCAGAAGAAGTTCCGCACCACGTTTGCGGCTGCCTGGCTGTTCGTGGCCGTCGAGGTTGCCACCGCCATCCCCTCGCTGCTGCACAACAGCTGGACCGTCATGTCCATCCACAAGCGCCGCCGGCCCAAGCTGCGGTGGATGGGCGACGACGCCCCGACCGTTGACGTCTTTATCACCTGCTGCAAGGAAGACAACGACGTCGTCATGGACACCGTGCGCGGCGCGTGCGACCTCGACTATCCCCGTAAGCGCTTCCGCGTCATTGTGCTCGACGACGGCGCCGTCGAAAGCTTGGCTAAGGAGGTCGAGGCCCTGTCTGCCACCTACCCGAACCTGATGTACATTGCTCGTCCCAAGTACCCCGGCGTGCCCCACCACTTCAAGGCCGGCAACCTCAACTATGGCCTGGATGCATCTCTGAACTTCCCTGGCGGCGCTGGCGAATACATGGCGGCTCTGGACGCTGATATGGTAAGTTTTGCCACTTTGACGTTGAACGTTGCGAGGTGTGAGATTCGAGAGTGAGATTTCCAGCAGTCTGGGACACCCCCCCTGATTTTCGAGATCCCGAGATTTCCCAGGTTTCACTAGTTTTCCACAGACTATGCATCTTGGCATCATCTTCATGGGATGAACCGATTCCACGTGGGATTCCACATGGTCGGGAGGCGGGAGGCTGAGATGCGGCAGAACCTGGAACAAATCCCTGTCTGCGTCCCTTGTCGCCGCGAGCCTAAATCCTAAAGCCTGATGCCCGATGCAAGAAATGGAGAGATCTCAAATCGGCAGGAAAGAAAATGCGTTCACGCCACTTGTGCACAGTAAGCTGACAAAAATCCCAGATTCCCGAGCGCCAGTGGCTGCGGGCCGTCATTCCCCACCTCGTCGTCGACCCCAAGATGGCCCTTGCCTGCCCGCCCCAGCTGTTCTACAACACGCCGCCCGGCGACCCCCTGGCCCAGAGCCTGGACTTCTTCGTGCATGTCATCGAGCCCATCAAGGACACCATGGGTGTCGCGTGGTGCACCGGGTCTGGCTATGTGGCCCGTCGCGAAGCGCTGACGGAGATCGGCAACTTCCCGCTGGGCTCCCTGGCTGAAGATGTCGCCACCTCTACGAAAATGCTGGGCAAGGGCTGGAAAACTGCGTTCATCCACGAACCCCTGCAGTACGGTACTGTCCCTGACGACTTCGCCAGCCACCTGAAGCAGCGTACGCGCTGGGCCATTGGTACCGTCGATACGTCCTTCAAGCTCAACTTCTGTCTGTGGGGCGAGTCGGTCCGTGAGATGTCCTTTGCCCAGCGCTTCTCGGGCTTCCTCTACGCCTCGCTGTCGCTGTACACCATCCTGCTCAACATCTCGCTGTTCGCTATCCCTATTATCCTGCTGCTCGGTAAGCAGCTCGTCGCCTACTCTGACGAAGGCCAGCTCCGGTGGCTTGTGCGTGCGTGCTTTGCCGCCACTATTTCCAACCGCCTGTGCGAGCTCGTGATGTTCATCCCCGCTGGCTACCACACTGGCCAACGTGGCTCGCGCTATCAGCTGTGGATGTCGCCGTACATCGCCCTCTGCTTGATCCGCGCCTTTGCCCTGCCCAAGTGGCTTGGCGGCCAGGCCCAGGCCTTTACGCCCACCGGCTCCATCTCATCCAAGCTCAACGAGCGCGACCCCAAGGCCCGTAAGAACATGGTCAAGCGTCTGTGGGGCATCATTGTCAACTACATGGGCTGGTTCCACATCATCTTTGTGTACATTACGCTCGTCGGCGTCGCCATGTCCACCTACCGCTGCTTCTTCTGGTACACCACGGTCAAGACCGTGCTCCAGGGTCTGGTCACGCACGCCTTCTGGCCGCCGCTCACCTTCCTCTTCATCTGCAGCTCCATGTGGACGCCCATCGCCTACGCCATCGACCCGCCCAGCATGCCCGACCGCGAGGAGTTGCTCAACCGGGATCCCAAGACTGGCGTCGCTCATCCCACCGACAAGGCCAAGAAGATCGCCATGAATGGCCAGACCGCCTGGTACGAGCTGGAGTACACCACGACCACCATCTACACTACCCTCATCTTTGTCATGTCTTTCCTGCCGTTCCTGTTCTAGGAGGGTGGAAGTACTTGATTATGCGTCAATACGGTGGTGCTTTTCTCTCTCTTTACATTTTATTTTCATTATTTGGTGGGCTATCTGGTTTTGTTTTTGCGGCTCTTAGGTTCACTGTTTTTCTTTTCCTTCTTTGCTTCTACTTTACAACACCCTGAATGGATTTTACGCCTGCAGGGACACGACACAGATTGGGGACAGGTTTAACGGCTACCGGACACAACATGGCGTTCTGCATCTAGAAGGGTTATTTGGCCCGTAATGTAATTCAGTACATAGACCATCCCGGGCAAACACCCGGGCATATACACATACGGCAATGGGCATATATTGGTATTGATATTCAACTATTTGATTCACAATTTTCGCTCCTTGCATTGCCCTCGTCGTCTTATGTTTAGTTGACGGGAACGACCCAAGCACTTCTCGGCCCGCAAGTTCCACCCGCTGGCCTGGGCCGCTGAGAACGACAGCCCCAGAGCATTGAAGTCCGAGATAAGCTTTTGTTGCGCAACACGCACGCTGGCGCACTCGACAGATTTCATGTGGAGGTAAAGGAAGCGTGTTACGGCGATTTGTCGAACTGGCTTCGCTGCACATATTTTCTCTCGGTCCCTGGAGTGCATCGTTGCACAGCATGGTCTTTCGGAGACCGATGTGCGCCACTGTCACAACAGACCGCCTGTAATACAGCCATCCCTACTCTGTAGTGCGCTTCGAAAGAGCGTCAGATACACACAGCACTAAGCCCCAACTACAATGCTTTTTCGGCAGGAACAGCGCTCTGTATCGATTGTCTCAGTGGCTCAACCCGCCTAATTTTGCGTCGTATTAGTCTCACATTTTCAGACGGGGAAGCCCATAAATTCCGCCCTCCCTTGCGAGCTCTCTGCACTCTTGGTTCCTTATTCTTCAGCGTCTCCAATTGGTCCACCTAGTAGCTAGCCGTCTTACTCGCTGAAAATGCCTAGTTCTGCAAAAAGCTTTGGAAACGTACCTTTGCAATCTCACGTATTGCAACCATGCGAAGACGCAAAAAGTCATTGCATGTCTCCACGACGTGATGAATGTATTCACAATACTTTGCAGCCAACTCGAAATGTTTTGATTTGTAATGGACATCGCAGGACGGACGACAAAAGCTCCGTTGCGCGGGATGCGCCGCCGCATCGGAGCCTCATCGGCTGACAGCACGTCATGTACTACGATGGCGAATAATCCGGCAGAGCTGACGAGCTGACGGCGCGGGCAAGTCAGAAGAGGTATCAACACAACCCCGCACAGCACGCGAGAAGGCGTACGAAAAGACGAGCTGTCTTTGTGCTAGATAAATGAACCGATGCGCTCGAGTCTGTGAAGGATGAAAAATTAAAATGATTGTGCTTGGTTCTGATTGAAATGTCGGCTGCCCGTGTCCTTGTTGCTCTGTTATCTTGATGCACAATCTCTAACGCCTACATCGTACCGACACTTACACTGCCACAGTGCGTCGTGGCAGTTCGAGCCGCACCGTCTACCCGAAAAGCCGTGCTTCGTCAGTCTCGGAAAAAAATAAAAACAGTACCGTCGACGCCATGCCGACCATCAAGTCCGTCGCCATCATCGGCGCTGGCGCATCGGGTGAGGAACTCAACGCCATACACATCATCGTGCGCCGAAGTTCTTACTACAATTTGACTAACATATTTGTGAAGGGGCCGCTTCAGCGTCTGCACTTGCGGCAGAGGGATACTTTGACGTCATCAAGGTGTTTGAACGGCGTGAAGAGCCGGGCGGAACCTGGTTTGTCGTACCCCAGCCGAGCGACACAAAACGAACTTGTTCTTGAGACTGACCGAAACGCCAAGGATTTACGATGCCATCCCACCAAACCTTAAACTCGTCCCGGGCGGCTTGCCGCACGACATCGATCCTCCACTTGTCATCCCCGAGGTACTACCTGCGACGACGGCACCGAATACACAGGAGCGCTTCACCAAGACGCCCATCTACGATGGCCTGACGTAAGATGCCATTCATTCCCAAAGTCAAGTGCATACCAGTGTTCATCTTATTAATGCGAGGCCACACACCGCAGCACAAACGTCCCCGAGATTGCCATGTCCCTCTCTGACCGCCGCTTTCCGTACGGACCCTTTGTCCCCCACTGGATCCCCAAGAACTACATCCGAGAGTACTTCTCCCTGCACGGCGACGACTCGCTTCTGTTCCTGAACACGACTGTGGAAGACATTTCCCGCATCCACGAAAAGTCCCGCGGGGCTCACAACCGTTGGCGGCTGACACTGCGGAAGCACGACCTGACGCGCGGCGTCGACGAGTGGTGGCAGGAAGAGTTTGACGCCGTCATCATCGGGAACGGCCACTATTCCGTGCCTTTTGTACGTTGCATGCGTTCCTTCCTAATTTGTACAGGACAACCACCTAACAAAAATAGGTTCCCACTGTGACCGGTCTCCCCGAATTTCTTGTCAACTACCCCGGCCGGGTGATCCATTCAAAGAGCTACCGCTCACCGAAGCTCTACGCCGGCAAGCGTGTTCTGGTCATTGGCAATTCGGCCTCCGGCCACGACGTCGCTGACCAGCTCGTGAAATACGAGGGTGTGCAGCACCCCGTGTACCAATCGCGCCACTCGCGGTCCCTGTGGGAGGGCGACGAGCCACCAGAAGGTCTGGTATGGAAGCCAGTCATCGACGAGTACACGGCAGATGGCACAATCGTGTTTGCTGACGGCACAAAATTGGGTCCAAACGACATCGACGTTATCATCTACTGCACAGGCTACAAGCCGTCCTACCCATTCTGGAACATTCCGGAGAACGGCCGCAGACTGTACAACTACGAAGAAGGCCGCTTCGAGGGCACCTTCCAGCACACATTTGTGCATGACTTCCCAACCCTCGGCCTTGTCGGTCTGCCTCGCACGTTGACGTTCCGGTCGTTCGAGTACCAGGCAGTCGCCCTGGCCCGTCTCTGGTCGGGCCGTGCCGCTCTCCCGCCCGTGGCCGAACAGCGCCTGTGGGAAGCGCAACGCATCACCGAGCGACGACAGAGCGGGAAGAAGTTCCACGACATTGAATGGGATACAGGTGAGACGGATGCTTATCTCAAATTCCACTACCGCCTGGCCGGCCTGCCGCAGCTTGACGGCACTGGCCTCACACCGCCGATTCTCAATGCTACCACACGATGGGCCATTGAAAACATTCGCAAGTATCCCATCATTCGTCCCTCGCCACCACCCGATAAGGATGCAAACAGGAGGGCTGCCGAGGATGATTGGGTGGTAGTGGAACCTGTAAAAGACTCTCTTTGGTATATCTAAACTCTGAAGAGATTGGAAGAAGTGCATGACCAGGCACGTGTTTATTTCTGCAAGAAAAGAACGTTATGAATAACTAGATACTTGATACACGATTGAGAAACAAATCACTAAACTTTTGATACTGCCCATCACCATCGCGCCTATGCAGCAGACGACACGTCCTGTACCTCGGTCACAGCAAGAGATGCAGTGCCGTTCATCCGGAGCGCGCCAGTTTTTGCGACTGCATCGGCCGTTTCTGCCGCGACTGCAGGTTCGCTGTTGACCAAGGTTGTGTACGGAATGGGATCGCTGACAAGCCGTGCATCACGAAGACCCAGCTGCCACCGGTCATATCCCTGGAGTGGGATGACCGGAAAGGTCCACATACCGTTGCTGCGGAATTGGTTCGTCACAGCGATCGAGGCCTCGACCGGCACGTTGGGAAACAACTCGGCCAACTCGTCCTGGTATGTGGCTGGGTCGGTGTTGTTGACAAAATCAATGCCTTTGGACAGTGCCAGACAGAACCGCCTTTGCTTGTCTAGAACCTCGGGTGTGGTGGCGGCCGTCTCGCGGTAATACACACTCCATGGAACATCTCCCTGCGTGACCATTTCCATAGCCACAGAGATATTGGGATTGCGCTCAACCATGGCACGTGCCGAAAGGTTGTCCGTGACAAAGAAGTCGCCCATACCACCCTGGAACAAGTTGCCGAGCATCAGGCCGTCAAGATCCTGGACGTAGTCGACAGCCCGTGCGTCGATGTTGTTCTCACGGAGCAGCATCTTGAAGAAAAGGCCGACACTGGCACCGCCGCCCGACTTCATGAGAACTGTCTTGCCGGCAACATCGGTTAGCTTGAAGTCTTCGGGGGAGCCGTGCTTGAGCAGGGCCAGCGGGCATCGATTGGCGATTTGGGCAAAGACGGTGTAGTTTTCCACCCGCTCGCGGTACATCGACGGCACCCAGATGCCACCAAGTGCCATGTCTGCTTCGCCAGCGGCAAGTGCATCGAGAACGCCGTCCCAAGGCGTAGGAATGTTGGTGACCAGCTCAAGGCCTTGCTCCTGGAAAAATCCATGGCGCTGGGCGATGTACTGGGGAAGGTAGTTGAGGTTGTGGCCAGTGGCCGTGAGGTTGAATGTCTGCATGGTGGTAGTTGCTGCTTTTTCTTTTGATTTTCTTTGAGTCTATAGATTATTTTACAGATCCTGTTTCACAATTCCCACGCGCTGCATTCCATTTAAGTATCTTATGTGTGTGGAAGTCTTATTTGAAATCATCGTTGCTGTCCTGTTAGACATCATCGGAGACGTTGAACTGTTGACTTGTCGGCGATATGCGAAGACCCACTAAAAGTGACAACACCACGATGTACCATGTGTCGTCGCACATCTCCGCCGGATATCTACGACATACGACGTCATCATCGCTAATCGCAGCAATCACAGAATGAACACACATCCCAGCTAACGCTCTTAACGTTCATTTATTACGCAATACGGATTTTTCCGATTCAGAAACTGATAATGGTTTTCGTTTCCCACCTAATCATTTCATCTGCACGGTAATAATTTTGAGTCGGTTATTAATTTCCAAATCCAAAATCCAAAATCCAAAGTTTTAATGCACAAGAAAAGAAAATAGAAAAAGAAATTAGTGGATGACTTCTGAACATCTCTAATCTCATTGACATAAGTACGAAGGATGGTTGGTAAACTTGTTTTCAGAGACACTCGGTTTTTGAAAAAAATCTGTACCTAGACTCCCACCCCAAATACCGACCATGGCGAACTCTGCACAAATCGTGCTTTACACGAACCGAAACTGCCCATGTAAGAATTCATTCCCTGGAGAAAACTGCAACAGAACAGCTAACACGTGCAAGGGGCACACCGGGCGCACATTGCTCTGTCTGAGCTAGGCCTTCCATACGAGGAGAAGCATATCGACTACGGTGTGCCTCGCACACTTCAATATCTCCAGATTAACCCGAGAGGCCAAGTACCAACCTTGGTGTACGGTACTCATGTCATCCGAGAGTCTGCTATTGTCGCACAGTTCCTCGCCGATTTGGTTCCTACGTCGCACCTTATGCCGCGAACAGGAGACCCTCAAGGAGCTCTGATGCGTGCACGGATCGCATTCTTTGTCGTGACATATTATTCTAAAGTCAACACATATTACTACCCTGCAATTGGCGCACCCACAGACGATGAGGCAGATGCTTTGGGTGTTAAATTTGCTACCGCTGTATGCACAGAGATCGACCCGCTTCTGCACGACGCGGCTCCTTTTTTTGGCGGCAGCGAGAAGTTGACAATGGCGGAGGTTAGTCTCTTTTCATATTATGCTATTGGTGCTGGTTGGAAGAAAGTTATCACTAACGGCGATAGGTTCTAACTGCATCATTTATCATTCGTATTTTCACACTGCCAACCGTCGAAAGCCCGCCATTGCCCATGACAATGCTGTCGGGACTTGACTCAAAAGCACCTTGCTTTTACAGGTGGGCACTAGCTGTAATGAAGCATTCATCTGTTAACGGTATCTACAACCTCAACGGGTGCGCGAGAGAGATGAGAGAGAGGCGGGCTAAGGCACGAGGTCTGTTGTAACTTATCAATCTTAATTTTTTACCGCTGTGAAAGTGTTATTGTTGTTGACGGGTGCGATATCAAAACCCTGACTACTGAATCTAATTTGAACGAAAGAAATGGATAAGAAAAACATGTTCTGGAATCGATCCACCTCCGAAGTATTCGTTTTCCGTCCCGTCGTATTGTGTTTATCAGCTGAATCATGCTTAATTGTGCTCTCGCATATTGCCAGTGAGCATTCCCAGGAAGACGTGAAGATCAGTTCCAGCAGCTCTGGCAAGGGGCGCTTGTTTGCTGAAGCAGACCGGTCAGCGTGGATAAGATAAGGGGTGCGATCGTACGAAGGCAGACTGTCGGCGGCCGTTTCGCTGCAGACAAGGACTTTGGCTCTGGTAGGTTCTGGCGCCACTCATCGTATCACTGCCGTACTTTTTATGCAAATAGAAACATATGGGGAGCAAATATGTGACTTCTTACGCTCATGTAACGTACGACAAGTAGATGGCCTGTTGGACGGCCGCGTCGGGGAAAAGGGCCCGGGGGGGGTGGGGGGGGTGGGGGGTTGTTTGTTGAAATTTCCTCTCATGGAGAAGGAAGGCGCGACCGACAATTGCTTAGCGGGAAAAAATGACCAGTCAAGCTTTTGCTTCTTCAAAGCGGAAGTTGTTGGCCGAGTTGCAAAGAAGGAAGGAGCGCTCGTGAAATCGAGTCGGGACATTACGTGGTCATATCCTCGCGATCCGCACCACAGCCTTGTCATATTACAACGTCATCCGACAAATGTCCAGCTGTGGCACTGGCTGGGTATCTACCAAAATATTCTACTCCACTATCACCATTGTGTAATCTGTGCATGTGGGTGAAAATACAACAGGCTTGATTCGTTCAGCTATCGTTCTATTTGATGGCACATAAATTCGTTTCAAGATTGTTCAAGTCATATCGTGATATCCGCTATCCACTCCAATCATCATGCCCTGAAACTCTGGCCACTGTGCGGCAGAACTGAGAAGCTCACTGAAGGCAAAGCCATCCGTCATGGCTGACATGGTAGTGTCGGTGCCGTCTGCCCCGGCAGGCAAGGTTCGTCGCGATGGCTGCATATGATGGAACAAGTCGTTGAGCTGTGTCTCAAATTCCTGGCGGCTCTGTTGCGCTTTCTCGGCATCGTAGGTAATCAGCCAGTTGATGGTTGCCGAAGCCAGCGTGTCAAATACGTCCCGGCAGCCGGCAGCGCCATGCAATGTCTCGGACATGGCGGACAGTGTCGACGCACAAGACTGGAGCGTTTGGATGCAGCTCCCAACAGAATGGCCATCGCGAATGTCCTTGGAGTGCCAGAGACAATAAATGACACCCAGGCCGGCCATGAACAGCTGATGGACTGAACGCCAGAGAATATCAACGCGGCCGTCCCGCTGAAGAAGCTTGATGCTATTGATCATTTTGCAGCTGGCGTCAAACGAGATGGCCAGGCTCTCCGTGGACACGTGCGGCACCGTGGAGTTTTGCCGATGCAAGAGAAGAATGGCATTGTTGTACAAAATATCCCAGTAGGCCTGAAAAGCAAAGATGGACAAGGGGTGAGACTTGCTCATGTCTGGGATAGTGGTATACCATTCTTGTAGGCGTGGCCCGATGTCCTGCATCCACACAGCGTAGTTGGCTCGCGGATAGGCGATCTTGACGGACCACGACTGGGAGTGTTGCACGTGTGTGATCTCAGACTCGAGGTGTGACATCTTGAAGATATGGTTGAGAGCACGCTGATTGTGGATATCGAACCTCTCCGCTGCTGACATATCGCCCATTGGCTGGCACGCGGTCACCGTTATCCATGGATTTGGTAGCTCCACCCGTGTGCTCTCGTCAATGATACCAAACGGTCGACCGAGCGTGATACTCAGAAACCGATCAAATTGGTACGTCGTGTGCCATAGACGGCGGCGGTCTCGCAGAAGTGCCGGGTCCATGGCCAGACGCTGCTCGTCGGTCTCCCAGTGGAGCCCAATGTCGATGCACATGCGGAGTGCAATACCTGTCAGGTGCCACAAGCTTCCCTGGGAAGGGCAGAGGGCCACAAACTGTGCAAGCAGGAGTATGGACCGCAGCGTCTCGATGTCGCTTTTTGCGTACACGATGGCACTCTCCACGCTGGCAATGGCCGAGCGGAAGCAGCCCTCGCTCTGGCTTGGGCGCCCGTTGCCAGACGGACCAGGAACACCGCACAGGGCAATGGCGAAGACCATGTATGTCGTGAAGATATCTTTTTCGTTTTGGTCGTCGTCCATTTCTGACGTGGCTGTGTTGACTGCGCGGTATGCACCGTTGACTGCTTTTACTGCGTGGGTCCGCTCAAGAATGGGCAGGTGCGGCGTGAGATACTGGAAGTACGTTTCGACAAGATGGTCTGCAGCATGTCGAGGCGGCAAGGATGCCTCCTCGGCCATCATGCTTGAGAATGGTCCATAGGGGCGGTTTATCGACTGCGACGGTGAAGGCAGTGCATCGACGCGGATGGCAGCCATGACGAGCTTGGCAAGAGTGATGCCGCCGCCTTGTCCGAGGAACCTGGGTTGTCTTCCTGATGGCTCTACCACGACATTCTTGACACTCTGCACCAAGTTGAAAAGGTGGTTGGGCTGCTCTTGTGTTGAGGAACCAGGTGAATGTGGTGTGTTGAACGTGATGAGGTTGCCTGTAGGCGGCGAGTCGGTTTTGGCCGATGTGGCGGAGGCTGTCCGTACGCGTTCCCGTAGTTCCGTGTTCTCCGTGGATAACTTCGTTACCTGAGCTTCTAGGTTCGCAACATAGTTTCGAGGCAGCTAGAAGGGAAGTTAGCTTTTTTTTCTTTCCCTCGAGATCTATCTTTTCCTTTTTTTCTTTTTTTCTTTTTTTTTTTTTTTTTTTTTTTTGACTGTGATTTATTTGTCATTGGAGTAGTTTTGTCACAAAACAAATAAAAACGAACACGTTCACCTATCTCAAAATGATAAAATAATATTACCTCTGTCTCTTTGCCCATATGGTACGTCAAACAGGCGACGCTGGCCGTGGCACAGTTTGTGCAGTTCGGGTATTTGAGATCACACTGCGGACGGACCCGACAGTCAGTTTCGGCTCACAGCGATTGTGGATAATTCCCAAGGCGATAAAGTCGGCATACCTTTTGCTTTCTGCGACGGCATCTGCAAATAATTGTCAGCAGGCTTGTCGGCCGAATTGTCGCCGTTCGGAAAACATGCGTGAGACGATGTCCTACCTCTGGCATGCGTTTATCCCGCGGGCAATCCGGTCTGGCACACGAGTGCGCGGATGAAGCCGCGGTGGAGTACTTTCTGCCATGTATGATCTGCTCTCGGGGTGCAGTATACCCAAGGCTAATTTTTTTTTTTTTTTAAAAAAAAATTGTATAATTAGGAATGAGGATGAAAAGAAAGACATTGTTTCCGCATTTGGGAAGTTGCTCATAACTTTTGTATCAACGATATGATCTCAGCAGATACGACACATCTTGGCCATTGCTGATACTGAGATAGATGGCGCATCGGCCTTGTCCGATCGGGTTAATGCGATGTTATTTTTATCACGTTTCTTATCTCCCCAACCTGCAATTCATCTACAATACAGTGTCGATAAGGATAAACTGATGGTACAGCTGGTACGGTACAATACTTTTTACCCTTCTGTAGAGAATACATGAACAGCTGCAACCATTGCCATACGTTATTCGTTGAACCCCCAAATCCCAACATCCCAACACAAGACATCCTCGTCAAGACGCCGTGAGATTTCTCACAAATCCACCTAAACAGCGCTAAAGTAACATAAACCCCGGATACCAACGCCCGTGGCTGTTTGAAGTACAATCTACTGGCAGTTTTCTGTGCACTAGACAATAGTCTTATCAGGTCCAGATGGCGATAGGGGTAAAACAGCTACTTTATCACGAATAGCACTAGTTATCAACATCGGCTTAAAGCGGCCATCCTCCACACGGCGTTGCAATCACCTTGTCTGTCTTCTTTGTAGCATCTTCACGCTCGCAAACACTCAAATCAACCGTGTGCAACGCATGTATCATCTGTTATCAGGCATGCACAACGAGAGTCCAGAAGATCAAAGCAAGCCACGACCAGACGACAACAACATTGACGTCGTCGTCGTGTATTTAAAGATCATCTTGGCATCTACTGCGATGATGATGTCCGCACGATGACTTTCACAAGTGTCAGAACAACAAACACAACGTGGACGAGTAACGTCATAGTTTTCTTTCGACGAGTACCAGAACACGTACTCTTCGTGCACCTTTGACATCGCAGCCATGGGCTCAGAAACTGCCAAAGAGGTCGACATTAAGACTATGGCCGTGAACACCTCTACCGCGAGCGAGGACTGTGGTGAGGGTGACAGCTCGGTCATCTACATCGACCCAGAGAAAGAGGCTGCTGCCCTGGCAAAGTTCGACAAGACGGTCCTCCCCGTGTCAATGATCTTTTTGATTTTATCGAGCCTTGACCGCAACAACGTGAGTACTGCCTTTATGTTAGCCTTCGTTACATTGTCATAGGATGTGTGTCCACGCCGAATCTAACTGCTACAGCTCGGTAATGCTCGTGTATTTGGTTTCGATGCCGACGTCGGCCTTGTTGGCGGCGACTTTGGCAACATCACCACGCTTTCGAGTGTGTGCACCATCCTCTTTGAGCTTCCGTGGGTCCTGGCCGTACGCCGTTTTGGCGCCAACAAATCTATTGGCACTGCATTTGTTCTGTGGAGTCTCTGCACGCTCGGTACGGCCTTCATCCACACATATGGACAAGCCATTGCCGTCCGCATGCTTCTCAATGCATCGGAAGCCGGTCTTGCCCAGAGTTTTGCGTACCTTTTCTCGACGATCTACCCTCGTGAAACGGCTGGCAAACGTATCATGACGACCAATCTGGCTCAGTGTATCTCTGGCTCCTTTGGCGGACTCTTTGCGTATGCCGTCCAGACCATGGGCGAGCGTCGTGGTCTGGCCGCCTGGCGGTGGCTCTTTATCATCGAGTTCTGCATCACTGTCGTTATTGGCAGTATCGGCTGGCTGTTTATTCCTACGTCGGCGGAGTCAGCCTGGTTCTTGACCAAAGAGGAAAAAGAAACCATGCGGCTGAAGAAGCAACGTGACATGATGCACAGAGGTAATACCAAGTTTGAGCGCAAGTGGATCATGATTGCCCTTCTGGATCCCTTTGTGTGGATGTTGGGCGTTGCCTTCTTCACGTCATCTATTGCCATAAACGGCTTTGGTGTCTTTCTGCCGACCATTCTATCTGGCCTTGGGTATGTTCGCAACCCACAGCCCCTGTTTTTGTTCTCATATAAGAAACTAATACTGTCTTTTTAGATTCGCCTCGCTTACGGTCAACTATCTCACGATTCCCGTCTACATCCTTGGAGCCATCTCTCTTGTGATCCAGTGCTACTTCTCAGATAAATATCGTCAACGCGGTGTCTTCATCATTGTGTCCTGTATCCCGGTCTCGGTTGGGTACCTTATCTGCGTTGGCTCCTCCAACCAGTATGCTGGCTACGCGGGCATGTTTATTCTTGTCCTAGGTACGTCATACTCTCAACCACCATCTAGCACACTGCAGACAGGCACTGACATTCCCAGGCTTGTATTCGATCTCAACACTGGCTGTCACATGGATATCGACCAACCTATCACCTGACTCCAAGCGGGCCATTGGCATGCCGATTGCCTATTCTATTGCTAACATTTCCGCCGTTGTCTCTGGACAGCTGTACCCGGACCAACAGGGTCCCCGTTATGTCCCGGGTAATGCAATCTCGGCTGGCCTCTCCGTCGTTGCTGGACTTTTGTATGCGTCATGCTATTTCCTATTGAGGCGTCGGAATGCGGAAAAGGCAAAGCTGATTGCCGAGGGTGCAACCACAAACGGCCTTGAGGGAGATCAGAGCCTCGATTCAATGTACATCCTATGATGTGGCAGGGATGTACTTGGTGTCTAGCCGGTCTAATATTCAGATTTGTCCTGGGTTGGTGTGTTGAGGGATATACTAGTGATATGTTTGTGTATTTTTTTTTAAATATCATAGGAGTACATTATTTACGTCTTGTGTATTAACGTGATGGTATTAAAGCAGGGTTGAAGATGGCCATTAAAGGTCCGTGACTCAAAATCAACGACAATGATATACTTTGTGTAGAGCTATATAACCAAAGATAGAACAGCGTGGGACAAGCGCGATAGGTGGTTCCAGTACGGACTTCCCAGCCGAAGAATGGATATGCCTAGTAGGAAAATTTCTCCGACACGAGTTCCTCGCTGAGAGACCACAGTTTTTCGGCTTCCACGGCGTCTCTGGCCCAGCTCTGAATCATCTCCACACCCACCACCCGCGAGTCCACCAGATACGAGCCGTTGTGCTCGGGTGTCTCTAGTTTGGGGTGGAAAGCCGCAAACACGTGTGTGGCCACTCCCTCGGCAGCCGATTTCATGTTGAACGGCTGGTCCCAGAACGAGCGGTAGCCCAGCTTGTGGTCTATCACGCCAAGCTCAACAAAGTCCTCCATGGCCACGTGGCGAGACAGGTTTGTCGTAGCAATGACGCCCGGGTGGAGGCTGACGGACACGACGCCGCGGCTGCCCAGTTTCTGCGCCAAGGAGCGAGAGAACAACATATTGGCAGACTTCGACTGACCATAACCGGACCAGCGGTCGTATGTAGAGCCATCCTACTTGTGTTAAAAGTGGTTCCCAGCGGTGCACAAAAACTTCCAAGGATTGTAACGGCTCACTCCAAAGTTGATGTCCTCAAAACGGACAGGGCCATAGCGAAAGCCTCCACTAGTGACGTTGACCACGCGAAAAGGTTGTTTCTCCGTGTCGCCTAGAACTGACGACAAGAGCAAGTTCGTCAACAGAAAATGGCCGACGTGGTTCGTGCCAAACTGCAACTCAATGCCGTCTGCGGTCGTGCCGTATGGCGGGGCCATGATTCCGGCGTTGTTGACTATCACGTCGATCGTTTCGACGATGCTCAAGATCTCCTTCGCGGCTTTGCGAACCTGGGAAATTGAGGCAAGGTCCAACTCGACGACACGCGTCTTCACACCTGGTGCCACAGCTGCAATGTCCTTTGCTGTCTGTTCTGCCTTGATCACGCTGTGCGAGGCGAGTATGATCAAGGCGGGACCATAAGGTGCAATGGTCGCTGCAAACGTTGACCCCAAGCCACCTGGGGTAGTTCCGGTGACCAAGACCGTCTTATTGGCAATCTGAGCCTTGCAGTCACGAGCCACATCATCCCCGGTGGTCTTGGACGTGTAAGCGGACATGATGAAAATTAAAAACTGTAAAGAAAAGTGACTTATGGTCAAATGAGATGTCTGATGTGCAAAGGGAGACGGGAAGTATATGGGAAGGGAAAAAAAGGCTTGAGAATGAAATCAAAAGAGGTTTGTGTTGAACAACGGCAACTGGACCAAATTTATATCCATGACGAATGCGCAGAAGGCGGCACTGAGAGAGAAGATATGATGAGTGCTTTGGCAATTACGACAAAATTGTAGAAAACTAGGCCCAACATAGACGCATTTCGAAAGCGTCGATTTCCTAATCTGTCGATGCCGTAGCGATTGGTGTTGAGACATGCCGAGCCCGTGAACAGGCCGCTTCGCGGGCGGACTTTGGACGGGAGTTAAGGTCCACTCGGCGCCGGACCCGGTGGGAGCTTTGGAGTTCTTCTACTATGGAACGCACTTGACCTGTTAAGGACGATTTCTGGGTTGTCATTTTCCCTTTTCGGTCTAGCGTGTCCCACGCAACGTCTGTTTCATGTAGCGTTGCCGCCAATTATTAAGAGAGCTGCCGTGCGAACATCTTCGCTCTTTTTATTTTTTATTTTTTAGTTTTATTCCCTCTTCATCTTTCTTCAACTCAAGTCCTCCCACATTCCTTTGTGACAACATGCCTCCCAACCCCATCGAGGTTGTTTTTTCTGTCGTACCCACACCGCCCTTGTCGGGAGCAACGGAGCACGAAGCTATCTTCTCCTACCATGCCGGCCCAGTGAAGGTTCCAGGGCCCTGGAAGCGTGGGCGCCCAAAATTTTGTTAGTCACGGCAATCACAATCAAATCACCAGGTGATTCTCTCTACTGACACAAGCGAAGCAGCCGAGGAGAGGAAACAGAGACCAGCACAAAGTTACGATGGGATAGTCAAGACAACGTCTCCGCAGGCGCAATTTGAATTCATTCATTTGTCGCCCAGCACGAGAAATATCGACACTCGTTCGCAATCCCGAATTCGCAGCCACGCTCGCCGCCGTAGGACAGCGAGGACGACATATGGTATCACCCCAATAGACCGCCGCTCGTACTTGAACGACGATACGTTTGTCGATCGCAGCGTCTGTGTCTTCGTTGAGTGCTACAGTCTGCGCCAGATTGACGGAGTAGACCCCTTCAATGCATTTCCCATGCACTTCGAGCCATACATGCACGATCTCCTCGTGTCTCGTATGTATATCCCGCGGTTGTCTTATGTTCACGTTGCAAACTGCAAATCCCATCTAACAGAAACAAGTCAGCACGACTGTCTGGAAAACTCTGTACACGCTGGAGTGGTCTGTCGGCTTCAACCCGTTTGTCGAGTATGGGCTTCCTCTGGGATTTGCGGATCCCGCGCTTATGCACACATTTATCAGCTGCGCAGACACGTTCCTGTCCTACTTTTCCCGCAACAACAACGGCGCTCGTTCGCTGTGGCACTTGCACCGCGCTATCTCCATCGTCAATAAGCGTATCGCTGCCACGACCACGGGCGTCATCGATGACAGTACCGAAAAAATTGATACCAGCACGCTGGTCATGGTCGCAGGTATCGCCATGTTTGAGGTAGGCAACGTACTACAATTGTGGTTCATGCATGGCTACGAGGATATGATCGCTAACATTCTGCAGCGAGGACGAGAGCATCCAGAAAACTGGAAGCTGCATATGGAGGGTCTCAAGCAGCTCGTCCGCCATTATGGGGGCATCGAATGTCTCTACTCACAACCTTATGTCCTGCAAAAGATATTTCGGTATGTCTCTCATCTTGCAGTTTTATGGTTTTGGTGAAGTTGAGATATACAATCTAACTCTGCATGAAAACAGTGCTGATCTATACGGCTCCTTAGAAAACGACGAGCCAACGTTCTTTGATGGGCACGCTGCTTGCAGCCATCTTGTCGGGGCACTGCCGCCAAATGTCGGACCTCGAAATATGCACACATTCTACAACGACGGCTTCGAGAATCTTTCTCGGGCATGCCTGCAAAACTCTTTCCTTTCCTGTTGCATTTCCCAACTGGACGAGGCTGTGTTCATCAACAAGACACATTGTATCCCGGCAACAGGCAATGGTCGGAAAGCGCTCATAGCACACAAACTAAATCGAAACAACGGACAAGATCAAACCGCCACGGCTGTTACCCGGATACGGTACCTTTTGACGGGAGTCCAATATTTGCTTCTCTCCAGTACGCTGCGCCAATCTATTTCGGCGTCCCCCGACCCGTCGAGACGACGCATGGAAGAAATCTGCCGCGTGGCCCTCCTCCTGTTCTCGCTTTCCATATTAAATGAAAGACCGCCGCACATGGACTACGGCCTACAGCTTGTGTCCAACCTATGTGGCGTATTGGAAGACACCGACTGTGTGGACGTGAGGAACAGTACGTTGGTGTCGTCGCGACTGGATCTTCAACTGTGGGCCATCATTTCAGCCGCCAGTGTCACAGGCATTGATGATTCCCCAATACAAAAATCAATGGACGGCACGTGGAACTACAAGCTACGACATATATTTTCACGGACAGTCAACAAGTATTGTGGCAGCGATAACAACAGCCACTCAGCATTACAGGCACGCCTTTGTCGATATCCTTGGGTTCCCGGCACTTACGACAGTGTTCTTGGGCGGCTGCATACTTACGAGGGACGACAGATACATTTGTAACCATTGCGCCACGCAGCAGTTTCTTTTGGGATAATGAGAGGCGGATTCGTGAACTAGTGTGCACCACACCTGCCTATGCAGTCGACAAAATGATATGATAATGAATGTAAAGATAGAGCATATATATAATCCTACTGGAAACGCAATGATTATCGTTTGCGCTTCCTCCATGTGCCGTCTGTTGTGACTCTGTCCGCGTTATATCAGAACCGGCAGCGGTATTATCCCGGCCGTGTAGTTTCGGAACTTCCAGTCCTTGACCGGAGCTGGCTCGCGGTACCAGCACCCGTACGTACCGTTCTGGCATCCTGAGACATCATCAATATTGACGTAACCATGAAAATGCGAGCGTACATAATTATTTCGCGTGGCGGACCTTTCCATGTGGGCTTCGAGCCATCACATTGGATTTTCTTTCTTCTCCACCTCCTTTCCTCGGCAATCAGCGTCTTTAAAACAAGACAATGTAAAAACAACGAAAAAGGTTTCTCGCAACTCTTACTCGCATGCGACGGTCGTCTTCCGCCTACTAGATTCATAGGCCATGTTGGTCGTAGGGAATGTCATGGCATTGAAGGCCGAAGAGTATTCACGATACAAGACAATGCGAAAGGGGGCGGAGAAAGGGAGCTTAGCAGTTGTGACGTCGTTGGGTTTTCCGTCTAAAGTCCGAACCCTCGTCTCGAGTCCACCATACAAGAGTTTGTTTCCGCATACGGTCTGGAAAACGTGCCAGGTTACGTAATATACATTTGTATGATGATGAAAAACACGTCGAGAGACATAATAAAGACGGAGTAGAATGGACGGCGTGTATTAGGCAGACATATTTGAACGTAAGAGAATTCCCAAGATTACTGTTCATTTCAATTCAAATAACATTCAGGGAAATTTTAAAATATTAACTTACAATTTTCGTTTTAAAGCAAGAAAACAATTCTTAAGAAAAATAAAACGGACCAAAACGGACCAAAACAATTACAGAACATGTACAGCATACCAGAATTAATACAATAAAATTTCATACTTCGGTGGCACGTATGTTTCTGTTTCTGTTTTTTTTTTTTTTTTTTTTTTTTTTTTTTTTTTTCCCTCAGGGGAAGTTATTATTGTCAGAGTTGGCAATGAGGCAATGAAGGCTATTAGACTAGCCCATATCCAGCCAATCACAGGCCACCTTGCAACATTAACATTACAATCGGATGTCGTCACAGCCGTTTCCCCGCAATATGCTCGGCGACTTCATTTTCCCCTCCTTCTGCTTTCGGCCATTCCAACTCTAGCAGTATCACGACGTTGACGCGGCAGAAGCGTTAATCGAGTACTGCCATACATGATAAAAATAAGAACACGAACATAAAGCAGACGAGTTTTGCAACAATGGTACTGACGGTACGCTGTGCCGGAAGTCCCTACGAGGTAAAACGAATGACTCAAAGCCATCAGAGCAAAATAGTTGACTGATAGTATCTAGGTTGGTCGAGCCCATGGTGGCCAAGCGAGCACACAAATTAAAAGCTCTATTGAGTTTTACGCTGGCCTCTTTCAACGCTCGGCCGGTATGGACTGGGCAGAAGTCCAGCAGACAGCGCTGAAATTTGTACCGAGCATCCAGTCCAAATGGCCAACGCTGTTGGAGGAGATGCAGGGTGAGCGGGCACCGCGGATTCTCTGATACACCTTCAAGACGGAGACTGACTAGGTCACACACCAGGAATCGCCGATGCTGCCGGTATTCATATTGCTGACGTCGTCGCCTTGAATGTCCGCACCGAAATCACATTTGGCATGTTTTCAGACGGATGCACCGCCTTGGCATGGAAAACCCCAAACACGGTGTTTTTGGCACAGAACTGGGATGTGCGTATTACTGAGAGAGGCTTTCTGCACAACTCATTATATTCATTCTAATGATCTCCCTTTACAGTGGATGCAAGAGCAAAAGGACAACATCCTACTGATTCATATCGAACAAGACGGCTTTCCCAGTATCCAGTACTTGGCTGAGGCGGGCCTGATTGGGAAGATTGGACTGAACTCTGCAGGTAAGAAACAATATGGAGTACGCCAAAACGTGCTAGTGCAGGCTGACAAAACAAGGCGTTGGTGTGTGTGTCAATGCCATCCGGGCAAAGGGAATGGACCCAGAGAAGCTTCCAATGCACTTGGCCTTGAGACTGCTTCTCAACTCGACATCCATGGACGCTGCGGTGAAGGTCATGGAAAAGTACGGCGTGGCATCTTCCTGCCATTTTCTTGTGGGTGATCCGTCTGGGGCTGTGGGGTTGGAGTGGACTCATTTGGGCCTCCAGAAATTGCCCCTGAAGAATAACCGCATACACCACGCAAACCATCTGCTTCTAGACCACCCAGGAGTGGTAGATACCCGATGGATACCGGACAGTGTCTACAGAACTCAACGAATTGAGGAGCTGACGGATGCAATTAACGACGCGACGGCGACTACTATCCAGGAAGTGTTTTCAGACGAAGGGAATTATCCCGGCTCCATTTGCAAGACCCAAACGGGCTCCAGCGACGTCGCAACGCTCTTCAATATCGTCATGGACTTGCGAGAAGCGAAGGCAGATATCATCATGGGCAGGCCGAATGCCCCAGAGGAGACCCTGTCTATTAAGTTCTGATTGGTAGCTTTGGGGTTAAACATCAAGGTTTAGGTCTGAATTTTCATGCAAGTGAAGGTACAGTTTCCTGGAAATTAGAATAGTAGTTACTGAAAAATACTTTAATATTGGCCTTTGTTATCTTCGGCGTATACCGTAAATATTTTAAGATCCTTGCTTTTTGTGTCCGATATGAAAATAAAACAGAAATTATCATATTATAATAGAAGATCTGTGTTTAAGCCTTATTATCTGTTTAAGATATTTTTGTTCGTAACATGAACTACGAGTTGTAGTATAACCGTATAGTCGTATTAATTTTGTAATGGGATGAAATTTAGATAGCCGTAGCCTTTTCCTTTATCTTAAATACTATCGATCCTTCAGCTCGCCCAGTCCCCCCAGCTCGCCGAGAAAGGTCTCGACCCGCAGTAGCATCAGGTTCGTCAGTCCCTTAGCGCCCGCCGCACCGTGTATAGACACACGGCTGGCCCAACGCCAGCGCCGGATCCAAGCGAGCAGTTCGCGGTACTCTTCCGAGAAACCAGGTCGTGCACAAACGCCTCCTGGCACGGGTGCGCCACCTTGACCACCTTGAGAAGCCTGTGGACCTTTGCCGCCCCCCGGTACCGCTAGCCCCCGTATAGTTACCACATGCAGCAGGTACACTATAAACGAGCCGGCCATGGCAAAATTGGCACGGCTCCAGCCATGCCAGAACGCATTCCAATGCGTGGGTGTCAGAGCCTCAACGAACTCGACAAACTCGCGCACGCACAGCAGGGCGCCGCGCGTCACGGCCCGATTTCGCGCGCCGTCGTCGGCGTCGGCGGTATCCGTACATGTATCAGTGCTGTTTCCGTTGCCATTAGCGTTGCTGTTGCTAGAGCTGGCTGGGCTGTTTCCTTCGCTTCCTCGTCGCCCACCGCCGTCGTCGAGAGGGCGCAAAAGCGCGCGGAACAGCATCATGTGCGTCACAATGTACGATAGGTGTAGCGACGCATTGCCGTCGAGGTACTGCGGAGGCTGCTCCACATTGTTTGGGCTGCTGGCGCAGCTCCCACCGTTACTACTGTCAGCACCAACCTCGTCCTGATGGTTATTGGTCAAGATGCTGTTAATGGTGAAGCGCGACAGCCCGCTGCGGAAGCGCAGACCATCCGGCAGCGTATCTCGCCACGCCTGTAGACGAGCGTGCAGCGGCCGGCCGACCGCCATGGCGCGCGCCAAGTGCCGCGACGTGCGCCGCGTCGCCCGCAGCGTGTAGTATGCGCGCTGGATGTCGGCGAGGATGATGGTGAGGCTCACCAGATGCAGCAGGTAGGGCTGGCGCCTGGCGGCCCCTGTATTGACGTTATTGTCAGAGCTCGCGCCCACATTCCACGACAGGGTGTCCCCCGCCACCATGTCTGCCCGCCCCAGAGGCTGCACGTCGGTATCCTCGTCGTCGTTGGCACGGCCCAGGTGCCGGGGCATGCCGCGCGCCAGGGCTACCCAGGTCTCGGTCGTCCACAGCGTCCACCACAGGCGGCGGCGGAGGCGGCGCTCCCAGGCGGGCACGGCCGTCCAGCCGGCGGGGTCGCGGTGCAGGCCCATGGTCTGGGCCACAGACACGGCCGTAGCCATGAGCGACCAGGCAAAAGCGGTGTCGTGCAGGTACAAGTTGGTGGGCAGGCGCTGCTGCAGCAACAGACAGGCCTGCAACGTGCTAAGTGTCGGCGCGTGAAGCTCTTGCATGACACCCAGCCAGCACAGGCGGTACAGCTGGTCGCTCGACGGCGGGCGCAGCAGTAGCGCGTACAGTGAGCGGTCGTGCACGACAAATGGCAGCGCCGCCGCACACATGGCCGTCAGCAGCGCCAGCGACATGCGGCTCTTCCCAGAAGAGGACGATGGTGGCGACATTAACTCGTCGGGGCCGGCAGGTAGCTGATGCGGTGACACTATAGGAAAGTAGGGATCGACAAAGCGCGCGTATAACTGCACGAGGCTCCAGGCCGTGGCCGCGTCCACCATCTGCCACAGCGCGGACCAGGCGTGCTCTGAGGCGGCGGCGTCGGGCTTCGGCTCGGCCTTGTCGAGAAGGGCATGGTCGGTTATGCCGAACATAACCGGCCCGCTCTCTCGCACGGTCTCGTTCAGAGTCTCATTTCGAGTCTCAGTCCCAGCCGGCTGCGTGACACACCGGTACTGCAGTCCCTTAACAGACGCGGGGGCCACACCACCCGCACCGTACGGCTCCCGTTGGAGCAGTAGGGCGTCGGAAACCCCGGTCGGGCCAATATAGAAGCTGAATGCACCTGGCAACACCTCGAGCGATCCGTGGGTTGTGAACGGTTCCTGTTCCAGTGTCGGTGTCTGCGCTCGCGGCACCGATGCGGAAGCTGGTGACCGTGGTGACCCTATGCTCCTCTCTGCTGACATGCTGAGACCAGGACTATGCTCAAAGACAGTGCGGATGTGTCGAGGACTCTGGTCGCTGGGACTCGGGCGGCCGGCGCTCTGTATTTCGACAAATGGTGGCGACGGCGAGTCGTATGATTCCCCGGGGAGGCCAAATTGGAAGACGTCGATAAGTTCATCGCTGGCGAGCGCCAGCGCCGGTGGCCGGGCTGGGTCGGCATCCAGGCGCTCCGAGGCACTGATGCTATGCCACGCTGATAGCGTCCCACCACCAACACCCATGCTCTCCATGGGCAGGTGATGGTCGTGGTATACAGCCGCATCGGTACCTAGAAAGACCGGTGTCCTTCCGGTGTGCAGGGAGAAAATGGCGGTATCGTCGAGCCAGAGCGGCCTGTGCAAGGTTAGCGGATTGGCCAACCGATATTTTAGGTGTATACAGTGCACCGTATGCAATGGGTAGGCGCCTCACCTTTGCTCGTCTGGTAGAAGCGGGGACACCCCGGCAAGAGGCAGCTCGGATGGCTGGGATGGGTGGTGCACCGGCCGCTTCTTCTTGTCCGGCGCCTGCTCGAATGTACAGGCCAGGGTCTTTCCCCGACAGCGCTGGCAGGGCGGGCCGGTGGGCATGTGGCACATGACCTTCCGGCGGCGGCAGGCATCGCATGGCCGAGCCTTGCGCGACTTGTAGAAGCGGCCATGGGGTGGTGCGTCGGCGTGGACCGCATACGAGGAGGAGGGGGCGGCGATCGCAAACGCATCCATAGGAACGAGGGGATGAGAGCGGGGATACTGCAGGCAGTGAGTGATGGTAAAAAAACTCACGAACACGAGCTGTAGCAGTAGTAGTAGAGAGTCACTGACAGTCTGGGTGTGTGGAGGAAGTGGCAGCGGGGTACGTAGTCGCGGTGGCTTTACCACCGAGGGAAGGGATCTTTGGGGCGATTGCCGATGCGATAAGGCTGGCCAATCAGATAACACTGCTCGGCGGATTAGTCGACTTAGTGTGACCAACGCCGAGGTATCACTGGGGAGTATGCGGCTCGGCGTGCGTAGTTTATTTTTGCATTATTTTATTTCCTTTGTCTACTAGATTTCAAAATTCAACCCGGCTACTCCGACACTGCCATTGTCTTCTCCCGCTCCAGCAGCTCGTTGAGGAACTGGTGCGCAAACATCGGTATCGCCTCGTCGTCGGTCATGGGCAGCAGCGGTCGCCGAGGTAGAGCACTGTAGTCGAACTGCCGGTTGAGGAGTTTCTTCATGCCAGGGATCTGTGAGGTTAGCAAGATAGTTCGGATGAAAGAAGAAAAAAAAATATTATATTGAGAAAGTAGATGAAAAGGAGAAAGGGAAAGAGACAAAAGACTCACTCCCACTTTTAGCTGGATGCCGTCGGCTAGCGACACCAGGTTCTGCAACTCCTGCGCCTCCTTGTAGCTGGCCGGGTCGTCCACTTTCTGGCAGACCTCCCACAGCCGCACACACACGCGCGGCGCCAAGTTGGGCAGCCCGCTGATGGCGCCGGCTGCGCCAGACGACACGGACGGCAGTAAGAAGTCGATGAAGCCGTCGATGACCTGGAAGGGATAAGGGCCGAAGCTGCGCGGGTGCGCCTCGCGGAAGGCCTCGCTGTGTACCTGTGCCGTGATGCGCGTCAGCTTTCCGACGTTGGCGCACGTCAGCTTGGCACCGCACACGTTGGGAGCCGCCCGCACCACGTCAACAATGGTATCGCTGTCCATGTCGATGCCGCCCGAGACTGCCGGGAAGTTGTAGAGGATTCTAGGATGGTTAGCACTGCACACTTGTATGGTAGCTTACTGGCTTACGGACAGGAACTCAACTCACACTGGCACGGGTGATGCGGCGGCCAGGTCAATGTAGAACTGTTTGACAGCCGCCATGCTGTTCGCCACGAGGTTTCCGGCATAGTAGCCCGGTGGGATAGCCAGCACAAATCCTGCACCGGCTACAGCGGCATCTTTTGCCAGCTGGATCGACTCGCGCGTGCTGGCGGCACCGGCACCGGCCACGACAGGCACAGCTTGCAAGCCGGCCTTGTCGAGCACGGCACGCGCCGTCTCCACCAATTTTGCGCGCTCTTCGCGTGTCTGTCTGTCAGCATGTATGAGTTAAAAAATAAGACAGGCGAGAAGACGAGCCTACCAGATGGACTGCCTCGCCAGCAGTACCAGAAACAACCGGCACGGTGCCTGCCTTGGCAGTAACTGTCCTCGTGTTAGACTGCAGAGCATCGAAGATGTTTGGCAATGTTTTCTACAAATCAGACGCATCCACTTACAGAGAACATGTTTTTCAAAAGCCTCGTAATCTGCAATGTGGTCAACATCCCTCCTCATGCTCTTCAACACTTTCCAGAGACGTCTACTACCAATACCCACCAATATCCTCAGCCTCGTCGAAGAAGCATGGGAGAGGCGTGTAGATGCCTCGGGGCAGTGCTATCGTCGTCATGTTGGATGATAGTTGTTGATTATCGACTACTGGTTGATTTTGATTGGTTTAATGGTTATTCCTGCTTCACTGGTATGGCTTTCTTTTCTTTACTCTGTTACGTCCTTGGTCAATATGTTATGCACGCCCTCGTCGAAGTCGGGGTTTCCTGTTCGGGCCTAGTCCGGCGCGGCCAATGATAAGAGTTGGCCGCCCTTCGGTGCCGTTAACAAAGCTTTATCAGTTAGCAGTGCCAGCGTAGTCTGCATGGCCAATTAAATGATTATGATATACGGTTACAATCTATCAGTTCTATCATGATGATGAACTTGATGTTTATCAGTCCGAACACATCTCTTATCCCTCGACGCCACCTCACGCCCGCCCTCAAGGACGGTTACATGCAATCATGTCCTGGTTCGCCATGTCGGTCGTGCCGTGGACCATCTGCACGCCGGCACCATGGCCAACACCATCGCCCGCAGGCAAAATCCAGGCCATCGTGCGGACGCTGTGGTAAGAGTCGATGTTGTCGCCATTAAGGTCAAACAGGCCCCAGCCGCCGTTAACACATAGGCCGAGGGCCAACCTCCGCATCTCTCTTTTCGTTTCTTTCTCCGTCCTATTACCGTCCTCTGGTGTCTCCCTTGTCGCACACGATGCACCTGCCATAGCTGACATCGGTGCTTGCCAGCCAGAAGAGGTCGAAGTCGACCCGGGCCAGTTTAAGGGGGGCCGCGACAGCGACGGTGCTAGTCGGGGTGGACTTGATATTGTGGGATGGGGGAAGTGGTAGTGAGTTGCTCTTTTGAGAGCTTAAATTCTGGAGACTGCATCTGGTAATGATCGCTCACATCGGAAAGTCATTTAGCATTCGGATAACCTTGTCTTTAACCTGGACTCAATGCCTTGACCTCACAGTCAGTATTTCCATCACACAATGGAGCATCTACCGGCGTCGCCCTTGCTTTCTTCATTCTTCTAGCAATTCGAGGCGTCCGAAATTTAACCGACTGAATGGGAACCTGTTGTTAATAGCATCGACAGCGCTGCTGACACAGCGGATCAACAGGATCCCATCCTCTCTGGCGCGACTATTTAACTGTATATGTTTCATAAACTTGTTTAGAGCTGTCACAGTACACTTGGTCTCATGTGAAATGCAAGGGGGGCTCTATATAACTCATCTAAGAGATACAAGGCATCTTGCGTTGATCCATTGCTCCTACGAGGAAACGGCACTGGAATGGCCTTGGTATTTAAAAAACTGGAGCCTAAAATGAGACAGCAAGACTTGATCCACGAGCCGAGTAGAAGAGTCCATCTAGGCATACAACATACGGCTGGTAGGAAAGCCCGGCCGAGGTTAGGGGGTATGGGTATCACCGTGTTAACATCGCGATGGGATCTATATCGTCACCTCTTGCTAATTCTAGATTTGCATTTCGTTATCAACAACAGATCTGTAAGGAGCTGGTGTGTGCGCACGGTTGGGACCCGATGCTTCCTCCCAATCCCATTATTTCCTTCATTTTCCCACTGTACTACTATCCCGCTCTACGTCGTGTACTTGAAGCCCTCGTTCTTCAGATCGGTAATGTCCAGCCAGTCGCGGTCTGCCACCGTGTCGCTCTCAACCGCGGCAGCACGGCGACGGTTATGGGCATGGCACAGCGCGCCATAGGCCAGGATAGCCACAATGGCAACGGCATAGCACACGATCATAGCGATAGTGCCGCCCGTGTACGCGGGTGCCTGGTTAGCGCGGAACGTCTGGGGACCGATGATATTACCCGTGGCCCAAGCGACGTAGAACCAGGCGTAGAGCACAATTTTCTTCGTGTGGCCGGCAATGTTGGCCTGGTAGACGGACACAAGGGTGACGTACGGTGCCCAGTACGTGTAGAGGATGCTGCGATTGTTAGTGACGAGGAGGGAGGGGAGGCGGGGAGGGGGGTTGAGGTCCAGGAGAGTGTATTCACGTGACTTACTAGAGACCGACGAGCTGGCCAGCGAGGTTGGTGCGAGGCAGGTTGTAGCACAGCAAGGCTCCGAGCAGCGGCAGCAGGATAGAGGTGGCCACCATGACAGTGCGGTAGCGGCGCGTGGTGGCGGCCAGGTAGGAAAGGGCGAGGCCGGAGAATGTGCTCATGGCGCCGGGGGGCATGGCTAGTAGCGATGTCTGTAGGGGATCAAAGCCGAGGCCAGAGATAATAAGCGTGTTGAAGGTGGTGAGACCGCCGTTGGGCACCTGCAGCGCCACGATGGCGATCCAAATAAGCCAAGTTTTGGGGTCGACGAAAGCCTCGACGATCTGGTCGTACTTGATCTTCTTGGTCTCGACACCGGTGTTGTCAGAGGCCTTGCGCTGGATGATAATGTACTTCTCGCGCGCGGTGAAACGTTTGGCCTCGTGCGGGTTGCTGGGCAGGTACATATAGACGATGACGGACCACACCGTGGTGAAGGCGCCGCACAGCAAGAAGATGACCTTCCACGTGGCAAAGTGGCCCTTGTGATAGCCCACAGCCCAGGCCAGGAAACCATTGATGATGGGCGCGACGACGTTCAGGATGATGCTGTTGCGCTTCGGCTGCTCCTCGGGGCGGTACCACATGGACACGATCAGCGTCACTGCCGGGATGAGCAGCGCCTCAAAGCCACCCAGCAGGAATCGGCAGACAAACAGGCCGGCAAACGACGTGCACGCGGCCATGCTCATCTCGAGGATTCCCCAGCACAGCACGTTGAGCGAGAAGAACGTGACGACCGGCATGCGCTGCAGGCAGTAGGCCGCCGGGGCCATGAACACCAGGCCTCCGAAGAAGGGCGCCGAGCCCACCCACGAGTACTGGGAGCCAGAGAGGCCGAGGTCGCTTTTGATGTCGTAGATAGCGGCCGCCGAGATGGCCGTCTTGTCGAGGCCAGAGAGCGTGGCGCAGACAAAAAGCTAGGCTGTTAGAAACGAAAAAGCTGTGACATAGGTGTATCGCCGGTATAGGGGAACACTCACAATCGGAATCAGCCACCAATCCACCTTGCGCATCAGCTTCTTCTCCTCCTCCTTAGTCCAGCCCTCGGAGCCCATCGTATCGGCATAGTCGGCGAGAATCTGCGCGGCAATGTCCACTTCATCGGCCTTGCCAGTCTTGACGGCCTTGACGGCGACAGGCGCATCGGCAGCCGGCGCAACGGCTTCAATGGCCGCCTTGGGCTCGTCGTTACCGGACATGTCGTTTGGTGCCGTTCTGTTTCTGGAATGAATAAGGGCTATGAGATAGAGAAGAGGAAGATTGAAGTTGCAAATGCGTGCTCGTGCTGGTATTTAACAAAATAACTGTCTCGTGGTGCGCGGCCATAGCAATGATAAATATAGAGATCATCTCGACAGTCAGAGCCACACACAATGCGTACATGGGGATAACATAGCAAAGTTCGGGCGTGTTCGTCATAGCTCTATTGACAATGGCACCCGCCACGCAGGCCGTTCGATAAGAATCAATTGTAGTGCAGCCGCTGTATGTCTGGGTGTCCTTTTCCCCATTGGCCTCCATTATCGTCGTACCCATTCATCTTATCCAATATTCCCCATATTCTCAACAGCTATGTGCCAAGGCCAGGGTCCCTGTCAGTCATCGCCGAAAGATAAAGGGCCTTGATAAAGACGGCGGTAATTGGCAATGGCATTAGAAGACGGTAGGCGCCATGATATAGGGTGATGGAGCCAGACGGCGCACAAGCTAGGCTGGGAAACGCCTGGCGCCTCTAGACGGCGGCCAAGTCTAAGGGCTATTAGTGCTGGCCGCAGTGGAGCAGTAAGGGCTTGGCCAACGTTAACCAGGGGTAGTGCGGCGGCCACCGTGTCGGCATATCAGGGCGGCCAACAATAGTCCGGCAAGGCTGTACGGGGAAGAAGCTTATTGCTTCTTGGGTGTGCGCATGCTGGCCGTGGGCTTATTGTGATAATGCGCTTGGTGGAGGCGCGGGCTGCGGCCATGGATGGAAATTCTAGACACTTAGAAAGCGCGGGCAGCATGTAGGCCGATGCCAAGACATCAAGTCACCAGAGTATACTGTAACATATATACTTCGTATAGCGATATAAAATAGATCGAGGTCACCTAGGCTATCGTCTATCGTAGCATCTGCTCCAACCATAACCACCATCCTCACTACCAACAGACGCATCTCCAACGCCAGCCCATCATGATCGCCAAGAACGATTCCGCGGCCCTCCCCCCGCCGCTCTACCCCGACTACCTCCGTGTGTCTTACCACTCTTCCTGTCCTCTCCATCACTTTTAGCCGGCCATACTAACAGTTTAGCGCACTATGACCCCCTCGAATCCGTCGAGATGGTCGGCCCCTTTGAACATGACGAGCCCGGCCTGCGAGCCGACAAGAAGTGCCCGAACCTGCTCAAGGGCGCCACCATGATCTCCGATCTGAGCCCGCACTGCGGTACCGAGATCCTAGGCGTGCAGATCTCTAAGCTCTCCGAGGCGGGCTTAAACGAGATGGCCTACCTGTGTGCCGAGCGCGGATGTCTCGTGTTCCGGGACCAGGACTTTGTCGACATCGGCTTCGAGGCACAGAAGAAAATTGCGTCGCACTTTGGCCCGCTACACAAGCATGGCTGGATGCCGCACCCGGAAAACGGGCCGGCTGAGTTTGTAATCGTTTATGATTCTAAAGAGTAAGTCTCGACCTTTCCTTTTTACTGACTTGTTTATACTCATCTAATACTCATCCAACCCTATAGTGATCTCCGTATCCGTAAATCGTGGTCGCGGAAAAGCCCGATTCAGTTCCACGTCGACCAGTCGCCTGAGCTGCAGCCCCCTGGCATGACCTTTTTCGGTATGCTCGAGTCGCCGCCAGGCTCCGGCGGCGACACCATCATCTCCAATATGTGCCGCGCCTTTGATCGGCTGTCGCCCTCCTTCCGCCGCCGACTAGAGGGCTTGACCGCCGTCCATACCACGGCCAACCCGATAGCACGCGAGATCCGCGACAACGGTGACCTGGCCGTGCTGCGCCGCCCCATCACCAAGGCGGTACACCCCGTCGTCACCGTGCACCCCGTCACAGGCCGCAAGGCGCTCTTTGTCAACTCGTCCTATACGCAGCGTATCACCGGCTGGGACGACGAGGAGTCGGACATGATGCTTCGCTTCCTCTTCGACCACGTCACCCGCGGACAGGATTTTGCATGCCGCGTCCGCTACGAGCCAGGCACCATCGTCGTCTGGGACCAGCGCTGTACGCAGCACTCGCAGACGCTCGACTACGAGGCCGGTGGACGTCGTCACGCCTTTCGCCTCACACCACTGGCCAACGTGCCAATCCCCAGCAAGGTGGAGGAGGACGATGGAGAGTGCGCTAAGGACGAGGAGCGCGTTATACTGAACCTGTGTTAGTCTATATTATTGTATTAGAGGACGAGGAGATAGTATACATAAAAAGTGGTAATGAATTAACTAGCGATTGTTTTTGTTCATCGCTGTCCCCGAACTTTTTGGGGCCATCTTTACCATACTGACGTTTAGGAGTGCCCGCTAGATAATCGACGACGGCATCGAAAAGATCCGCATATACCATATCGACCAGTGAGGAATTGACGGGCCCGAAATCTTTTTCGGGCTGCCATACAGCACTTGGGTCCAGATTGCACCCGTAATGCAATTGCCAACAGCGTAGCCAGCCCAGTTCATGGCCAGCCACAGACTTGTCAGGACGGCGACGTTCTCGTGTTTGGCCACATCCGTGGAAATGCCGATATTAGGAAACGTCACCAACGACGCGGCCGTGCCCACCAGGACCTGGCCTACAATGATGCCGGCATGGTCAGAGCCACTGGAAGAGCCGCGGTAGTGGTAAATGAGTCCGTACGCAACGAGCCATACGGCACAGCCTACAATGATCAGTGGCTTGCTTCTTCGAAACCTGTAGATGACTATGCCTCCAAGAACTCTGCCTACTGCCTCCGCTCGGACGTCCGTGACCGGTTCTGGAAAGACGTCTACTGCTTGGAACACCTGGGGTATAGCTACGCAGTATATGATATTGCGGGGACAGCAACCGACAAATTGTCGTCCAGATGTGTTTCTTACAACACGCCTGGCCACTGTGACATTCTGTACCAGTTGAGGAACGACCGTCTGGATGGCTTGCACCTTTGGGGGGACGATATTGTGACACTGGAGGCACGCGACGACCGGATGACGACTGTGCGTCTTGCCACGGCTGGGACGGGGATCAAAACCATCTCGGATGCTGTCAACCAGGCGGAACAGGCCGGTTGCACGCCCGTTATGGACAGTCTCACAATAATCAACCTACCCCAGTGGTCGAAGGGAAGGGTGCTTCTGATGGGTGACTCGGCTCACTGTCTGACTCTGATATCCGGCCAGGGGGCGTAAATTGCCATGGTATCGGCTGAGGTACTGAGCAAGGAGTTGTAGGCTACCAAGGATATCTCTGAGAAGCTCCGACCTAACTGTACATTACGAAGAACTGGTTCAGTTACTTCATGCGTAACCTTTTCCTCAAGATTATGCCATACTCTTGGATCGTGTCCTAGATGGCAAACAGCGGAAAGGCCGAGATGGAAATGCTCATCGAGTAGTAGCCTGCGGAAGAGTTCCAACAGACTGTGCATATTGGAAGGACAGGATTTTATTGTTGCATCTCCTGTGACGGTGTCCATTGGAGGATGTATGTATGTTGATAGAACTTGAAACTTGAAATGCATCAATACAATCCTCCATTCACAGCCTCGCTTCGAACCTTCTCAAGCCTTGCTCATCGTCAGCATCACGAATGGCCTTTACCAGAGTGGAGTCCACCTGTATCACGAGCTGGTCAGTAACTCTTGAGAAAGGAAAGCTGAGCAACAAGCAAATTTAAATTCCTACATGCACATACCTCATAGTGGTAGATCCAGTTATTTTTCGGATCCCAGACGGATTCGATGCGTGCTCTGATCTCGCCGTTTGGAGGTAGTGACTGTGCAGCAACAACTTGTTCTGCATGTCCGTACCCATCGAGAATACCATAAAGATCGGCGTAGTGTGGTGAGCGAACACGGTCGTAAAGTGACAGTGCAGCACCGAGCCTCACGTGAGTTTCCGCGGCGGAGGGGCCGCTCGTTTGAAAAGACCATGCCAAAGAACCGGCCAGAGTGAAGGCATCCTCGAGGGCAAAACCCGCACCTACCCCAAAGGCTCCCGAAAGTGGGTGTGAAGCATCCCCGACAAGGGCCACGCTGCTCCTGGCCACGACTGTCTCGAGGCGTGGGCCGGCAAAAAAGTCGTACTGCTGAACGCTGGTGACAAGCTGCAATACCTGCTGGACCGGTGGACAGAACTCGGCGTACTTTGCAACAAACTCGGACACAGATGCTTCACGGCCCCAACTAGCACGTAGACGCTGGTCATCGCCTTCTGGGCCCTTGCCCTCGATGATGCGGCAGGTTATTTCGAAAGCATCACCTCCGAGCGGACACGTGTATACCCATTTGCTGTCGGTGCCGTGCCAAAAGATGACCTCTGGCAGCATACCGTTGACCTCCAGAGCATCTGATTTGCGGACAAGCGCCCGGTAAGCGGTGGCACCTGTATAGGACATGCGGTGGTCTGGAAAAGCGAAATCCCGGACAGGCTGCGTGCACAAAATTGTTAGTATACTTGTTCTTTGCTTGAAATAGAAAGGATGCCGTTTCCCACAGATCTTAAGCCGTCGGCTCCAATGAGCAAGTCGACCTCATCAGTCAAGCCATTTTCAAAGGTGAGACGAATGCGCTTCGACGGCAACTCGTCAATGCCAACAAGCTTGTGGCCGACGCGCACACGGCTCTGGTCGACCTCCTTGAGTAGTGCCTGCTGCAGCACGGCACGGTGTGCTCGACAAGGCTGGTGGTGTGGTGCTGTTGTTGTTGACCCCTTGGTCTCTGCCGCAAGCACGAGGTCGCCTGTACGGCCGTCACGGTGCTGTGTGATGTGTCCGTTGGTCGGCCGGAAGATATCTGATGTCCGCAAGTGTTTTGCCGCACCCAGATGCTCCAGCATGCGCCAAGTGTTCCGTTGGATGGTAAGCCCACTGCTGTATTCACTGATAACAGGCTTCTTCTCATACAGATGCCAGTCGATGAAAGGAAGTCGGGCCAGCTCGATCGCAACCCCGAGACCGGCCGGACCGCCGCCGACGATGGCAACCTTGAGTTGATGTGCCATTGTAAACAATTGGCGGGGTGGTTTCGTCAGGGAAGGGAGGCGAAGACGTTGATAGCCTAAGTTTGGATCTTCTCTTTAAGAGTTTCACTCATTTTTAATGTACTTTATTTTTCTACGGCGTCCTCTTCTTTTTTAATATTAAAAATATGTGACGGACCGCTGTCGTTCAAAAAAAAAAAACATCGTACCACTCACATATCATTCATACTCTAACAGAGTGAACTGATATACAACATGTCGGATATGACTGGTACCTTGATGTTCTTGGTCTCGATGGCAGGTTGACAAGTCGACATCGGGGCTAGAAATTGCAACGGAAGGAGTCCCTGGCGGGGTGGAGAATTCGTGGCGGATTAACTAATAACGCTTGACCTACACGAAATAGGCAACGCCGGCCGGATATAGCGCCTAGACTGCCGGGAACGGGAGACGGCACAGGCCTAGAGCCACCAAAACTTGACGTTCGGCACAGCATCGCCTTCATGGCACACACACATTAGCGCGCAGACAATCTTCAATAGGGATCTGACCCTCCGCGTTTGTTTCAAACGGGTAAGGTAAGATGGCGAAACATTGCTTTATCATGAGCAATACGGACGGCTTGTTTGGATTGGTGAAGTCTTGATTACGGCAGTCGAGAACTGACAGGATGTCTGGTCCCGAGGAAAGACACGGGGCGCCAAAGGATAAAATGCAGCAAGTCGCAATTTTATTTCAACTGGTAATGCTATCAAACAAATCCTTGGGAGCTATGTGGCGGGTGTGTTGTTCAAGTCCTGCATGATGGCATTTTGTACCTCAAGCTCGACATCATGCTCGGTGAGCCAATTGTTGGGAGGGTTGCGCTCCACAAACCTTCGTACCCACTCTTTCTCGTCTGCCGCTGCCTCTGCAACATACCGTGCGTCTTGTCCGTCCAAAGTCATCTGCTGCTCAACGCGAAGCAGAAAAGGTAGACGTGTCTGTTCGAATATGCGTAAGGCTTTTGCAATGTCGTACCCGTGCGAGATGCTATTCACGCTGTCCCCAGCTGCCGGTGATCGGCTCGCCAAAAGGGAACGGTAGAGTGCCCAGCAATCCCCAAACCCCATTGCTGCACCTGCGCCGTATGCACCGGCAGTCGGATGTGCTGCATCACCGACAAATGCAACCCTGTCACCCTGAGACAACTGTTGCAGCCATGGTCCCGAGTCGAGAGGGTAAGCGTCCAGATCGTCGACAACATCAAGGACTTGACTAAGAATGGGGTCCCAGTCGGCGTATATCTGTCGAAGCCGTTCCACGCCCGCTTTTCCGATCGGGTGCTCCCACCGCAAACCGTTGTTGGCGACATACTCGGGCGCCTCGCCCCGAATAATCACCACGCCATAGGTCCCAAGACCAAGCTCCGATAGAAAGACAACTTCACCATCCCTACGCCAGGCTGAGGAATCATCGTGCAAGCCTCGGATGCTGGTGACACGTGAGGCTGGGAAGATAGTTCTGTATGCCACAGTACCCTTGAAGCTGACCCGGTGGTCTGGCCAGAACTGACGGCGGACGGCGGAGTAAAGGCCGTCTGCCGCCACGATCAGATCAAAGTCCAGAGAATGACCAGCCACGTCTTTGTCGTCGATCGAGAACAGTAGCCTCGCTTGGCCTCTGCTGCCATCCTCATTCTTTTCCAACAACTCCACACCAGCAACACGCTGTCCGTACTGAATGGAGCCATCTGGCGTGTGGGAAAGAAGCAGCTTCAACAACGGTTCTCTGTGCGTGCGAGCTTGGATGTAATCTTCCTTGAGATCATCAGAGGAGTATTTTCGGAGCAACACGTCTCCGGTACGCCAGTGCCTTGTAACATAGACGGCTCGGTCTGGTGGCCGGTATGATATGGCGTTGATCTCCGCCGGTGGAATTAATTTTGTGAGCACCTTCAAGCCGGTCACCGTAAGGCTGATCCACGCACCCGCCTCCCTGGCACTGGGAGCCTTTTCAAAGGCAACGACTTCGACACCCGGAAGCTGGGCCAGAGTCAGTACGGCGGCGCTGCCAACCAAGCCAGCGCCCACAATCCTGTTCAGGATGTTATGTTAGGAGGCCACCTAATTTCAAAATAGACAGACGGGACTAAGAAGGCACGGAATATCACCACTCACCCAATGCGTAGCGGCATAATGAAGTGTCCAAGTTGGCCATGAAATCCAACAGCAGCCAATAAACAAGATCATTTATAAACAATGTGTCAACCGGCATTTGCTATCTCTACGACAGCTGACCACGTGGAGGATTGCAAGGGGGGACTGAAGCTGCGTCCCGATGCGGACCAGTCGCGTTACCTCATATCTCTCGATGATGATGCTATTTCTGTATTTCCGAGGAGCTTTGATTCTACAGCCGGCAACGTGGATGGTGGATCTGCAGTAGCGCCACATGGCATTCCGAGGGTGACACTCATTGGTGTCTTTTTCTTTTTACTTTCCGTCTTTCATCTCCATGCATCTTTTTTTCTTTCTTGAAAAACGATTCTAGACCTTCCTGTCATTTTTTTTCTTCTGAAATACATGATTTCGACCCCTGGCATCCCCAGTCTAGCTTCATTTTGTTCTCTGGACCATATGGCGTTTGATGCCACTACAATTGCTCATTGATAGGAAGTCCGTATACGGAGTTACCTTTCCTACTCATAATAGGAAATATTCTTGGGAATAATTTTCCTGCTCCTCGCTACCATTCTAAGACGGGCTCTTCACTTCGTTCGTGTCCCCCCCCCCCAAATCATTACACATGTGTTTTTTCTTATTTTACCAGCCTCTCCCTTCACTCGATTCTCAAGATTCCATTCCTTGTCGACCAAAATCATTTCTCATACTGTCACTCAAAAAGAAAAGAAAAAAAAACGCTTCACCACAACAAGACGTCAATTATCGCTATGTCCGAAGTCCAAAATGAGCTGCATCTGCAGCAGCAGCGGAGATCATGGTACCGATCGCCTCTCTTTTCTGTGCTAATGGTGGCTTGTACAGCTTTCACGTGTCCGGGAATCTTTGGTGCGCTGAATGGTATGGGCGCTGGCGGTGGTGCGAGTGCCGGCACGTCGAACGCGGCCAATGCCATTGTCTTCGGCATGCTAGCAGTCGTATCGCCTTTTGTCGGCATCTTTTGTAACTACCTGACGCCTAAGTGGACACTGTTTGTAAGTCGCTGCAGCTCTGCACTTCCTCTGATACTGTTTCCCCTTCGTGTCTGACATCGCACCCAGATTGGAACGTTTGGATATGCCCCGTACGCTGCTGGTTTCTATGTCGTCGACCACTATGGCGAATCGTGGCTTCTTCTTTTCGGTGCCGTCACCTGCGGTCTCTCCGCTTGCTTCTTATGGGTTGCCAGTGGTTCTATCATCATGGGCTACCCAGAGGAAAACAGAAAGGGTCTTGCTGGTACGTGGCATCCCCAGATACTGCTGCCATTTTTCTGGTGTAAACTAATAATTGGCAGCCTCTCTGAAATTCTCTTTCCAGAACCTCGGCGCGTCCATCGGCGGTATCATCAGCTTGGCTCTCAACGCAGAAAAAGCCTACCGTGGTTCCATCAGCGAGGCCACCTACGTTGCACTGATGACCATCATGTGCTTGGGCTTCCCCTTTGCTCTAAACGTGTCGCCTGCCAACAGAGTCCAGCGTCGTGACGGACGCCCAGTTGTCTTAAAGAAAGCCCCGACGCTGGCCAAGACATTCAGCATTCTTTGGACGCTAATCAAAACGCCAACGGTTCTTGGTCTGATGCCATTCATGATCTATGCACAGTGGTTCTTGTCGTACCAATGGCAGTTCAACTTTGCGTACTTCACAGTCCGGACCCGTGCTCTGAATTCCATGCTCTTCTATCTTGGTGGCCTCATTGCCGCACTTTCCTTTGGCCAGCTTCTCGACTGGACTCGTTACAGCCGACAGACACGGGCACGCATTGGCTTCTTTGTCGTCTCTATCACCTCAGGAACATCTTGGATTATTGGTCAGGCTGTGCAGCACCACTACATGACGAACCCCCCGACTTTGGACTGGGTTGAAAAGAGCTATGGCTTGCCATGCTTTTTGTTCCTTCTCTGGGGTATCTCGGATCCTTTGTACGTTGCCCTCCTCTGCTTACCTAACCTCTTTTCCATTTCTTACATAGTTACTGACACAAGTCACATATACAGGTGTACAGTTTACATGTACTGGCTTACGGGCAGTCTAACGAACAATGTAAACGAGTCCGCACTGCTTACAGGCATCATCAACTCGCTCGGGTCCGTGGGATCGACATTTGGCTTCGTCGTGTCTGCCATGGATTTTAATTACGACGGTGCTTGTGCCATCAACTTAGCCCTGTTCTTCTTATCATTGCCGGGTCTGTACTGGGTGGCTTTCACTAAAGTAACGGAGACGTCACATGGCGCTGACTTGACTGCAATCCGAGAGTACACTACCAAGGACAGTGATTCCTCTCTTAAGGAGGTAACTAAGGACGCCGCGCCGGAGAGAGTTATTGTGGTCGGGGAGAAGGGGGCTGTATTATCCGTTTAATATTTGAACCGTTCTATAAGAAAAATAGATTAAATTAACTTTTCTTTTTTAAAGTAATCGAAATTATATTACGTAGGAAAAACTAAATAAACATAACATTAAAAATAAAAGATCAATACGTACTAAACAGGTGAAAGAACATTAAGGGGGAAAAAATAGAAAATAGAAAATGAAAGGGGAAAAGGAATTAAAAAAGAAGAAAGAAAAAGATACATGTAACTTAAAAGTAAGTGTGACGTCAACCTGCGATACAGGAAATATCACGGAGACATTTTAATGGGTACGAAGTTCCTCCCGTGATAATAAAGAATGCAATTGGAGTCTGTGTCTATATATTCCGCTTGGCTGCCCTAAACCGTAAGATCAACAATCTCCTGCGCAATCGTGGCATCCTCCAGGACACGCTCGTCACGGCTGTGCTTCCAGGCACCCGTCAAGACATCGGTTCCAGTGAGGTTGCCATCCCTGTCCACCTCGAGTGTGCCGCTCACGTTTCCGTCAGCGTCGACAACGGCGGCCCGGGCACCGGGCTGCACGCCATAGGTGACAACCTCGGTGCCGTTGGTGTAGTTGTAGACAGCGCTGCGGCCGATGGCGGTGGCGGCAGCACCAAGCACGAGAATGGTGTTCTCACGCACGTATACGGGCAGAGAGCCGAAGCCGTGGCGCTCGCGGAACCAGCCAGGGCCGGTGCGGACCTTGTTGGTGAAGAAGGAGGTCCAGCGGCCGCGCGGAAGGTAAAATTCGACCTCGCCGTCCTCTTCAAAGACGGGTGCAGCCAGCAGGTTGTCGCCGATGAAGAACTGGCGGTCAAGGGTCCAGGCGGTCGGGTCGTCGGGGAACTCGATGCTGGTGGCGCGCACGCTCAGGGGGATGCACGCGGCGACGGACTGGTGGGCCTGGGCCAGCAGGTAGGGAAGTAGGCGGTTCTTCAGGGCGGTCCAGCGCGCGAGCGTGATGGTGGCGCTAGCGGGTGAGCGGTCGTCGCCGTCAATGGTCCAGGGCACGCGGTAGGAGTTGCTGCCGTGCAGGCGACTGTGGCTACAGAGCAGGCCGAACGCGACCCAGCGCTTGTAGATCCAGGGGGGTGGCGAGCCTTCGAAACCGCCGATGTCGACGGACCAGAAGCTGAAACCGGACAGGCCGAGCGAGAGGCCGCCGCGCAGCGACTCGGCCATGGCAACGGGCGTGCTCTCGCAGTCGCCGCCCCAGTGCAAGGGGAAGCGCTGGGTACCGGCGGTGGCGGAGCGGGCAAAGAGGACGCCCTGGCCGGCTCCATAACGGGCGGTCAGCGCCTCGTAGACGACGCGGTTGTACAGCAGGGTGTAGTAGTTGTGCATGCGGGCTGGGTCTACGGAACGGTCATGCCACTGCACGTCCCGCGTGGGGATACGCTCGCCAAAGTCGGTCTTGATGGCGTCGACGCCGAGGTCGAAGAGTTTGTCGAGGCTGGCGGCGTACCACGCACAGGCGGCTGGGTTGGTGAAGTCGACGAGCGCCATGCCGGCCTGCCACAGGTCCCACTGCCAGATGTCGCCGTTGGGCCGGCGCAGCAGGTAGCCCTTGTCGGCGGCGTAGGCAAAGGCGGCGCCGTTCTGGGCAATGTAGGGATTGATCCAGACGCAGACCTTGCGACAAAGGCCAGCGGCCTTGAGGCGCGCAATCTGGCCGGCCGGGTCGGGGAAGCGCTCGGCATCAAAGACAAAGTCGGTCCAGGTAAAGGCGCGCATCCAGAAGCAGTCAAAGTGGAAGACGTCGACCTGGATACCGCGGTCGCGCATGCCAGTCAGGAAGCCCTGCACAGTGGACTCGTCATAGTTGGTGGTGAAGCTGGTGCTGAGCCAGAGGCCATAGCTCCAGGGCGGCAGTGTACTCGGCTGACCGGTCAATAGGGCGTAGCGGCGCAGCACGTCGCGCGGTGTCGGCCCGTAGATTAGATACCACTTGAGACGCTGGCCGCGCACAAGGGTCTCGACGCGCGAGCAGCGCGCGCTGCCAACTTCGAGCTCGACGCGGTCGGGCGTGTCTAGGAAGACGCCGTAGCCGCGCGAGCTCAGCCAGAAGGGGATGTTCTTGTAGGCCTGCTCGCTGCTGGTACCGCCGTCGGCGTTCCAGAGCTCCACCTGCTGGCCGACCTTGTTGAAGGCGCCGAAGCGCTCGCCCAGCCCGTGGACGGACTCGCCCACGCCCAGGTCAGTCTGCGTGAAGATGTGGTGCGTCTTGTCGCTCAGGTCCTCCAGCTGCTGCGGGTTCGACAGCGCCGGGCTGATGGCAAAGCCTACGCTTCGGTGGCTCAGCGAGGTCAGCGTGCGCCGGCTCGCGGCGGCCGCCGCGGGGTGGAAGCGAACGCCAAACGCTCGGGAGCCGTCCTCATCATTGGCCGTAACAGTGGCGGCCACCTCGCCCGACGTCACTGTCGTGCCCTGCGCGTTGCTGGTCACCACCGGCTCGACCGCCGGCCGGCCATGCGGGAAAAGCTCAAAGTCGGGCCCGCGGCGCTGGGCGCCGGTCCAGTGCACCGCTTCGACCGACAGTATGCCGTCCGTCTCGGCCTCGATGGTCAAGGTCACCGTCGGCTGGTTGAGTGTGTCACCGCGGGATCGGATCTTGCCCGTCGGGCACAATAGCCGCACACCGCGCGGCGTCGTCGTGGTCTCATAGATCTCCTCGGCATACTTGACATGCAAGCCTTCGGCCGTGTGCCACATGCCATCGCGTATCTTCATGTTGGTGAAAGAGGGGGTAGTCGAGGGTCAGTTGGGGTGCAGAGGCCGTTGCGCAGCAGCCAGGAGCCGTGGGAGGACAGAAGAACTGCTCTAATGTATAACGTGTACGGTACGGAAAAATTAGACACCACGCGTAAAGGGGAATAGTCGATGGCTGCTTGCCCGGTGGATCGCCGGTAGATAAAGTCATATTTTATTCTGCTGCAAGCAAAGCTACCCCGGCGGGCTAAATGCCATGGTATCACAAGAGCAAGAGGGAATGGAGAAGAAAATGAACAGAGAAGAATGGAGAAGGATGGCCTCCAAGAGGAGAACCTGTGGTGCGGAGTAGGTGACATTGCGTCGGTCTGGAGGGCCGATGCGCCGTTACTATGCTTTGACGGGTGGCATAACATATCTAACTGGCTGATGAATGTGACTAGTGACCAACATTAAGGCCAGCTTGTTCAGGTTTCTAGTACGCGGTGCAGACTGATTGTGAGTTTCGTGCGTAGTTTTCCTTTTTTGCCTTCCCCAGATCTGGCTTGACCTCCTCCATTAGGGACCTACCCTAACCCAGAAACTCAGAAACTCGCCCATAAACTCGCCAGACCACAGTGGCTAATGACGTGTTATGGGGTAGAGAGAAACCCGGTAGCCGGGGCGACATCCGTAGTCATTCTCTCTATTGGGAGAATAGGAAGAGCGGGAGCGAAGGGGCAGTTTTTTTAAGTACCGTTGGAGTCCATGCCCCTACGCCTGGTACGCCACAGAGTCTCCTCATTCTACGCCCTTCTGAGCGGGGATCCATTGATGTGTAAGGCTACAAGCTGAAGAGCTGGCTAAATTGAAATGCCAGTCTCGTCCATTTTAGCAAAGAACAAGAAGAATAAGGGAATCTAATCGACCGATTGGAGGAATTATTAAATTCAGATGTTAGTCCCGTCCTTTTCGGTCCGGCCCCGGGCGATCTGGTGCAGCTCTGATCAGTTCGTCCATTGAATGCCGCACACTATTCCACAAGTCGTAATTGCCCCGCCTGCGCATACCCAATACGGCCATGCAGACCGGCCGAGACGGAGCAGCTGTAGTGGCCGTCGGGCCGGTATCCCTACCGACGAGTACCCCGTAGCCTGTTATGGTGAGCAGGGTGTGGTTACATTACTGTGACGTCCGTGGTTTTGTACGTATGTACCCCGTGGGGTACAGAATCAGGAGATACTGTGCGGTTTTCTCGTGGATGTCGGAGAGAAAGTGTGAAGATATCCTCAAGATGGTCTAAAAGCGTCCCGTATGAGGCTCTTTTGTAAGAGATATATTAACCGAGATGCTATCAGCCTTTGTGTTTTGTATCGAGCTCCTGTTTTAGCTTTCTTTTTTCTTCTCATCACTATCTACCCCTGTTGTCTTATCCATACCGTCTGCGCAACATGGCTGATATTGAACCCGGAACGCAGGCCACACTGCACCTACAGGACAAGCTGGGCATTACGTCCGTGCTCGAAGCAAAGAAAGCCTCCGATGCCGAGCACGAGGAAACCGCGTGGGTGGCGCTGAAGAAGAACCCCAAGGCAGTCTTGTGGTCTGTTCTCGTTTCCATGTCGGTGATCATGGAAGGATATGATACAATTCTTATCAGCAACTTCATCGGCTATCCTCGCTTCGCGGAAAAATATGGACATGACTACGGTCCGGGGAAGGGCTACCTGATCTCCACGCCGTGGCAACAGGGAATCAGTATGGGCAGTACCGTCGGTGCCATCTTTGGTACGTTCTTCGTTCTCAAGTCTCCTGCTCCATCATTTGATCTCTGCTAACAAAAGAGGCGGCATCATGAACGGCCAGCTGTGCACCCGCTTCGGCTACCGCAAGGTCATGTGTGTGTCTCTCGTTTTCATGGCTGCCTTCATCTTCATCACATTCTTCGCCAACTCGCTCGCCGTCTTGCTCGTTGGCCAGATCCTCTGCGGCTTCTCCTGGGGTGTCTTTGCCACCGTCGGTCCGTCCTATGCCTCGGAGGTGTGCCCGACCAATCTGCGCGCCTACTTAACGACATACGTGAACCTCTGCTGGGCCATCGGCCAGTTTATCGCTGCCGGCGTCATGGAAAGCCTTATCAACCGTCCGGACCAGTGGTCATACCGCATCCCCTTCGCCATCCAGTGGATCTGGCCGGTGCCGCTTATTATCGGCTGCTACCTCATGCCCGAGAGCCCCTGGTACCTCGTCGGGCGCGACCGTATCGAGGACGCCAAGCGGAGCCTCCGTCGCCTCACGTCCAACCGCTCCGAGGACGAGCTCAACGGCCAGCTGGCCATGATGCTACACACGATCAAGATCGAGACGGAGATCACCACGGGCACGAACTACTTTGAGTGCTTCAAGGGCAGCGACTTGCGCCGCACAGAGATTGCTTGCCTTTCCTTTGCTGGTCAGATCTTGTCAGGCAGCACCTTTGCCTACGTTAGTTACCTATGCCCTGTCCGCTTCCACAGGTCTTCCCTTCTTCTCCCTCTTCACAGGCTAATGCAAATCATAGGTCCCCACCTACTTTTTCGAGAATGCCGGCCTGAGTGCCGACGACGCCTACAAGCTGAACCTCGGCACCACCGCCATTGCCTTCTGCGGCACCATCGCCTCTTGGTGGCTTATTACCTACGTCGGCCGCCGCACTATTTACGTCGCCGGCCAGGCCATCACCCTGGTGCTGCTGCTGCTCATCGGCATCGTCAGCGTGTCTTCCCACACTAAGGGTGCCCTTTGGGCCCAGGCCGCGCTCTGTATCCTCTGGGTGCTGACCTACGCGATGACCCTCGGCCCCATTGCCTATTCCTTCATTGCCGAAATCTCCTCCACCCGGCTACGGCCCCTCACCGTCTGCCTCGCCCGTACGTTCTACCAGCTCGTGAACATCTTTTCGCAGGTGGTTGAGCCGCAGTTCATGAACCCGACGGCGCTTAACGCCAAGGGTAAGACGGCCTTCTTCTGGGCCGGCACCGGCGCCCTTATGCTTGTCTGGTCCTACTTCCGCCTACCGGAGCCAAGCGGCCGCACCTACGAAGAGCTCGACATTCTATTCCACCGCGGCGTGTCCGCACGCAAGTTCTCTAAGGAGAAGGTCGACGCATACCAGGACGTGAACGACATGTTAAAGATGGAGGAGCCTGTGGAGCACCAGGAAGACGCAACGCAAACGAAGACGGGGTAGGATGAAGGGAAACCGGCTTATTTAAGTCTATGTGTAGAACCCGTTAATTTTGTTTCTTTTCTTCATTAGTCTTTGTTCTTCTAGCTATATCTTTATGAACCACATATTATATACTAGCCCCGGCTGTATAGGTACACTAGAGGTGCCAGTACACTCCGTTCTTGCCACTTTCAGGCTGTCCATTAATTCTACCATTCTTGACCGCCTTTGGTCTTCCTTTCGGGCCTTGTGGGGGCTATGGTCGTAACAATTTAACCTTTCTGGTCACGTTTCACGCCTGAGCAAGTTGGGCAAGATGACTCTACTTGCGTATAATAACACAAAACGGCTTGAGTCGATTCTGCTAAGTTTTGACATTCTTAAAAATGGGCGACAAATATAGCCATTTTGGCTCGTATAGTAAGAGCCAATATCGAACACAACCTTTTTACAAATCCTCAATCGTCGACAAGTCACCAAACGACCCCTTGAACCCATTCTGCTCCAGATAGACACGGAAGCGAGCATCCTCGCTCTCGAGGTCTTTGTCCATGGTGGGGATCAAGAACCACGAGATGAGACCGCCAACAGCGGCAAATGCCGCCCCGATGAGGAAAACACCCTGGATGCCTTTCTCGGCGTCGGAAAAGGAGTTCTGGATGGGCGTGAATACTTGTGTGCCAATCGCTGCGCCAGCCTTGCCCACGGCCGCTGCCAGGCCCAGAAAATGGCCGCGCAGGGGCGTTGGGAACGACTCTGCACCACAAAGGAATGTTGCCACCTGTCTGCCCGTTAGCATGTATTAAATATTGAATTACAAAGAATAGAGAGTGTGCTCAGGAAGTATGGGCATTGTTTGCAGTTGCAGGACTGGTGGGTACTTACGCCCGGGCCCATCTCTCCCAGCGCATTGAAGATGCCATAGAGCACTACAAACAGAGGGAAAACGGACTGGATGGGACCGAGGGCGCCACCAATGATGAAGCCCAAGATTGCCCACAGGAAGAAACCCAGAGTCATCGTCTGCTTGCGGCCGATCCGGTCCATGAGGAGGCCCCCGACGAGGCAGCCGGGGAGATAGAAGCAGTTGATGACAGTGCCGAAACCGATGTTTTGCGTAATTGTATTATTCGGATTTAGTGTCGACACGATGGACGAGCTAAAGATACCAAACGGATATGTCTGTGTTTTTGCACGGGTGAGCGAGGGCCGTAAAACGGCACGAGGGCTTCCATTGTGCGCATGAGTTGGCAGATACGTACCACAAAGTCGTACATGAACCAGGCCAGCGAGGTCCCTAGCATGGGCTTCCAATATCTCTTGATCACCAACAGGTATGGGATTTCTTTCTTTATAGCATGCTTTCGGTACTGTGTTGACTGGAACCGGCCAAGGCGGAAAAAAATGAGGGCCACGGGCAAGATGAATCCGAGACCGAAACAGACGCGCCACACGCCGTCACCAAGGTTCTGGTGGTACGCAGCCAAGACGATCAGGGCCACGATGCCCGCAATCACGAAGCCCAAGTCAATTGCAAAGTCCGTCGCGACAGCAACCAGCATGCCCCGCCGGCGGCGTCCAAATGCGGTCTCATCTGAGGCCTCTGCACTGCCTGTGCCGCACGTGGGGTATTCACCTGTATATGATAATCCAGTTTGAGTTACGTTCTGCGAAATAGGGAAGAGATGGACGAGGAGACTGTATTGACGCACCGCCAGCACCGAAGCCCGAAACACCTCGGCCAACAATCATCATCCAAAGCATACCAAGCTCGGTCGTTCCATGCGCAGCCGTGGCGATGATGATGCCGAGCACAAGAAACAGCGTGGCGAAGACGATGCCAGTGCGGCGGCCGAGCCGGTCAATCGCATAGCCAAAAAACAACATGCCAAAGATCTCGCCGATGAGATACGCATTGGAAAGCCGCGTCTTGATAACGCTGGTGAAGGTTATCGGGTAGAGCTCGGCTAGGACAAGGTTCATGTAGCCAATGATCTGCGCATTGTAACCATCTGAGAAAAGCGCCACGCCGCTCACCAGAACCGTAGTGATGGAGGAGAGTTTTGTGATCCTGTCAATGTTATTACTGTCTGTCGGTGGTTCATTATCGATCGCTTGGTTGGCCACCATGGCTGTTTTGGGTTCGGAATCGTATTCGTCCATATTATCAGAGGCGCAAGGCTGCGAAAGTATCAGGGCTGGATTCAAGCTTGGAGTTGAAGCTTGGAGTTGAACGATGAGAGACGACTGAAATTGCAAAACTCTAGAAAAATACTTCGAGCTTAAGTAGTCGAGCAATGTCTACCAAAATGCAATTCTGTTTGATGCTGGTGGTCATCTTCACAACCTGCGAGCAAGTGGTCAACGGAGACGCAATTTGGAAGGTCTGGAAATGTGCCAATCATCTTTCAAGAATTGATTTCGGCTGCGAGATCGTGGTGGTCTTGCCCGTGTACCTGGGAAAATGCACATGGCAAAAAACACTACTAAAGCCCACGTGGGTAATTTTATTGGGCGCGCATTCACTTTTATATTCCAAGGCGGAGAGGCCCGAGAAATTTCTATTTACATAATTGGACAAGTGCGTGTAAATCCTGTCCCATATTTTTAGTGCCATGGATCTTAGCGACGTGCGATCCAGCCGACAGGCGGTAGCCGAACAAGCGATGGCCAAGCAGCAATTCGTGTTCATCTATGTGAAGCAAAAACAGAGGCAAAGCATTAGCATCTAAACCTAAAACGGGGCGTCTTACAACAGTACATTGCAGAAAATTCACAATTCACAAGTTATGTTTCCGTCATGTCGTGCGTGCGTTGTATAAAGATTTATATTGGACGTGTCGTCGAATGTGCCAGTCGAAACATCAAAGACAAAACACACACACACACCATCGTACAGATTTCGCACAAGCACATTTGTTCATTTGCTGTCTGCCACATTACACCCTTCTTGCCCTTCAACAGCTCTTTTCGGCCACCATGGTTGTAAACGCAGACAAAATCGCCTTATTTGAGGAGAATGGCTATCTCATCATTCGTGATTTCCTGTCTCCGGAGCAAGTCACGGATATGCAACGCTGGGCCCAGGAAGTTCATGACTGGACGCCAAGCGACACATCTGAGTTTATGCCCTACGAGGTCAGACTTTCTCTATTCAAAGTTTGCAGACTTTAGTCATTCAATACCTAACACGTTTATAGGAGGTCAACGACAAAGGCGACACTGTTCTTTGCCGGACGGAAAATTTCGCCGACTGCCATCAAGGATTCGATGACCTCTTACGAGGCTCCAAGTTGCAGGATCTCTTGCAAGGCCTTTCCGGAGAGCCCATGCATTTGTTCAAGGAAAAAATCAACTACAAGCTGGCAGGAAGTGGTAAGGATGACGAAAAAACTGCGGATGGAATGCCTAGGGTGGTGTGTTCGTTGTGTTCAGAGCTGACGACTGTGCAGGTGGCTTTGCGCCTCACATCGATGCAGTTGCCTACACTCACATCAAGCGTGTCAAGCATCTGACAATTCTTTTGAGTGTGGACCCATCCAACCTTCAGAATGGTGGCCTAGAGGTCGTCGATGGGAGTCACAAAATGGACGTGCCTGTCAACCCTGCCACAAACTGCATTGAGTCAAGCTGGGTTGATGCCCACACCTGGACGCCAGTTGAACTAGAGGCCGGTGCGTGATCGACTTCCAAAAACGCGAGACTCGACTTACTTACAACTACTGACATTTTTTCTACCTGGTTTAGGTCAGCTTCTCGTTTTTACGTCCTATGTAGCCCATCGCAGTGGCGCCAACAAGAGCAGCTCCGACAGAAAGGCCATCTACGCCACCTACAACCGGGCGTGTGAGGGGGATTTGCGCAAGGGATACTACGAGCACAGAGGAAAAGAGTGGCCGGCGACACACATGCGCAAAGAGGGGGAATCGTATGCGGCGGGTGCCCTCACCTATGGTTTCGGATCACCTATGCTCAGTGTTGATGAAGGGAAGCAGGTGTCGTTTTAGTCAATAGCAGAGCCAGTTTGCAATCTAGTAGTGCCGGAGCCAAAAGCAGAGCCTATTCGCACATATGTTTGAAAAGACTTGGAGTTTACGTGGGATATACGTCACGTTTGAAATAACTTAGGTTTACGTAGGATGTACACTCGATGAGTAGTTCCGTAGGTCGCGATGTAGAAATGCATGAATGCATTTGTAGAGGCCCTGCCACAAAAGAGAAAGATGACCCAATGTGTGCACTGTCATTGGAGCAAAAGTTCCAAAAATAGGGCCTTGTGTCAGCCACTCCGCTATAAGCGACAACCGGCAAACAACCCTTGTGGAAATCTTGGGAAAATGACCTGCCAACTAGCCGAATTCTGACTTGGAAACATGGAAACACCCTTTACCATTCCTCGGGCATATGCTTAGTTGACGCATAGAAGTCGCGTAAATGCTATATATGGGAGTCGTAACCATTCTCAAGAGCTCGACGCAAAGCTGCAGTGTAAGCAAAACCTCATATCCAGCACAACGACTATTCCAGAAGACCGCCCTCTACCTCTTGTCTCGATTCTACGATCCCAACCGGGAAAAAATCATTTACCATGGAGCTTCCGATAAACCGCACACCGGAATCTGTTGTCGAGTACATCATATCCGTTCTCAGCACTTCCGAAAACACACCATACATCGGCGAGCCCATTTCCCAGCTCCAGCATTCCCTCCAATGCGCCGCGCAGGCTGCCGCCGTAGTTCCGCCTGTGGACGAAGCTACGCAAGTTGCTGCCTTGCTCCATGACATTGGGCAGTATGCACCGGCCAAAGACCTTCGCATGCTCGCTGGCGGCAGCAAGATCCAAAACCTAGGTGGCCAGCCGGCGAGCCAAAGCGTGGGGCGCGTTGGGCACGAGACACTGGGCGGCCAGTTTCTCCTAGCGCTCGGGTTCTCGCAGAAGGTGGCACGCCTCGTGGAATCCCATGTCGCAGCCAAACGGTACCTGTGCGCGGTGGATCAAGGCTACATGGCCAAGCTGTCTGACGCCAGCAAGAGGAGCCTTTCCTACCAGGGAGGGCCGATGAGCGATGACGAGCGGGACACGTTCGGTGCAGAGGAGTGGTGCCAGGAGATGTGCCAGCTGAGGCGCTGGGACGACGAAGCCAAGGTCGAAGGCCTTGAGGTCAGGAATATCGAGAGCTGGAGGCCCGAACTTTTGCGACAGTTGCAAGAGAACATGCGAGAAAATTGAGCTGCGGCAGATCTGGTTGGGCACCTGGTTAGGCATCTGGTTAGGCTTCTCATCAATATACGACCAATCTACAATCAGAGATGGGTGGCGGAACGGCTTGATTCTCGAACCATGATGCTAGTAATATGTGCCAACACAATGAAGCCAGTGTTTTGTCAACCTCGATCAAGCATAACCCATACCGATTCACTTGCACTGTAAGTTGCCTGTTTCCGATATGAAACCGCTACTCGTGGTTAATGGTATGCACGCAGATGGGGCCAACAGTTGAAATCCCTCTAATGTTCGTTATGGTCGTTCGGGAATGTACACACCAAAAATTCTAACATTCTTCGGACAAGTGCGCGCATTGTATCGTCTCTCACCACATGTGCCATAACGCCGTCCACGCATCATGTAGCAAGCCCCCGCTCGCTAGTCTGACAATATGGGAGTGAAGTGATCCGCTCGCTTGTCTGAACCGCTCGCTTATCAACCATGTTCGCCGGCAACAGATCAAAGGCTCTCGGTAAAAAATGAAAACCTAGCGCCCCCATCAAGAAGAGCAGACTAAAAAGCTTGTCACAATCAAGAAAAGAACCTTGTCCACCGCGCCCGTCAAAGGTCAGCCTTGTAGCCACAGCGAGCCTCCACTACCCCCGAAATTTTCCAGGCCAAAACTGACCAATCAATGTCATTCTTTGTGACACGCGCGCACTCAATGAGCGTTGCCGGTAACAAAAAGTATGGATAACGGCGCTGTCCAGATCCAACGTCCAGCTCGCTAAGTTTTCCTCGACGCTGCAGATCACAAGTCATCTTGAGAGACGCCACCTGGACGTAGGCCAGTGCCAAATAGAATTCGATTTAACTTCTTTGCCGACATTTAGCATTTGGTTGGCCATGCATGTGCCCATTGCCGGAGACTGTAACTTGCATATAAGTTGCCGATGTGCTTAGCATTCAGCCGACCTCATAGCGACGGCCCTCGCAACGACTCAGTGTCGGCTCGCACCGGAAAGCTCGCTTTGGGCGGCTTGCTCTGAAATGTGCACATCATATCGACCCGCTCCTTGGCCCATATCGACCTCCTTTCTTCATAGTCAACAATCCGACCATTATGCAAAGGTCAAGTCAGCAGAAATACTTTATCCGAGTTCGGAGTGGCTGCCTTACTTGTCGATCTCGCAAGGTCAAATGCGACGAGACGAGGCCGTCGTGCAGCAATTGCGCGAGACTGAAACGGAACTGCATATACAAGCCTGCAAAACCGCAGCAGCCATCTGTCGGGGCGGAGGGCGGACAGTTGGACCAGACACCGCAAACCAGCAGGGCCAGTCAACCTCTGACGCCATACTATCCGTCTCACGTGCCCCTGGGACCGCCATATCCAGACGACCGAGGTGGCCCCGAAACTCCTGGAAACGTGGACACGTTTGTCCCTTGGGGATCTACTCAGACAACCCACCCACACAGCAGTAGCAGCAGTGTGGACACCGATACCCGCGTGGAAGCCGATGGCGCTCTTCCAGGTCGAATATTAGCTCCATGCAGCTACGCGTCAAACCCTAACAGTGGTGATGCGTCCATGGCCTTGATATCGCGAGACATTGAGCTCACTGTGACCATCGACGTCTTGGCGCTGCGTACCGAGTCCCCACATATGACTACACTGTTCCTCGAACAGGTAGAATGCCCCAGCATAACACCATTTGACTCTTGCAACTGGCAACTTGCAAAGCGCCACATTGTGCATCTTGGACAGTCCTGTCCAGCAATTGCCTCGTGCATCACAGCCGTCTCGGCGCTGTACAAGGGCCACCTATATGCCCTCCCTCTCACCGGCGCCCAGTCTCATTACCACTCAGCAAAGCGGCATGTGGATGATCTTCTCAACGACCACAGCAAGCACTTTAGCCTCGCCTTGGTGGCGACGTTCCTGCTGTGTTTATTTGAGTTCATCCACGCTGGTGACATTGCGCCACATCTGCAAGAGCCGAGTCCGCTGCTCGTCAGAAGGCTGGAGACATGGGCTCAAGACGCCTCGTCGCACTCAAAGCTGTCTGTACGCATTGTCGCTTGGCTGAAAATACTACAGTCCGGCACGACGCGCGGCGGAGCCACGGGCCTTTTATCGAAAAGAGTCTTTCGCCTGCTTCCCAGCCGCGAAGGCCCGATTCCGGACGTCGAGCCACCACCCGGGCATGAAGCGGATACATCGAACCACTTGTACCAGCTGCTCAGCGGTCCCATCTTCCACTTCTACTGCCGCCTCCAAGAGTTGTCGCGAGAGATCGCGAAGCTTACCCTCTACCATCGCTCGCGCACGACAAGCAGGGACCAGCAGGAGGTTGTCGACCGCATGGCCTCTCTGAAGGCCCAGCTTCTTGCTTTGTGGGAAAGCCGCTCAGTTACGCAGTGCCAGCCTGCAGACGAGTTGCACACCCAGCTTGCTCCTACCATCGCCGGCCGGATCACAAGTCTCATTGCGATATGTAACGCAGCGTACTATGCCGAGCTCGTTGAGATGGGCCGGCAGCTGGGCGATCCGCTGTCAAGGCTACCCGACTCGCGAGACGCGCTTTACAAGATCAGAGAAACGGTCGAGAGAGAGTCGGGCGGCGGGAACCGGGGCAGCGAGAAGAGGGTCAATGGCGGCTTTCTTCGAGCGCTCTTCTTGTATGCAATTGAGAGCACGGAACAAGTGCAGATACAGTGGGCCGTCGAGAAAATCGCACAAATCGAGCCTAGTATCTATCGGGGCGAGTTTTTTTCGGCATTCGCTAAATCGTTGTCGGAAGCACAGATACAGAAGGAAAGACGCGTTACGTCAAGGTATTTCTGTATCTGGTATTTTGGAGTGTCACCTCCGTATATGTAGAGTAAATTTCCTATCTATTAAGGTATAAATTTCTAAATTACGATTATTATAATATTTTATAACTAGGATATAGACATTTTATATTACTTATAATTTATAATCGTTACGTATAAATATTTATAATTATTAATGAGAAGACGCGAATCGATTCCGATGAAAATCGACGAATTCGGTGATTGAAGCTGAAAGTGGAAAGTCGAAGTTGACGATTTGCGTGCGAATTGTATTGATTGATGCAAAGTTATCATTCTCTCTTTTGCTCGTGGAGGTGAGAGAGATGATATTATATACGTCTATCTGAGCAATTATTGGTCGTGTAAAAATTTCTGAGCTGGTTTAAAATGATTGTTAATATAGTAGGTCGCGAGGTTTTCTTTCTTATTAACTTTTAATAAATTCTACCGCTTTACATCTACGTTTGAAAAATATAAAATAAATATCATTAGAATAAAGAAAGTTTTCTGTATTTGATGATATAATAAAAGTAGTAGGTAAGGTTGTGGACTTAGACCTATTTTTACGTAGTGATTTTTAAACTACTATAAGAAAGATTAGAAGAGTTTGGTAAAGTTCGGGATGAACTCTAGTAAACGCTTTTGAACACTACTAGAGATATAAGACTAAGGCTTCCTCCTAGTTACCTAGATAGGAGACTCAGTCGTTACCGATTATCTAAAATATAAACCTACATAAATCTGTAAATAACATGTCGTAAATAACTTTTTCATTAATGACTATAAATTATTAATGTTGTTATTTCGTTACCCCCTCTGTAAAAGTTACTCCGTTTCCTACCGCTGACTCATAATCACGTAGAGTAGAATAAATATTTCAACAGTCTGGTAAGGAGAGAAAGACTAGGAGTTACCAGGTCCGTTTCTTTTTGTCTTTTTTCATGTGAGTGCGACATTGACCGTTCCAATACCCTGGTACGACTTATCGGTGGTCGACTTGGCAACGACAGCAACGGAGCTGGCAGTCTCATCCTCGTCGACGGTCAGCAAGCCGGTGTTAGAGATGGTGGTGCCGGTAGAGAGAGCGCCGATCAGGCTCCAGGTGACCGACGGAATGACAGAGGTAAACTGCTGGCTGGCGCCCTTGGCAAGGGACCACTCAAACTTGCCAGTGTACGGTTCAATGTAGATGCCGCCCCAGGCGACGGCAATGCTGGGCTGCCAGGCCCACTTCTCGTGGAAGATCCAAGTGGTGTCCGTCTTGTTGAGGATGTAGCCTGGCAGGCTCTCTAGGTCTGAGGCGGCTGCACTGGGTGTGAGGGTGGTGCCGCCGTTGTAGGCCTTTGTAAAAGCGACAGGGAGACCGTCGATTGTCTTGGTGGCGGTGGCGTTGATGCGCGTCGTGACGTAAAAGGTGTTGCCGATTAATCGCAGGTTCTTGTCATCGATACCCGACCCGTTGTAGACGCTGGCGCTCGAAACATTGCTGACGAGCGAGCTCGTGCCGTTGGCGCTCGGGCTCTCTGCAAAATACATCTTCACGCCGCTGACGGTGGTGCTGAGCGTATAGTTGGCAGGAATGGAGATCTGGTTGATGTCTTCCAGATTTGACAGGCCGTAGAAGCTGTAGGACGTGACCGTGCCGTCAATGGTCGTGCCGCCGCCGCCCTGCTGTGCAATGTAGGCATAGACGCTGCCGATGTCGTACGTCTTGGTAAGATCGGCAGCCGAGGGAATGGTGCCGGCGAGGCGGCTGCCGCTGACGGTGATGCTCATAGTCGAGAAGACGGGCTCAAACGGCCAGTTTTGCAGAATAATGGAAATCTGCGTCTCGCTATTGGACGTGTTAATGACATAGTCGCGGCCCGTCTTGAGCACGAGCGCGTCGCCCTGGGCGCTGTGCAGGATGATCTGCACATCCGAAGCCTCGAGGCTGGAAGCGTCGGTGCCGGTGGGCCAGGAAATGTAAACATTATCGGTCTTGTCGTCGGCAAGGTTGGGCTTGTCGCCCTCACCGACCCAGGTAAACACGGGCGTCGTGCTGGGCGTGGGGGCGTCGGAGATTTTGGCGCTGAGTGGCTCAATGACGACTTCGAGGGGGGTGGCGGTGGTGGACGAGCTGTACTTGGCAATTGCGTCGCTGGTGTAATTGAAGCCGTAGATATAGATGTGAGTGCGGAACGTCTGCGACGCGACGGGAAGCCCGTTGTAGGTGATGCCGGCAATCTCAAAATTAAAGACGTAGTTACCATGGCCGTCGCCTCCAAGGCAGCTCCACTCGCGGTTGCTATCGGGATCGGTGAACAGGTAGTCACCCGTGTTGATGATGAGGTCGCCCTGCTGAAGGTTATAGCTGGACTTGCCGTTGACCCACGACTCGGTGAACTTGTTGGCGGCGAGTGTGTACTCGGACATGTAGTAGCCGTCGCCTTCGACAACCGAGACGGTGGCGTTGGTGACGTCAATGTTTGCGTCCACGAGGCCAGGCAAATCGAGCCACAGCTTCGCCGGCGAGTCCGTGTCGTACTCAACAACAATACCAAACATCTCCTTGAGCGTACTCTTTCCGTGGGTGTAGGCGCTGCCCGTGATCTCGCCGGTGATGACCAGCTCGGGAATAAAGTACTCAGCGACTGCCACGCTGACCGGGCTGTAGCTGGTCTGTCCCGCCGTCAGCGCGCTGGAAGGCGGCCGGATCGTGAGCATGCCGGGACCGTTTGTGTTGAAGCTCTCAATCTCTGAGGCATCAAGCAAAATAGTAAGCGCATCGTTGTTGACAGACGCGATCTGGGCAATGCTGCTGCTGCCGGCAAAAACCGGCGAGTTGTTGCCGTCGACGAACCAAGACGTGATGTCAGCGGCGCTGTTGACACTCCACGTGAGTCCACAGTTTGCCTGGAGCGTAAAGCTTTGGGTCTCTGTGTCTTTGATTTCCAGCAGAGAGCCCTGCAGCTGGTAGGCCGCGGAAGAGCAGCCCGCAGAGGCGGACGAAGCGCTCGCCATTGACGCCGTGGTGGCTGTCGCGCGCCGATGCACCACGCCTGCCGCGGCTCCGGTGCTCAGGCCATTGATAGCCACGAGCAGAGGGAGAAGGGACCGTAAGGGAGAAGCCAGGACAGCCATTGTGCTTGATGAAAAGGCTGGTGTACCGGTGGGTAGTGTTTTGGGAAATGACTTTGCTTGATGCCGATTGCAACATGAACATGCCGGGGAGTACACGGCGTGTCGCAAAGTCTTATATGGTTATGGTGACCACGCCGATGGTGACAAAATTCACGAGACTAAAGACGCAATGCAGAACCCCCCTCCCCCTTCCCCCCCGGCCAAAACAAAAGAGAAAAAAAAACCCTTGACAAAGACAAGCTGCCAAACAAACAATAACGACAACAACGAAAGCAATAAAAAAAACTCAAGACGCCGTTAAAAACCTTTCGGCCCGATGGAGTGGCTCGTTGTTTTGCTCGTCATGATTTTCTCTTTGATTTTCCCTCTTGTTCTCCTTAGTACCTAGATAGCGAGTGGAGAAAGTTCCATGGCGTAGTCCTAATCATATTATTTACTAGAATTGCAAAGAAAAACCGGCTACAGCCGCGCGAGGGACCGTGGCAGCAAGGTCATCAAGCACAGTCGTGATATCAAGGACAATCCATCAAAGAGGCCAAGCGCCTTGGCCACTGATTGGGGCCGGACAGAGGACCGAAGAGCATGTCGGCCAAGTTGGCAAGCTTGTCGTTTGTCGTTCGTCCCGTGGAAGAGGTTGCGCGAGGATCGCATTGAGACCTTTACTAGTGCCCACTTTGCTGCTAAGTGACGCCGAGCTTTTGGCCGTCTTGTCCCGCAAGTTTTGCAGCCACACATGCGGAGAAACCCCGCAGACTCTCCACGAGCTCCCGTCGTGTAAAGGCGAGCTCTTGCAGACGGGCTGATTGGCCAGATCCGTATGCATTAGAGGAGCAAGGTCTGGGAAAAGTGGAACAAGCCAGCCAATGCTACCGTGTGACCAGGTGTTGAGGTGCAGCGAGGCAGGTGGCGTCGGAGAGGTACTCCGTACAAATGGCCATTATGGCATGAGGGGGACCGTGTGGCTTTGATCTGGTAAGATACCCGGCATTGTTAGCTGGCTGCTAGGATGCGTGCGTCGGCGTACTTGCATAGCATGACGTTGTTTACTTTTTCCAGGCGCATTGCCAGCAAGACACGGGCACGACCGCCCTAGAAAGTGGTAGTCCCTTGCAAAAGTAAACAAAGAAATATAAATAATAAGACGTGGACGACGCCTGGCACATAATATGGGAGATTTGTGAATGGGGGCGCGCATGTTGGGACGGAAGCCGACTTTTCGGCGCTGGCTCAAGCACGGCCACCCCCACACCCCACACCCCAGACCCCAGACCCCAGACCTCCAGATCTCCAGACTACGCCGAGCACCGGGGCCACTAACGCATAGCGAGAACGGGGTAAGGTGAGGAGACGATACTGATAGTATCCTCCGTCTGAACTTCGGTGAAACCTAATAAGCGTATTTTGACGGACGCGGGTTCGATATCTTAGCGCCGAGGCTAATGGCCTTACTTTCGGTGGCTCGGCGCGAGACTAATAACCAAGGCCACGTCACACCGCCCAGCCACCACTTAGACTCGGCAGTTTTGCGGTGGGTTTTGTAAAAGACTGGTGTCAAAATCATCCAACCGGCAATAGACACGCCGGCACCAGTTCCTATATCCGAAAATTCAATAACACGACGACCATGCGTGACGGTTTTTCTTTGACAATGCGTGAAGGTGTTCTTTCAACGATACTCGTCCTACTCCCCCACTCTCCTAGTGGGTGCTGGCCACCATTTGGACCACTTGCCACTAAATGGACCACCTCACCAAAAAATAATTTAAAAAATCAAAAAAAATACTAATAATTATTTTAAACTAGCTTAAAAATTTTTAAGTGTAAAACGGGAGCTGTCGGATTTAAATGTTCCCCACAAAAAGGCGGTCGCATTCTCATCTGATTTATTTAAATCGGCTCAGAAATAAAAGTAGTAAAACATATCGTACGAGGATGTAATTAACGGGAAAATATAGACAACGTGTTACGAACATGGCCCCCACGGGGCCTAACCAATGGGCCAGGACAACACACGACCCCTCAACGGGAACGGAAGAACAATGATGCGACCAAAGGATATCGGGCGGTGTAGCCGTGGCTGAAAGCAAGGAACGTGGCGCATATCGCGGCCGGTGGCGGCCTCTTCTGCGTCATCGTCATCGTCGTCACCGTGTCCGTGGCCTGCGTTGATGATCTCCTTGGACCGCCGGAAAAAGGCCGGGATGATTAGCAGCTCCCACACCATGGCGCCGCCCACCAGGTTGAACACCAGCCAGGGCTCTGTCGGGTACGCAATCAGCACGCTCGGCCCATTGCAGATGCGCGCCGCCTCGAACGTGCTGACGGTCAGCAGCGACCCGATAAACGAGAGCACGACGCTCATCGTGGCAAACGCGCGCGCCGAGCTCCGGGCGAGCGCCTCCTGGAAGAAGCTGACCAAGAAACAGGAGGGGGTGCCGAGCAGCGGGATGCGCGACAGGCCCGGCAGGCGGGCGCGAGCGTGGCACTGTGAGAAGAGCATGGCGATGTTGACGTCGGAGTGGACAAAGAGGACGAGGGCCGTCGTGATGGCGAGGAGGACGGGCACGACGAGGAGGTAGCCGAGGCCGACGTGGTGCACGTGGTGGTCGCGGCGGTTCCGACGTAGCTGGCGGACGCGGTCCTGCAGCGTGTGCCACGCGGACGCGAGCGAGGGACGCAGCTGGTCCATCGTGTGAAAAGGAGGACTGTGTCGAGGAGGAGGAAGGGTTTGCTTTGGGCGGCAGTTGCAGTTGAGCCCGTTCGATTTGTGAAGGTCGTCTATACGCAGTCTGTGTTGTCGTCGTATAGCTCGTGGCCCGGCCGTGTACAGATGCGCGAGAACCGGTCTCGTCGCTGCGTGGCGAGTGAAAGCTACGAGTGGGAGAGAAGACGACTATTTGGGACTATCGCATTTTATTATGGAGACACAGCTATTGTTGAGGAATTTTGGTGTTTGGTGCAGTTAGTCACGTGGCCAGAACTTCTTGAGGGGAGCAGTAAGATATTGGAGATGGCCCTGCCTACGGCCTCCTTTCTCCGCCTTTCATTGTCATCATGCAATCTCCCTAAACTTCTTCGGCTTTGTACTCGTAGCACTTATGCACATCTATCGAGGTGCATCTGTCCTGCACGCCGTGTCTTGTGTCAGGATAAGATACCTCACCAATGAGGGCTTGCGGCGTTAATTTGTCCTGTCCTTGATGCACCCTTTCCCCCGTCCATTCTGCTACGACCATATGGAAACATCTACATGAAAATGTGATAGGGGGGATATAATGAATATTACAGCATGTGAGTTGATTATAGAACGGTCTTTTTCGAAAATGACGGCTTCGATGCCGTCAAGAAATAGAGAAAATGACCAACTACAACTCGTCTGCGCTTTAGTAAGTAGATGCACGGTTATAATATAACTCTAAGTATACGGCCTTATCTATTAACGAGGGGCCCAAAACGTGGAAACGCTCTTTACCTTAAAAGCTGGCCCCGGGATGGAGTCCACGAATTAATAATATCTATGATCTTATTTTTATCCGAGGATATGGAGGAGACATAAGGCAAGACAGGATCTCCTTTACTTATTTCACTGTATCTACAACAAAGTAGAAAAATTCCTTTTCACTTAGCTTTGGGATGCTGCATCTTGAGCATCTTTACTTGGCACTTGTAAACCACAGAATAAATCCAAAACAACCCAATTACCTCTCTATGCCTGTAATATGTGAAGTCTGCTGTTAAGTTGCTGGTATATGCCGGTTTTACGAGCCTCACCATACCAGCCATGCCAATGCTCCTTCGTTCTCTCTCTCTTCCTTCTCCCTCGCTTCTTTTTTTTAGTCTTCTTTAAAGTGTTACAGATTTGCAGAGTCGGCCAACTCTCGCCGGCGGATATACATCCAGATCTCGGGCGGGTACTTGACAGCGCTGATGCGGAACTGGTCGCGCACGTCCTGTTCCGGATGCATGAGCGACATCTAAAGGAGTTAGTTGGTTCTGATCTAGACATGCGATTCATGGTTTTCTCTGCTGTAGGACGGTTCTCACCTCGAAATGCATCAGCAGCAGCGGGAGCGTCTTTTTCATCTCCAGCCACGCAATGTGGACGCCGGTGCATGTGCGCTTGCCGGCGCTAAAGGCCAGGAACGCGCGGTCCATGCGGCGCCGCTGTCCCTCCTCGGCCTCGAGCCAGCGCTCCGGGCGGAACACGGCGGCGTCGTCGCCAAAGACGTCCTTGTCGAGGTGGATGGAGTCGATCTGGCAACCGACAACGGTGCCGCTGGGGATGAAGGTGCCGGCGATAGTGGCACCGGCGGGCGGCACGATGCGGTCCAGGCCCCACGAGGCGATGGGCAGCACGCGCATGGACTCGCGCAGGACGGCGTCGAGGTACGGCAAGTGCTGGACCTGCGTCCAGCGCGGGGGCACGGCGAGGGCGCCTTGCTCGCGGGCGGCGTCGAGCTCGGCCTGCAGCGTGGCAGCGACGGCCGGGTGGTGCGCCAGCAGGTAGAGGGTGTAGGCCAGGGTGCCGGCAGTGGTGTCGGCGCCGGCGCCAATGGTGGACATGATGATGCCGAGGACGTGGGTATCGGAGGCCGAAAGCTCGGGGTAGCGCGCCTGGCCATCGAGAAACTTTTGCAGCAGGTCCTTGTTGTCGTCCTCCGGCTTGCGCTCCTGGCGCTGGCGCGCGACCAGCTGGGCCATGCTTACGCGGGCCAGGGGACTGTCGCCACGGCGCCGGTGGATCAACTGGGTGGCCAGGGCGCTCTTGTTCCACAGGTAGTCGAGGCCAGGCAGCGCGGCCCAGGCGTTCCAGTTGTCGAAGCGGGAGACGACGGCGGCCAGGATGCCGTCGACGTCGGTGCCCTTGTGGATGAAGCCGAGCGACTCGGAAAAGGCCATGCGCATCAGCACGTCCATGGCAAAGCACTGCAGCTGCGTGGCCATGTCGGTCTTGTCCTTGTCGTGGCGGCCGATGGCCTCGACTAGCTCGGCCGTGGCTGCGTCAATGGACGCCTCGTAGTCGAGCAGCGAGTTGGTGGTGAAGGCGCGGCCAGCGGACTTGCGCACGGCCGTGTGCTGGGTCTCGTCCATGGCGATGATGCTGGGTACGGTGCGGCCCTTGCTGACGGTGGCGGCCGCGTAGTACGACGGGCCCTTGACCCAGACGGGGTTTGTGGTGTAGACAATGGAGATGGCGGCCGGGTCGCTGACGCTGACGTGGTTGGGCCCCAGGCGCACAAGGTAGCCGTGCTCGGCGTGCAGGGCAATGAGCCGCGCCGACCAGCCGGGCGACCGCATGGCACGGAAGCGCCAGGCATCGGTAAAGCGTGCGAGAAAGGGGCCCGGGATGGACCGGAGGCGCCAGCTGGCGGCGACGACGCGGGCTACGTAGGCCACGACGGCCATCAGCACGAGAAGAACAAAGCCGGCCAGGGAGATCATGGTGAGGACAGTGACGATGCACGACAACAGAAACGACTGAACTTTGGCCTCTGGCGGTCGTTGGTCTTTAAGAGTGGATGGGCGGAAGATGCACACTGCGGCCAGGATCGCGGGTCTCCGCCCTCGCGGCGCCCGTCTCGCCATGTCCAGGGGCGCCCTCTCCACACGCCGTGGCTTTGTTGACCTGACCATCCATCGTGTCGTTATGTTCCAATGGCTCCCAGTCGTCTGCGTCTGCCGTGGCTTCCACAAAGTTTCATTGAGGGCCAATGGTGGCAGACGAGATCGGGCCGGTGGGGCCGATAGGGCGCGGATAGGCAAGTGGGTCCTTCCCACCTTCCTTCGAAGGCGATGAACCCACATGGCAGGAGCGATCCAGACAATGAAGACAGTCGAGACAAAGATAACAAGTTAATCAAGATAATGAAGACAATCCAGACAGTCCAGACAATCCAGATAAGCCAGATAAGATAAGACCGCATCTCCAGCGAGCATGGTCTCCACGACGGCGATCACGACAGTGCTCGTGACGGTGTTCGCGACGGTGTTCACGAATGAACGTTGTCCTATGCACGACGCACTTTAGCAGCCAAACGGGACGAGTGGCCCACAGCCTCGACAACCACGACAGATATCGACCGCCACGATAGCCACAACAGCCAACATGTCCTCGTCGAGCGCGTCGCTGGCCCGGCGGCGCCACATGGCGCACCCGCACCCGCACCCGCACCCGCACGACGTGCTGCGGCGCTCGACCGTCGCGTATGTTTATCTTCCCTGGATGGCCTGGTAGGTTGTTTCTGTCGGAGACTGCGAAAACGTCGGCTGACCGTGCAGATGTGACCGGTGCCGGCGGCGCAAGCAGAAGTGCCTGGGTATGCCGCCGTACCCGTGCGTGTCGTGCAGAGATGGCGGGCACCAATGCGTGTACTCGGAGACGGAGAAGCGCGTCAGCGTACCGGAGAGCTACTTCATGCGGTTGCAGTCGCAGGCGCGGGTGCACGACGGCCTACCGAGCCCGGCGCAGACCGCCATGTCCGAGGTGGAGTGGACGTTTGCGGGGACGGACAACTGGGTGCGTGGGCGGCAGGGGCAATACCGTAGGTCCAAGGGAGGGGAAAATGGAGGACGGGGGGGGGGGACAGGATCGGACACGGGGAAGGGAACGAGAAATAAACGGAAATGGGACAAACGGCCGGCTGACAACCCCCACAGACTACATGGGCAGCTCGTCGTCGACGTACATTGCCAACCGGCTCAACCCGACCGCTGAGACGCTGGCGTGGCACAACTACCCGCACTACGAGGACACGTCGTGGCTGCGGCGGCCACTGGCAGTGCCGGAGCGCCTGCCTCCGCTGCCACCGGTCGACTTTGCCCGGCGGCTGTACCTTGCGCAGCATGCGTACATTGGCACCATCTTCTCGTTCCTAGACGAAGCAACGTTTGACACGCGCCTGCAGCTTGTGTATACGTACGCCGCGCCGCCGGACCTGGGCGACCGCGAGGCCTGCTTGGCCTACGCGCAGGTGCTGCTGGTGTTTGCCTTTGGGCAGATGTACTCGGTCAACCAGTGGACGGGCCATGACGGCCCGCCCGGCTTCCAGTACTTCCGGCACGCGCTGCCGTTCGTGCCGGACGTGCGCGAGGACGGCTCCGTGCTGTTTGTTGAGGTGCTGAGCTACGCGGCGTACTACATGCAGACCATAAACCGCCGCGACGCCGCGTACCTGTACATGGGCATGGCGTTGCGTATGGCGATCGCACTAGGCTTGCACCAGGACGTGGGCGGTGGCGATGATAGTGGTGACGATGCCGAGGAAGGCTACGTACGCGAGCGGCGGCGGCGGCTGTGGTGGTCGACGTATAGTCTGGAGCGGATGCTGTGCGTGACGTCGGGGCACCCGATCTCGATCCGCGACGACGACATTGATGTGGCGCTGCCGACGGCGCTACCCGGCGAGAACCCGCAGCTGGCGGCGGCTCAGCGCCACTACACGATGCTGTCGCGCATCCAGGGGCGCATCGGCCAGGAAATTTACCGCAAGCGGCGGTCGCACGGCGCCAGCACGAGTGACACGAGCAGCGCCAGCTTGCTGCCGTCGATCCAGGCCATCATGCAGAGCCTGGTCGAGTGGTTTGCGCAGCTGCCGGCGGACGTGCGTCTGAACCCGGCGGCGCCGGACGCGTACACGCGGCGCGACGTCGTCAGCATCCACCTGCACTACTACCACTGCGTCAACATGACGGCGCGGCCGCTGCTGCTGTACGCGGTGCAGCGGCAGATGGCGGCGACAACAACGTCAACAACAACGGCGGCGGCCACGCGCTGGCAAGACGGCCTGTCGCCGGACGTGGTCAAGATCATCGACACGGCCATCACGGCGGCGCGGTCGAGCACGGTCATCCTCAAGGAGGCGGCCAAGTTCGATCTCGTGGCCACGTACGGCTTCATCGACGGCGAGCAGGCCTTCTCGGCGGCGCTGCTGCTGGTCATGGTCAACCTGGCCTTTCCCTACGGCGAAATGAACGCGGCGGCCATGGACACGGCGCTGCAGGTGCTGCAGCGCATGGCCGAGCGCGGCAACCGCTACGTCCGCGCCTGCCACACGCTGTTGACCAAGATCCGCGCGACAAAGCGGCTGCCCGAGCCGTCCGGCCAGGGCGGCAGCGAGCAGCAGGCCCCGGCGGTGGTGCCTCCGGAGATCCAGCTCCAGCCGCAGCCGCATCAACAACAGCAAGAGCAACCGCAGCAACTACAACTCACGTACGAAGGCGCGTCGGACGATCCGTCGGTGTGGGCCGACGTCATGGACTCGATTGGCATTGACATGGACCGGCAGTGGATTGGGATGGCGCTGATGCGCGGAGGCCTGGGCGAGACACTGGATCCGACGACGATGGGGTCGTAGTCATTGATCATTTTGTTGGACGTGCGATGTGTATTGATACTGATGATTGTATTGATGATTATGTATTGATGATTTGTCAAATCTCAATGTTCTGTGAAAGTACAAATTGGAAAAAATTTACCATAATTACATGCACAACAAAACTCTCCGTTCTCCTCCTACGCCTTTGCTTCCTTGACCCCCTCCCCTGCATCCCCTGCCTCCCCCTCCGCTCCCCAGCCACCACCGCCCGGTGTCATCACGACCACGCGGTCCCCCGCCGACATGGCCACGGTGCCCTTGCCGCCCATGTTGACGGTGCGGTCCTCGCCGGTGTAGGCGTCCTTGCTGAGCCACAGGTTGAGGCCGGTCTCGGCGGGGCCGCCTCCGGCCATGCCGTAGGGCCGGTGCACGCGGCGCTCGGACAGGATAGAGCACTGGACGGCGGTCAAGAACTCGATCTCGCGTACCACGCCGTCACCGCCGCGGAACTTGCCGGTGCCGCCGGTGCCGGGGCGCAGGGCGAACTGGCGCAGGATGCAGGGGTAGCGCTTCTCGAGGATCTCGGGGTCGGTAATACGCGTGTTAGTCATGTGCACGTGCACACCGCTCTCGCCGTGCCACGTCGGGCCCGCGCCAGCACCGCCGGCGATTCTGACACGTTAGAGGGGACGTATAAGCTAAAGAAGGGGGTGGGGAGGGAGGGGGACGTACGTCTCGTAGTAGCCGAAGCCTGGAATGGAGCGGCCGTTCTCGTCGACCTTGTGGTCGATGCCAAAGGTCAGGTTATTGAGGCAGCCTTGGGACGCCGCGCAGGCGCCGAGTGCCTTGAGCACGACGTCGGTGACGCGCTGCGAGGTGGTGACGTTGCCGCCGACGACGGCGGCAGCGCGCGTGGGGCTGAGGATGCTGGGTCGCGGGATGCGCACGTCGATGGCGGCCAGGCAGCCCTGGTTGAGCGGGATGTCGGTGCGCAGCATGCATCGCAGCGCGTAGATGATGGCCGAATGCGTGATGGCCTCGGGCGCGTTGATGTTGCCGTGCACCTCGGGGCCCGTGCCAGCAAAGTCGAACACGGCTAACCCGTCATCTTTATTGATCGTTACGCGCAGGCGGATGGGCGTGCCGTCGTCCATGTAGTCGACGGCGACGAGGGGCTGGCCGCCAAAGGCAGCGTACAAATCCTGCATAAGCGCGCGCACGGCGTGCTCGGCCGTTGTCTGGATGGCGCGCATGTAGCGCTGGACGGTCGCGAGGCTGTGCTCGGAGATGAGGCTCTGGATGAGGGCGATGCCGCGCGCGTTGGCGGCAATCTGGGCCTTGAGGTCGGACAGGTTGTCGCGCAGATTGCGGCTGCCGGCGCAGCCAGGGTAGCGCGCGGGCGCGTCGAAGAAGAGCGCGCGCATGCGGGCCTCGTTGAAGACACCGCCGGCCACGACCTTTTCGGACTCGATGGCGGCGCCCTCCTGCCACAGCTCGGTCGAGTTGGGGGGCATGGAGCCCGGCAGGATGCCGCCAATGTCGGCGTGGTGGCCGCGCGACGCGACGTAAAAGACAATTTCGGTAGTGCCCTCGGCGAAGACGGGTGTGATGACGGTGACGTCCGGCAGGTGCGTGCCGCCCGACACGGGGTGGTTGGCCACTAGGACGTCGCCCGGCTGCAGTTGGCCACGCCAGCGCTGGTGCTGGAAGCGCACTGCGAACTGCATGGAGCCCAGGTGGACGGGCACGTGGGGCGCGTTGGCGACGAGGCCGCCGTCGGGCGAGAAGAGCGCACACGAGAAGTCGAGGCGCTCCTTGATGTTGGTGGACACGGCCGTTTTTTGGAGCGTGCGGCCCATCTGCTCGGCGACGGACATGAAACGGTGGCCGAAGATGGTTAGGCGAATGGGGTCGATGGCGTCGGGGGTGGAGGTAGTCATCATGGCGGAGGTGTCCGGTGCGTCCCTGTTGAGGGCCTTCTTCTTTAGGTCAATCACCAGACACGTGTCCAGGACGTGGGCCACGGCGTGCGGCGCTACGACAATGGTCTGCGTGGCGTCCAGCACAATTGCCGGGCCGTGCAGCCGCGCGCCCTTGGGCACGTCGTGCAGCCGGAACACGGGCGTGTCGACAAAGCCGGCGGCCGTGTCAAAGTACACGGCCGTGTGCTCGATGGGCACCGGGGCGGGTGCGGTCGTGATCGCCGCCAGCTGCTGCAGCGGGCTGGCCTCGTCGATGCGGCGCGCGGCGGCGACGGTGCGCACGCGCACGTCGTCGACGAGTACGGGACGGTCGAGCACGAAGCTGAACTCGCGGCGGTGGCGCTCGATGAAGGAGGCGGCAAAGTCAAAGTCGCCGCTGGCGTCGCTGGCGTCGCGGATCATCAGGCTCGTGTCGGATCCCTCATAGCGCATGTTCAGGAACCGCTCGTGGCACAGCTGGTCGCGCTGGAAGCCGCCCGTCGCCGCCGCCATCAGGTGTGCCTCGGACCGTGCCTCGATCGCGCGCAGGCGCTCGGCAATGCGCTGGCTCGCCGCGGCCTCCGCATACACGGCCGCCATGGGCTCCTGCTCCTCGTGAACGACGTCGGCCAGCGCCAGCCCGTACGCCGACAGGATGGACGAGTACTTGTGCACGATGACGCGCGATATGCCCAGCGCCGCCGCCACGCTGCAGGCGTGCTGGCCGCCGGCGCCGCCGAAGCACGCCAGGTGGTGCGCGGCCGTCTCGAAGCCGCGTGCCTCGGTCAGGTGGCGGATGGGCCGCGTCATGGACTCGTCGGCCACCTGCAGGAAGCCCAGCGCCACCTCCTCGGGCGTGTACTGCCGGCTCTGGTCGGAGTTGATCTGCGCCGCTAGCTCGGCAAAGAGGCGCGCCGTGACGGCGCGGTCGAGCGGCTGGTCCTCGGAGGGCCCGAAGATGTGCGGAAAGTAGGCGGGCAGCAGGCGGCCGAGGAACAGGTTGGCATCGGTGACGGTCAGGGGGCCGCCCTTTCGGTAACAGGCGGGGCCGGGGTGGGCTGCGGCGGATTCGGGGCCGACGTGGAAGAGGCCATTGCGCCAGGTCAGGATGGAGCCGCCACCGGCGGCGACGGTGCGGATGTCGAGCTGGGGCGCCTGGATGCTGACGCCGGCGATGCTGGACGCGAACGTGTGGTCGAGGTGGCCATCGAAGCGCGAGACGTCGGTGGACGTGCCGCCCATGTCAAACCCTATAATAGGCACACGCGCGGTGGCGTCCCAGCTGGTGGCCGCGAAGCCGACGACGCCGGCGGCCGGGCCGGACAGAATGGCTCGCAGGCCGCTGAACTGGCGGAAGTCGACGAGGCCGCCGTCGGACTGCATGAACTCGACGCGGCAGCCATGCTCGCTGCTTCTTAATCCGCCAACAAAGTTGGCCGAGATGGCGTCCAGGTAGGCGGCGATGACGGGCGTCAGGTAGGCGTCGGCGGTGGCTGACATGCCGCGCGGCACGACCTTGATCATGGGCTGTAGCGTCGACGACAGCGCGACCGACAGGCCGAGCTTGCTAGCGATGGCGCCGATGCGCCGCTCGTGTTCGGGCCAGGCATACGAATGCAGCAGCGCCACGGCCACGGACGCGAAGCCCTGGTCCTTGAGCCGCTGCAGGTCGGCCGTGACGGCGGCCTCGTCCAGCGCCTGCAGCACGTGGAACGTCTCGTCCGTCGTACTCGTGGTCACCGCGCGGAACGGTGTGAGGACTACCGCATCCGCCCGCGCGTGGGCTGGCACGATGCGCTCGTCCACCTCGACCACCGCGTCAAAGAGCGCGCCCGGCCGCCGCGCCGACAGGTCGAAAATGTCCGGCCGCGCCTGGTTGCCGATGCGCAGCAGGTCGCCGAAGCCGCGCGTCGTCACCAGCGCGCACCGCGCGCCCTTGCGCTCCAGCAGCGCGTTCGTCGCCACCGTTGTCCCCATGCGCAGACACGCAATGTCGTTCAGGCGCAGCGGCGTGCCTCGCGGGATCGCCGCGCTCGTCACCTGCTCAAGCACGCGCCGGATGCCCTCTGTGGGCGCGTCCGCGTAGTTGCCCGGGTCCACGGACAGCAGCTTGAGCACAATGTCCGGCTGGCCGGGCACGATGGCATGCACATCCGTGAAGGTGCCGCCCCGGTCGATGGAGATGGTGATTTTGGGTGCCATTGTGTGGTGTGGTTGTGTGGTCGTGTTGGTTGTCTCTGAAAGTGATGATCCCGACAATGGCACACTCGCTTGATGCCGCTCTCGTCGTCTCGTGTCGTTGTCCAGTGTCGTCGTCCAGACCTTTATTCGCCTCCTTCGAGGCTCACCACAGCCAACATCTCGGTCATCCTCACCGATCGCTCTCGATGCGCTCTCGATTCATCTCGTAATCGACTCGCCGAACACCAACCGTTCATTGCAATCATCTCGCGTCGACGACCGCAACAGAGGAAGACCGAGGTCTGGCCCCCAACTTCTGCTGCCCGTTTCAGTGGTGGCACGTTATTCGGCCTGGCCAAGCCGATCTGGCAGACCCCACCGGCGGCCCCACCCGCGGCCCCATCGGGCAGCCTTTGCTTGGCGGTGGTGTTGGAGGCGCGAGAGGCAGGCGCGATGCATGTTGGTAGTTGAGGGTAGCTCGTTGAGGGTACTGTGTAGATACTGTGTGGGATAAATGTGTATGTCTTCTACAGAAGAGGGAGGATGCCACTCAGGGGCAGAGCCAGAGATCTAGTGGCCCA
>WNYF01000090.1:0-167657 GCA_021396225.1 Sporothrix inflata | reverse complement strand
CCCGTGGCGGCCCCCGTGGTGGTGCCCGCGGCCGTGGTGAGCCCCGTGGCGCTCCCCGTGGCGGTGGTGAGCCCCGTGGCGCTCCCCGTGGCGGTGCTCCCCGTGGCGCCCCCCGTGGTGGTGCTAACCTCAACCCCAAGGACGAGAGCGCTTTCCCCAGCCTGGGAAGCTAGATGTGCTGCACCCCTTCCAGCACCATATGCGGGGGAGAGGAGATTGTGGGATCCGGAGGCTCTGCCTTCCCCCCCTTTTGAACTTTACATTACCATCGTTCAAGTTGAAAGGGAAGGGAAAAGCCATCTTTTGAATGACTTGTTATTTTTGAGGCCCTTTGTGTGTGGTATGGGCATGTAATAGGCACCTCCGATTTCCCTCGGTTTCCTTTTTTGCCCCCGCATCGACCTCTGCATCCTCTCGTTTCTATCTACGCATACGTAACAGAGGACGAGAGAGTCGCTTGCACAGCAAAAACAAAAAAATTGAGTGGAGGAGAACGAACGAGAGAGATCAAAAAGAAAAAAAAAGGTTTCATGCATCTTTTGCCTTTTGTGTGTTTTCTATTAGGCGACTGTGGGATCGATCTTTTTTTTTCATGTACTTGATGGGGGACTATGGGACCCAGGAGGATGGAGGAGGGTTTGTGTGTTGTGTTTTTTATTTTTATCTCCTTTTTCCCCTTTTCTTTTTTTCTGGTTGAATCGCGGGGAGAGGTCGGTGAAAAGTCAATGGAATCTAAAAAATCGGTTCCTTTCCCATCTAGTTTCTTCTTTTTCCTCCATCCGGTTTCTTTGCGTTTTATATATTTGTGGTTTTTCTCGGTCTCTTTTTTTGTCACATCTATATCAAAAATAAAATCACTTTAAATAAAATAAATATGAGGAGAACCGAAAAGGAGAAAGACAAATACAACGAATATAAAATAAAAATGGTTTATTAATTTTACTAATTATCATCTTCGAATTTTCTTTTTAGCCTGACCTTAATTCAACAACGACTTTGATGTCAGCTTTGGTATATTCCTTTGTTTTACTGGCAAGACAAACTACTTACTCGTACTTGGTTTCCTGCCTTAAATGTGAACAACATGTAGCATGCCTTTGTTGTGTACAGCGGCCCCGACGTGCTTTTTTGACCCGTTTACGACAAAAGAGCTGCTTGCCAGTATGCGAACAACCGACTTGTGCAGAGAATGTCTATTGTTTCTGATTTGTTTATAACTGATGATCTCTGTCACCTCCTATTGTCTGCCGCCTGCTTTGTTTTGTTTTTGTGTCATTTTGCATTATTTTGTCTAAAGTTTTGCTTTCGCTGCTTTTCCTTTTCTTTTTTTTTCAATTTTATCTTCATGTTCTGCACTTTTCCTGTCCTCCAAAGTCAGAGCCTCACACTTGAGCATTCTCAGGGGAATAAGAAACTCGCCTAGACGAGTTTTCCAGAGAGCCCTTTGACTATTAATAGACCCCAGAGAGAAGCAGGTCTTTTGTTCTCGTCTTCAAGATGGGCAACGTTCTCAGCGCGGCCAGTCAGGAACTGGCAGCGGCGGTATGCATCTCTCCTGGACGCACCGTCGACGATCTAACAATGTTCAGCGGCCGTATATTGATGACGTCTACAACATCGTCCCACTGCAAAGACCGCGACTCCATGCTCGTGGCCCTCAAAAAGTTTGGGACAAGCTTCACCCTCCACAGCGGCAAAACGGAGTCTCTCCCAATCACCGCCCAAGGTGAGCATTGCACCCCGGCATCCCCTCCGGCTTGTGATCTCGAGGTTGTTGATCCTTCCGTCCCTTTGGATCTTGTCACCCGTGCCTGGGCAGACGAACGTGCTGCCCAACAGGCAGAGGTCAAGGCACATCGCCTGCTGTCTGGGCCACTTCAGCTTGAAGACACGTTCAGATTGACTGCTGGCAGCCACAAAGCATCTGCTCCACTCCTTGTCATGCGGACACTTGTGTTGGGAACTGACAAGGAGCGTCTTTGCAGCGGACTATGGGACAACGAGATCGTCTGGGATAGCTCCCAAGTTTGGTGAGTAATCTATGCATATAATGATGATTTTTAAGTTCTAAAGTTTTGTAAAATAACATGCATTGGCTTTTAATGAATTGGATAAAGCAACCTTTCGCTATGTACAACAAATAAAGAGGCGAGACGAGAAAAAGCAAAATATATACTTGGAAAATCAAACAATACAGAACCAAAACAAAAACGCCGCATCGCTTCATGAAAATGAAAAAAAATTACTACACGCAGGATACAACAGACAGTAAACGATCTAAAATGAACTGGCCCAGCTTTCAATGATTGTAGGCCATGTCTACCGCTTCAGCTTCTGGAAGGTGCGGTTCGCGTCGATACCCAGACTCGCCAGCAACAGCAGCGCGTTGAAGACGGCCATCATGTAAAAGGGCGCGCCCCGTGACCAGTGGTCAAACAGGTAGCCGCCCAGTTTGGTGAGCAGCAGAATGGCCGCGCCGCCGCACCACGAGTAGACGCCCGCGATGGAGCCCTTGAGGCGGATGCGCGAGGCGGTGTCCATGGTGGTGGTGGCGTTGGTGTTGATCGCAGCACCAGCCGGCCTTGTCAGAGCAGAGAATGCGCGTGCGCGGCCGGAGCGGGCAGACCGCGGCGACGAAATGAGGTTGCGGACGGTGTCTCTATCGCTGTCGTTGTTTCCGTCGTCGTCCGAGTCATTGCCGCCAGCCACGAGCAGGGGTGCGCCCTCGGGCGCGTCGACTTCATGATTGGGAGCGGCATAGTCGCTGCCGCCCCCCTCACCCTCGAGCACCAGCCGAGGCGACGAGGGCGCCGACGGGATGCTCGCGTGGTCGGCGGACAGCACGCCGCGGCCGAGGGAGCCCAGGCTGCACACAATCGCGCCGATCTGGCTGATGCCGATCAGCGTGGCCACGACAAACACGGCGGGTGTGCCGCCGCGGCCGTCGACGTTGTTGGGCTCGGGGCTGGAGAGCAGCGGGAAGGCAATGTAGCCCACGATGCCAAAGGTCGTGGCCACGATTATTGGCACGTTGAGGCGGCCGGGGCGGCTCGACAGGTACCCGAACAGGGGCGCGCACAACAGGCCCATGAGCTGTGCAACGCCGGTCAGGATGGCGGACAGGACGTAGGCGGCACGGCATTCTTTCTTGAGCTCGGGCGACGGGTCGTTGGGCGAGCCCTGGCAGAAGCCGTTGCTGATGAAAAACGCATTGATAAAGAGGGGCATAAAGAGCGAGATGGCGACGGTGGACGCGCGCGCGACGAAGCCGCCCAGGTAGCCGAGGCCAATGTTGGCGTCGGTGAAGCCGAGCTCGACCGAGTCGCGCAGCAGGCGCCAGTACGGTAGGGCATCGCCAGACGAGGAGGACGCCGACTTGGCCGACAGCGGGCCCTCGGCAATGACCTCCTCCATGCGCACAATCTCGTCCCGCCGCGAGGCGGCTGCCAGTGACGTCGGGTTGGGCCGGCCCAGGAGCATGCGCCAGCCCTTGCCGTCCTCGCCACGCAGGTTGCGCAGACCGACAAAGACACAGCCGGCCACGACAACGGCGACAGCGGCAACCACATAAAAGCTGTCGGCGACGGCCTCGGCCATGGTGACGCCGTCTTTGCGGCCAAACTCAGCAGGCAGCGGCAGGAACAGAGTCAGGGCCACGAGGGCGCCACAGCCCGTAAACAGACCGACGAAGCCCGCCAGCTTGGACGGCTTGTCGGAGTTGTGGTTCCGGTTGTGGACGACATCCTCACCGTCGCCACCAATGGCCGCGGCCGTCGAGAGGGTGCTGTTGCGGTGGCTATTTTCAAAGGAGAGGCGGTTGCCGGCTCGGCCGGAGGAAGAGGATGTGTGGTCGGGCGAGTTGACACGGGACCGCAAAAGGCTCTCGGCAAAGCGCTCCGGGGTGATGGTCAGCTGGGACTCGATGGAGAGGGCGCTGTCGCGTTGGTTGCGACGGTTATTCGCTGCCGATGCACTGTGCAGGGCACTTGCGCCGTTGCTGGTGCTGCCGTTGTCGGTGGCCGGCTCGGAGTCGTCTGTCAGCGAGGGGAGGATGGCCGTGACCATGGTGGTCCTGTGTGTGTTAGCCGTGTTAGTCTCAAGGTAGAACGAAAGGAAGACTGGGCGGAAACGTACGATGCGGTGGCGCCGACGGCAAAGAGGATGCGGGCGAGCAGCAGCTGCGGGTAGACATTGCTGGCCTGCACTGAGAGCACAAGGGCCAGGGCGATCACGGCGTAGCCGATGACGGCAACGAGACGCACGCCCAGGCGGTCGGAGACGAGACCCCAGACGGGGCAGGCCACCAGGGCCACCAGCTCGTCGACGAAGCCGAGCGTGCCGACAATGTTGCCGACGCCTTCCTTGACGCCGATGCGGTCGGTAATGACAAAGGAGATGCTGCTGTTGAGGAAGACGAGGAACGAGATCGAGAAGAGCGAGATGCCCAGCAGGTACGTCGCGGCCTGCAGCGGCGTGGTGGTGCGCGCAAAGGGCAGGCGGCGCATGACGGCCTGGGCGACCTGGGCGACGGAGGGCGCCATGACGGGAGGAGGGTGGTAGAGGTGAAAGAGGCAAATGGTGGAATGCTTTTCGTCTCTTCTTTTTTTTTCTTTTTTTGTTTTCTTCTTTTTTCTTGCAGGAACTCGGAGGTCGCGGACGGAGGATCGACTGACGACGCGCTGGGCGGTAAATCTAAAACGCAAACACGCTGCCGTGAAGTATGACGACGCACTTTATCGTGTCCCTGCGGTCTGGACGTCGTACAATCGCATTGTTGGAGAAGATCCCTTACTTTCTGTCTTTCTGCACAGGTCACCTGTGATAATTATCTCTCTTCGACTCCCTTGCATTGGGATTCCCACTCTCCGGTTGTTCCTTCCTTTCCTCGAGTGAGCTCCTGCCCCGGCCGAGACATCAGCTTCGCGCCGAACGGAGCTACGACGGCTTAGTCATTTTTGCGTGTGCAGTGTCGGCATTTGGCGTCGACGTCGAGAGTGTGTTTGAGGGGCTGGTTGGGCCTGGCCAAGCCCTGGAATTTATGGGTTTTGGGCCTGGTCGGCTGCCGCCCGCGAAAAAGGGGAAACGCGGGGGCGCCTTCCAGCGCCAATTGGTAGCATTCAACAGCGCGCCCAGCGGCTAGCCCAGGCCCTGGCCGAGGTCGGAAAGACCAGGGGGAAAGAGCGACCGGACCACACCACACAACAGACACCACACACTACAAACCGCCCCCACCTGTGCACAACGCTGCACACACTTTGCACAGCGAACATGGCGCACGAAAAACCCACTGCAGAAAGGGAAGGCACGCTTCGGTTCTTCTTCTTTGTGCCTGTCTGCCCCTTCCAACTACGACCCGTAGCGCATTTTCTGTCCCGGGCTGTAGCGGCTATGTGGATAGTCGCGGTTTAGCTTTGGGCTGGTTTGACAGTGAGAAACGGACGACGAAAAAAAAAAATTCAGAAATTAAGAGACGACGAAAAAAGGGTCTGATCTGGGGGAGCAGCTCTGATAGCAAATCGCCAGCCTCACCGCTCAGATAACGGACTTTCATAGAGCATTCCATTCGTTTCATGCAACAGCTGCCCACGGAAGCGAGACGCTAATCGCGGAGCTGCAGCATTTTGGGGAGCATCAAGCCAATTGGGCAGAAAAGAGATCGAGGGACAACACAACGTCGACATCAGGGAGTGGGAGACCTTGAGTGTTGACTCACACTCTTTCACTCTTTCCTTCACACCCGACACACACACGCACACCATCGCCATGTCGGCCTCTTTGCCTGGCAGCCGTGAGCTGCCGGCATCGCAGTATGACCTCAACACGTACTGGGGACGGGTGAAGCACACAGCAGGGATCACAGACCCAAGGTGAGTCGGGGGCCATTGGAGACATTCGGGACACGTACCGGACAGAGACTAACATTCCAGGACGCTGCTTGTCGGCCGGACGGGGCTCGAGCAGGCCAAGAAGGCCATTGTGGCCTACAAGCAGGGCGAGGTCAAGGAGATGACGCCCGAGCTGTGGACGGCCAAGAAGATTGTGGACTCGACGCTGCACCCGGACACGGGCGAGTCGGTGATGCTTCCGTTCCGCATGTCGGCCTTTGTGCTGTCCAACCTGGTCGTCACGGCCGGTATGCTGACGCCAGGACTGGGGGTGAGTTGAGAGAATCCCAAGAGATGTCTGATAAGAGGTTCCATGCTAACGACGACAGACCACCGGCACCATTCTGTGGCAGATTGCCAACCAGTCGCTCAATGTCGCCATCAACAACGCCAACGCCAACAAGTCCACACCCTTGTCCTACGGCAAGCTGGCCCAGTCCTACTTCTTGGCCGTTGGCGCGTCGTGCTCCGTGGCCGTCGGCCTCAACAGCCTCGTGCCCCGTTTGACTCGGCTCTCGCCCTCCACCCGTCTTGTGCTCGGCCGCCTCGTGCCCTTTGCCGCCGTGGCCAGCGCGGGCGCCCTCAACGTGTTTTTGATGCGCGGCGAGGAGATGCGCACGGGCATCGATGTGTACCCGGTGGGCAACGGCGACGAAAAGGCCGCGTCCCTTGGCCGCAGCAAAAAGGCCGCCACCGTGGCCGTCGGCGAGACGGCGCTGTCGCGCGTGCTCAACAGCTCGCCCATCATGGTGATCCCGCCGCTGGTGCTGGTGCGGCTGCAGCGCACCAACTGGCTCAAGCAGCGCCCCCAGCTGACGACGCCCGTGAACCTGGGGCTGATCTTGGTGACGAGCTACGCGGTGCTGCCGCTGGCGCTGGCGGCGTTCCCGCAGCGGCAAAAGATTGCGGCGGACGCGCTGGAGCCCGAGTTCCACGGCCGGGGCGGTGCCGGCGGCCTGGTCGAGTTCAACCGGGGTATTTAGGGAGGGGAAGTAAGTTACGAAGCTTGAATTAGGAAGCTGGGAGCTGGAAACTGGAAACATTCCGAGGGCAAGGAAAGGGCAGCGTGCACTCTCTGTTTTTCTTTTCTTTTCTTTATTGTTTTACATCTGTCCCATAGACGGTCAAAAGGACCATCCATTGCGGAGCTTCATTTACTTATTACGACGTACTTTTGTCTAACGTTTCTGTCCTTTGTTTGAAATATGTGTGAGGTTCATGACGGTGTAGTGATGACGACGGGCAGAGACAGACCTAGGCATATATTACGGCATGTGCCTATATCACTGCACCTACTCCGTACAGAGCACAAGAGTGCCTCACTGCCTCACTCTTCAACGCCCAGACGGGGGATCTGTACTCCAATTTGCTGGCGACGTTTGATCCCAGAGCGAGAGAGCAGGCCCGATCCATCAATCCCACACACGCAACAGCAAAGCAGAAACCCAAGCAAATCCCCAAGCAGAAGGGTTCTGGAAGATCGACGCTCCGTCCATCTTGGGGCGATCTGAAGAGGAGGAGAAAAGGGGGAGGGGAGGTACTCCGTAGATAGCAAAATAAAAAACGTTTGGTATGAAAAAAGTCGAGGACGAGACGAAACGGCACAGACCCTGGCATATTACGGAGTTGGGCCAGGGGTGGAGAGACGAGCTCTTCCCAGCCGTTTCTTTTCTTCTTTTGGGAGCCCTGATAATAACCATCGAGGACTATTACTCCGTAGGGGCACGTAGGGACACCCTCAAGGAGATATGCATCTTTTCGGAAGCCGCATGCAATAGCTCGTGGCAACAGAAAGCAGATATATCTTAATATCTTCCCGCAAGGCATATGTGCGGTCCTCCCACTCTATCTGCGAGTTAGTCGTTCTTATGGTTGTACGTCGTAATGGGTGGTCTTGGGAAAACAGGGGTGCCGTGCCTGGTCTTGCCATAGGTCAGACGCGGTATCACACGGCGGCAAAAAAAGATAGAGAGAAATACCCCGTTGAAATAAGTTGGGGAAACGAGCAAAAAAGGAGGAAGACAGGACAGTCGCATCTGAGGCGCGCCTTGCTTCCTTCGCCTCTCCTTCGTGTGGCCCTGGCCTGGCCTGGCGTCCGCCGCTGGGAGGGGGACCTGGGCCAGGGTTTGGGACGCCCAACACGTGGCACAGGCGACGCGGTAGAAGTGAGAGAAGGCGAGAACGAGGCAGTGAGAGGATAGTGAAGAAGACGCGAGAAAAAGGGGAAGGCACGAGGCACAAAACACAAAAACGGCACGTTCACAAAACGAGGCGTTGGTCGTGGCTTCCTTCACGCCAAAGGAGCACGAAGAAGGCGAAGAGGGAAGGAGCCCAGGCAGCATACTGAGAGAGTAAGGAAAGGAAGCTCTGGTATCTTACTGGCCTTGCTTCACCCCTCACGCGTTCCCTCACACGCAGACTGGCAGACTCGTACCAAGTGAGACAGACATGCAGCCTTTTACTGATTCGCAGGTATTGTCGTATTTCGGCTTTGGGTGGCCGCAGCATGGCACTTCCGAGAGAGAGAGGAGTGCGTGTGCTCCATATGCAAGAGGAACAAACACAGCGATCCATGGGCCAAGTAAGATACAGGTCGTAAAGTCAGCGCTTCCAGCTACCAATAATGAAAAACGTGACGCCAAGAGAGGTGGAGGGCTGTCGACGGGATGGCGATATTCGCATCTACTGACGATTGGTTGACTGGATTGAGACAGGCGTCTCTCTCCAGCTTCGGGCATGTCGGCGTTCATGATAAGGGAGAAGCGCTCGAGGCGAATGGTGGGCACAAAGGAAACACCAGGTTGAGGCAGGAGCGAGAGACAGCGGACAGCAAATTAAGATACAAAGAGGCTTTGCACAAGTCACGGGATTTTGTGCCTCTCTGTGCCTTTTTCTTTTTTTCTTCGTTCTTTCGTCCTTTTTGCCACCGTCACAGAGAGCCACTGATCTGCATATTTTGGACCTTGTTTTCCAGCGAGCACTGCTTTTTGCGGGCGAACCTTTTCTCCTCTTTTTTTTATTCTCTTCTGCACCTGTCCTGCTGTCGTCCCATCCATTGTCTCCGCGACACGTCGACGTAAACGTTTGTCTCGTCCGACGCGGCACAAAAGCAGAACGGGCAATCAACGTGATCTACTTCCGAGATTGAAAAAAGAGACGTGCAAGAAAAGGCTCAAAAGGCAACAGGCGATATTAATATCAGGGAGGATGTCGAGGATGTGCAGTGAAATGACCGCTGAAGAATGAGGAAAAATACCCCGACGAAATAAGATACGAAATACAGTGTGGCTCCAGTGGGAAGAGCACTGGCCTGGGGCAGCGCCTGCACAATCGGGCTGACGCAGTCGTTATTATTCGCTACGCAGCAGCGGAGTAGCCTCCCCAAGACTAGTGCTTGCTCAGCGAGCGGCTTTTCGCGTTTTCTCCCCTGTCCGCTCGCGCTCGATGTCGATTCTTACGTTTGATCTCTCACTTCTCATTCTCTTCATGTTGCTTCGCCCTCTCGTATCCTTTCTTACCCTCGAAATCGCCGCCGTGCTTCGTATTGTCTCTCTTACGGGTCGCTCTTTCCACGTCGAGCACACATCGAAGTCCGTATCTGACCAGTCTCGCCGTCTCGCAGTATCTGACGCCTTCCCTGCATGGAGCCTGCGCGCTGCATTTTTCCATTAAACCCCCGGCTGCTCTTGCCTCGCATGCAGCGCTAGAGCGGCTTGGGGAACCACTTTTGCGGAGTCGGGTGCCACCTTGCGGCCTGCACACATGCCTACCCAAAAACGTTCTCTCGAAAACTGTGCGGCATGCTGCGTCGCTGCCAAAAATACAGAGGCCTGAACCACTGTGGGCTGGACCGAGACTCGGCGGCCTGGGATTCGATGGTGGTCAGTTGTCTCCTGCCGCGGGCGCTGTAACTTACCGGTAAGCGTGCCGAGTATTAACCACTGCACTTCCAGGCACATATTACGGAGTACACAAGTATTTGTTGATCCTTGGTGGTCCCTTTCTGCCTGTTTTTTTTCTCATTCATTTTTTGCCTGCAGCCAACATCAAAATCTCTCCACAGTGCCACACCACGCCGTCTCCCTCGGCTCACTGGGATGGTTAGGAAGAAACAAAAAGAGGAAAGAGCGAGCGGCGTGAAAGGGTGTGAATGGTACTTGCAAAGAAAGAGAAAGGGAAATTTCTCTCCAAAAGGAGAAAGTGCAAAAGAGACAGGCCAGAAAAAGGTGAGAAGCAAAAAAAACGACAGGAAAGAACGAATGCGTAAGATACCTCGATGAACAGCAACGACCGTGCAATAAGCACCAACGGGCCAGGCCACTCCACTTCCCACGAGTCGCTTCCCACAAAGGCCCGCCCTCGCACCCGAGAGAATACATGTGGAGGAGCCCACTGAACCAGGCCCAATGCCCCAATGCCCCTGTGCGAGGCGCTGGATTTCCCGCCCGCACTTCTGGTTTTGGTTGTCTGCCAAGGCCAACAGACAATCAACCCACACAGTGTTACAGTGCGCTTTGCACCGTATTTGGTGGGCCAACAGAAGGGATGTTTCGTTGGGCTAGAGTAAGGCAAGGTACGGTGCCTGTAACTCGTCTTTGCACGCTGTATTCATCGCCCTTACAGTGGCGATATTGCACAGAATCGATTTCGAGAATGTTTCGTGTCAAGGAAGAAGAGAAAGAAGAGGAAGAAGAAACGTCTACTGGCAGTCGACGTGGTGCAAAATGCGACCGTTTTGAGACACAGAACTCTTCATGCTTCTTTTACTGTGCTTCGTTGTCGGTCGTGTCCTTTTCTGTGATCATGGATCGTTTTCAGCGGATTGGGAAGGAACGAAAGGCACGAAAATAGAGACTTAAAAAAGGAAACAGCACAGGGGTGAGCACGTCCCTTCCCCTTCTTCTCATCCGTTGTATCTCAGAGGACTGTGCTGAGCGTACGTTTTAAAAGTAGAAACGAGAGATGAAGGAGGAGACGCGAGGAGGCTACTGAGGCCTGGGGTTACTGGGACACAATATGAGGGACGCCAGGACGTGAGGAGGCGTTTCCCCTGTCTGGGATTTGCTGATTGATGCTCGTCCGGAAGCAAAGGGAGAGACAGAAGAGACACAAGAGAGACGACGGCAAGCAACAGCGCCAGGCCAGGCCCACGGGTCAGCCATATGTTTAAAATTACAGAAGGAAAGAGCCCCAGCGGAAAAAAAGAAAGCACAGGGCAGAGGACGGCGGCATCAGCAGCGGAACACCATACACCAATGCTCTAGACTGAACAAAGAGGGAAGGAACGACTGCAGACGAGTGAATGAAGAGAGCAGAGGCAAGCATAAAATACAAGCCGTCCAGGACAGGAGACTGTTCTTTTCGTCCATTTGAAAAGGCACGAATTGATATCAAGAGACGGGCAACGACTTTCTGGCCCAGATCTGGCCATGTGAAGCAAACAAAGGTCGATGTCGGCGTCCGCGACGGCGAGGGCAAAAAAGGCAATTGATTTCCCTTGGCTCGCTCGGGCACTGGCTCTGGCTCCCGTCGCTCTCAGCCCACGCTGGTCTGTTAGTGGTTTCCGTGGGCGTGCTGGTGTTTTGCTAGCGGTCGACAGAGTGCACCAGATTTCACCCTTCACCCCTTTGCCCTCTTCGTTGCGCCTCCCAATTTTTCGTCCTTTTTCTTCGTGCTTCTTTGCCTATTTCTGTTAATCCTGTCTCTCCTCTTTCGTGTCTTTGTCTTGTCATTTTTTGTCTATTCCCCCCCCCCCCCCCTTTGCTTGTTCGGGCCTCGTCTCGCTTGTCGGATCTTCCGCCGTCCTTTCGTTCCCTTTCACTCGTTCCTCTTTCCTCGTTCGCTCTTTCCGCCACCTGCCCTCCGAGCCCTCCCCACAGTACGCTGCCGAGCCTGCTATTACGCGTGTTCTGTTTTCTGTTTTGGCCGCTTTCACACGTCCCTCCCAAATTGACACCAAATTGGTCGCCCGGGCGCCTCGACACAGTGGCCGCTGCGACACAACGGCACAGTGCATCACTCAACAACAGCAGGACGCAGCTTCACACGTGAAACGGATCTGTAGAGACGACGATGGCGAGAAAGTTGGCGAGAGTCCTAGCAAAAGAATGGGCGAGATGAATGCAATGAACAACATATCCTAAAATACAACCCGCAAAAAGAAGCCCAACGACAATATCGTCGGGTTCCGGCTTTCTGCGTTGACGGTGCAGTGACAGAGATAAGAGTGCGACGACTGTCGACACTACTTTGTATTCCCGCGATGCCCCAGTATTTCAGTATTGCCAGCACAGTGTGCACACAGTCCTTCCGTCTGCTCTCCCTCTTCGTCGCAGGTGGGTTGTCGTCTCTCCAGAGTGGCTCCATCGTCCCCATCGCTCCTTCCCCTCTCTGCCACCATTCCACCGCCAACCAGCACCCAGAACCGCTTCCCACCCAGTAGCCAAGCCAGGGCAGGCCCTGTTGTCACGTCCCTTGCTGTGTGCCGCTGTCCGCCACTACGAGTACACTGACGTTGGCACACGCATACTCTGGGTGGAAGAAACGACTCGCCAGACTGGCAGAATGGAATTTACTCGTGCACACCCACGCAACACGCCTGCCCCCAGTAATGCACCACAACAAACGCCTTCCTGTTTTTCGCCCTTTTGCCCTCCTGCCCTCCTTGGCTCTCTCGCTCTGTCCCTGCACGCACTCTGACGCTCCTGCCCTTTTGCAACGACATTTTCTGTCCCATCGACCTCTGCCTCCTTCCTCCTCGCGATCTCGTCTTAATCTTTCGAAAAAGACATCCCAAAAGCCTAATTTTTCGCGATTCGGGTCGCCCGGAAGCGTGATTGAACACCACCGAAGACACACCCCCAACAAGGCCTATCCGACGACTACTGCAGGTCGGGCCCTCCTCCTGTGTCTTTCCCCTAACTCCGCCAAATGCTACCCCCAGTCCGCCTTTGAGGCACACGCCCTCAGGGACTCGTTTTTCGTCCTTTTTGAGCCTCTCGAGCATCGAAAGAACGAAGCCTCTTTACAATCACTTTTTTGTCTTCTCCTTCTTCACATTGCTTTGGACCTCCCCGCATTGTTTATGGTCCTCTCTCGACACCCTCGCCGCGTTCTCCTCCTGATTTTGAGTTGCCCTTCCGCCGCCCAAACGCTATCGGGAAACAAAAGGCCACTACAGAACACTACAGAAAAAAAACAGCCCCTAGTCTCCAGGGCCTGTAACCGCGACCGCTCAACGGCACGCAACACACGCCTGTTGTTGCCCGCGCAGCCCGCACTGTCCTGCGCACGCTACTACCACTACCTGCCATCTCTTCCCCCCAAGCCCCCCAAAGCCAAAGCCTAGGGGCCCCCATCATCGTCGCTCTCTATCCCCTCCCCTCGGTCGCTCCTACCGCTCCTGTCGCTTCTGTCTCGACAACGGCGACATCGAAACCTCCCTCGTTCATCTCGACACCCTCCTCCATCACCATCCCCCTCCCCCCTTCTCTCTTTCCGCCGTCTCGACGAGCGAACCCTCTTTCCTTTTGAGCGATTCCACCGCTCTCGCCCTTCCCCCACAATGTCGACGCCTACCACGGCCACTGCGACGCTTCCTCACTACGCCGCTGGCTACCCATTCGCCCATCAGCATCAGTCTTCCTACCGGCCGGCACATCCTCATCCGGGCCCGTCGAGCCGTCTGGCGCCGCCGCAGGTGTCCTCGCCCTCGTCTGTGTCTGCGTCTGTGTCTGCCGCTTACGCCCCCTATTCCCCGTCCTCGTCCCATCTCGTTCCGGCCGGTGTGGCCAACGGGGCCGCGGTTGCTGCGAACCACGCCAATCACGCTCGGCAGGCACCACAACAGCCACCGCAGCAGCACTATCACCACACTCACAGCCAACAAAGCCACTCCCAACTCCACGCGGCCCCTTCCTCGTCCTCCTCACACAACGGCCACCACCACGGGTCGCACGGATCGGCCGTCTCATCGCCGAGCTACTCGGCCACCACCACAATCACCCTCCCGCCGCCGTCAAGGCTGTCCCACGGGACCGCTGCCACGGGCACCACCCCCTCGGCCTCGACCCGCGACGCCGCCCTCTCCCAGTCCTCCATGCACGCCGCCATGGGCTCCTCACAACACGGCGACTCCCAGCCGCCGCGGAAGCGTCGGCGATCGGGCCCGCCCGATTGGGGCACCTTTTACAAAAATGGCCTGCCCCAGGAGGTCATTGTCATTGAGGACAGCCCCGAGCACGACGGTCGCTACGGTAGTGGCAGCGGCAACGGCAACGGTGCTCATGTGTCTACGGCTGCAGGGAGCCGCAATGGCACACACGGTGCCCACGGTGCCCACGGTGCGGGTGCCGTCGACGTCGCGGCCGTCGCCTACCACTACGACCAGAAAGACCAGCTCGCCAATGGCAACACCACAACCGGTGACCGCCACATTGCAAAGAAGCGGCGGCGACAGGACGAGCCGCCGCAGACGCAGACGCAGACACAGCCGCAGCTGCCACCGGCCAGCTCGCTGGTGGCCAGCGTGGGCTCCTCCAGCGGCAGCCGGTACGACCCCGTGCACAACTACGTCCAGCATCAGCACTCGAGCGGCTCGACCATTTCCAGCGAGCGGACCAACTCCAACTCCAACTCCAATTCGTCTCTCTACACAACAACGGCCACGGCCGCCAACACCGCCGCCACCTCCCTTGTGTCCTCCAACGGCCAGTACGATTACGATACCGCGGGCCAGAAGCGCAAGCGGACGACGCGGCAACAGGCGGCCAACGAGTCCAAGAAGCGCGACCGCGAGGCCGCGGCCCTGGGTCTTGCCTTTGCCAACTACCGGCCACCGCCCCTGCCGCCCGTCAAGGCCGCCGAAGTCGACGTCAAAGTCATTCGCGATGTGCGTATTTCCCGACCCTATCAGTAATCGATTGAAAAAATATGCGACAGTCGCTAACATTGACTTCTTTAGGCACCCTATTCTAAGAGCATCAAGGTCGACGATGACGACGGCCATTATATTGTCGTGCCCGAGACCGACCTGACAAAACGATGTATGTATACTTCCTCACAACCCTTATGCTACTGCGATTGATTGCAAGTGGTGCTAACTATGCCGGTTAGACCAAATGGTGAAACTCCTCGGCCAGGGAACGTTTGGCAAGGTTGTCCAAGCCCGCGACCGCGAAAAGAACGAGCTCGTTGCCATCAAGATCATCCGCTCCGTCCAGAAATACCGCGATGCCTCTAGGATCGAATTGCGCGTGCTCGAGACGCTCAAGGCGAACGACCGGGAAAACCGCAACCGCTGCATCCACTTGCGAGAATGCTTCGACTTCCGTGGCCACATTTGCATCGTCATGGACCTCTTGGGCCAGAGCGTCTTTGACTTCCTCAAGGGCAACGGCTTTGTACCGTTCCCGAACAGTCAGATCCAGAGCTTTGCCCGCCAGCTGTTCACCAGCGTAGCTTGTGAGTGCCTTCTTCGAGTACCATTTTTCTTTTTTTTGTTAAGCTTGTTTCTTCACGCCAGGTACTAACTGCTTAGTCCTCCACGACTTGCAACTCATCCATACCGACCTGAAGCCCGAAAACATCCTCCTCGTCGATGCCAACTACCAGACCTTCACCTACAACCGCAAAATCCCATCATCGTCTACGACGGTCGGACGCCAGGCCACCCAGCGACGGGTCTTGCTCGACACCGAGATTCGCTTGATCGATTTTGGCTCCGCCACCTTCCAGGACGAATATCACTCTTCCGTCGTGTCCACGCGCCATTACCGCGCGCCCGAAATCATTCTCGGTCTCGGATGGTCGTTTCCCTGTGACATTTGGAGCATCGGCTGTATCCTCGTCGAGTTCTTCACCGGGGACGCCCTGTTCCAGACGCACGACAACCTCGAGCACCTAGCCATGATGGAGGCCGTCTGCGACGGCCGCATCGACTCGCACCTCGTCCAGCAGGTCGTCAAGTCCCCCCGCCACGGCGGCAACCCCGCGTCCAAGTAGGTCCTCCACTTCCCCCTACTCTTCTTTTCCTGTCGACCACTACTAACAACTCCAGATACTTCAAGCGATTAAGGCTCGACTACCCCTGCGAGGAGACCACGCGCGCTTCAAGGCGATTCGTCAAGGCCATGAAGAAGTTGAATGTAAGCACAAACTACACCACCCCGTGAACAATTGTCAACACAAAGAATTTCAACTGACCACACCAGGACATCATTCCCACGACGAGCGGTTTCCTGCGGCAGTTTTTGGATCTGCTCAAGCGCATCTTCATCTACGACCCCGCCCAGCGCATCACGGCAAAAGAAGCCCTGCAGCACCCCTGGTTCCGCGAGGTCGCCGTCCAGGACGACGGCACCGAGGCCGCCAAGATCCGCCACCAGCGCGCACGCGCCTCACGCGAGCGGACAACGTCCAGGGTCGCCCAGCTGCATACCTAGGTGGGCGCTGTAGTCAATGTCAATGTTTTGATTTGGCTACGCTGGACGGCGACGGCAGGCGGAACCGCCTTTTGTGTATATTGGAAAACTTGTTGAAACGACGCGGACACGACAAATCTGGGAGGCTTAATCGGCCGGACGACACAAAACTTTTATATGAGAACCATTTCACGTTTTCTTTTTTTTTTCTTGGAGCATTGAGGCATGGACTGCTTGGGCAGATGGGGCGTACGATTTTTTTCTGTTTTCCTCCCTTTGCAAAGATGACGGCAAGACGACCAGAGAGGGAGCCGTCTTTCTTGTGCTGTTATGTCTTATTTCTGTTATTTTATGTCTCTTCACTTGTGCATCTTTTGTCGCCATCTTCTCCTCCATTCAGGACGTATTTGATGCCATTGCATCCTTCATTCTGTCTGCCTTCTATTTTTTTTTTACCTACCAGGCGCTGTTTTATTACCAAACCGCATGTTTTATGTTGTATTACCCTTTATCCATTAGTGTTATGATCATGTTTTCTGTTTTGGAGATGGCAGGCTGGACGCTGGGCCATGGAAGACCCGGACAGGGCCAAAAAAAGAAGAACAAATCGATCACGATGCAAACGAAAAAACAATAAGACGCAGCCACCAAACAGTCCCGTATTTGTCTTTTTTACTAGAACCCAACGACATCGAGAACCGGTGATGATTTTCGACGTTTACCAGACCCAGCGATCGCTTCCTCGCGAATACTGTCCTCAGTATGTTCTCTCACACATTTTCGTTGGTAACCATTCTCTCCTTGATTTTCTGTCCTTTCTCGTTCTCAACTGTTTTCGTTTTCTTTATTCGTCGGTTGCTAACAGTTGTCCATTGTTCATTGTATAGTTGTGAACAAAACTGCGACTGAACGAAACGGTCACCTAGACAAGGCGCAAAAACGGTGTGCCTTTCATGAACAATGAACAAAGGACGTGAAGGCGAGAGGGGCTTTCTGCAAAGCAAAGGACATTGCGTGATGCCATGAACACGCTCTGTTCACCTTTCGGCCGTCGGAAGCCTCTTTGTGTTGGGGGCGACAGCCTTGTTCATTGGTTCTGTCTTCTTTTTCTTTCCTTTAACAACTCTGCAGCCGCGCATTTCTCTCTACCCCTATCACAAATCAACACAAGAGTCGGCGCAACAACATGTTCACAGCTGTTCACGCAAGGCTGGCCTCTGTTTGTTCAGCAACACAAGCATGGCCGGACTGCCTTTGTTCACCAGAACAGCACTCTTGTCTTGTTTCTCTGCAAACACGAACAAGCGACCTGCTATATATATATATATGCTGGCCCCTGATGGTACATAAGCAAACGACCGTGCATTTCTTTTTGTCTTTTTGATGCTTGATCTACTTTACGACCATTCTTTATTTTCGGATTCTAGGACCAATACACCAAACAACAACCCATCTCCTGAAGATCTATTGAACGATACACTCGACGAAAGGCGAGAAGCCGGAACAGGAACAGAGAGTTGAAGGGAGTTTTGTCTGTTTGCCTGGTGCAAACGACACCATTAGTGAGATACTCACTTTTGATACTTCTTTCTCTCTCTCTCCTTTCCCCTCCCCGTCTCTCTTTTTCTGTCTCTTTCTTTAGGTCTTCTCGCCTCCCCCCTTTCCCTTCTTGCACAATGACTACCCCTCTTCGCCAGATCTCCGGCGATGCCCTGCACGCCTTGGCCGTTGTTCTCAGCTTACCCCCAGACAGTCTCGAGGAGACCGGCCGCCACAAGGCCACACCTGCGGCCAGCTGGTGGGCCGAGCAGGAGGCCCGCATCCCGGGCCTACCGCGCTGTCTCCAGATCCCCCACATCCCTCACCTGTCCGTCAAGGTCGCCCAGGTCGCGAAACGGGTGATCATCGCCGCAGCAGGCGGTGCCGATGCCGTCGCGGCCAAGGCCGCCTCCAAGGGCATCCGCCTCGACGCCGTTCTTCACCCCTGCGCCACACCCACGGCCCTCTGCCCGGCGCACCGCGGCCTGCACCCGGCCCTCCTGCGCGAGATCTTCTTCTATCTGACGCGTGAGGTCGCCGACAACGCCGATTGGATCCGCCGCCACCCCCTGCACGACCATCCGGACGACGACAACGACTTCTGCCACTCGCGCGCTGTGCACGACTGGGGCCTGCGCATGATCGGCATCAGCGCGCTGTGGTGCACCAAGCACACGTTCCGCGCGCTGGAGAAGGGCCGCCAGGCGTCGGTGCCGGGCCACCGGTTGCCAAAGAGCTCGGCCGCTGACGGCGCCTCGACGACCACATACACCAAATCCTCCTCCTCCTCGACCTACACTCACATCCGCAGCAGCATGCGCCTGCCTCACCTGCAATACCCCTGTGAGGCGTGCATCCTGGCGGCCGTGGGCGCCCGCAGCCAGACCCTCATCGACCTGCGCGCCAGCATGCTGAGCCGCATGGCCGAGGACCATGCCGAGAAGCAGCGCCGCGACAAGCGCAGGGGCAAGGTTTCACACAAAACAAAGACAAAGCCGCGCGAGCCCAACCTCTTTGCGCTCATCGAGACCTACATCAACGTCCTCGGCAACGAGTGTGGCGACGAGACGGCGGCCGAGATCCGCGCGCGCAGCGAGGCGTTGGCCGAGATGCTGTTTAATGTCCGCGTCTGCGAGAGCCGCCGCCGGCGGCACTTGGCACGAGACGTCAAGCGGCTGCGGGACGAGGGCCAGTCGACCAAACATATCCGGGAGAAGCGCCCGCCGCGGCTGGTGACCAAATATGGCCACCGCCTGCCGTTGCCGCTGCTGCCGCTCGACTGCGACCTCTGGGCGCACTATAATGAGTCCGTTGTCGGCGAGAACGCACCACATCATCATCAACATGCCCCTGGCAGTGCCGCACATGGTGCGGGCCCGTCGGCCGGCTATGACGATGACTATGAACTCTATTTTGTTGTGCAGGACGTCGAGGAGGACGGGCATGAGGAGGACGAGGTTGAGGGAAAGCAGCAGCAGCAGCAGCACCAGGAGGGCCAACCGTCTATGCTGGGCAGCGACTTTATGGCGCACCTTGGCTACGACGACTACTTTGGCCAGGCCCAGGCCGAGTCGTCTGTGATGGAGAAGCCGACCCCTGAATGGGAGGAGGACTACCGCCGCAACGTGCTTGAGTCGGATACGGTCTTTTCATCGGTTGTCGCTGACCAGCGGCCGCCGACGAGACGGCGTGGTGGTGACCAGGCCTCGTATGTCACGATTAGTGTGCATACAGAGATGGCACCCAGCCAAGTGGCCTCCGGCCGCCGCGCTGCTGCTCCTCCGGCAACCCCGACTCGCGGCCTCTCGCCCATTCCTGATACAACCGCTTACAAGAAGACTCACACCTTAACTGGCTTAAGCACACAGCGCTCGACGACGTCAGCCCACTCTTCCCGGAGTGAGTGGACGGCCCGGCCTGCTGCTTCCACCCCATCTCCACAACCTCGCTCATACCCTCCGGCCCCGGACTCGAGTGTCTACTCCCGCGCCACGGGCGCCACCCAAAGCCGCCAGAAGGTTACCCCCAAGACCAAGCAGACGTTCTCGACTATCTACTCGGATATCAACGCTTCTCAGGCGACTGCATCCGCGAGCCGGACGTGTCGTCGCCCTGCCAAACCATCTCCCTCTTCCCCGATGTCGTCTCTCACTCGTCCGACCGCCTCTTCTTCCTCGCGCTCTCGTGCCGCTGGCCCGCCCTCCACTATCGCTACCCGCGTGACCACGGCCCGTGCTGCTGCTCCCTGTACGCCCCGTACTGGTGCTACTGCTGCCGCCGCCTCGACCGTCTTTGTTCCTCCCTCGACCGTGCGCACGCCCTCATCGGCGGAGTCGTACGTGGCGATGCAGGCCGACCTGGGCACACCGTTTGTCGGTGCGAGCAGCCGTCGCACCCCTACGGCCCCCCCGGCGATGTCCCGGACGGCCACGCGCTCCACCGCTTCGACGGTGACCAAGACCTCCAAGGCGATGTCCACCACCTCCAATTCGTCGACCAAGAGCTCCAAGAGTACGGCACCGACGTCGAACTCGACGGCGACCGGCTTGAGCCGCTTTTCTCAGCCTCCGATGTCGACCTACAAGCCGTCGTCCATGGCGCAAAAGTCAGCCATCCCAACGCCGCTCTTTTCCGAGTCTGGCTCGGCCAAGGTGCAGCAGAAGCAGCGTCCTTCACCTCCTTCGGCGCGTGCATCGTCTTCCTCGAAGGCGTCTAGCATGTCGCCCAAGTCGATGGCTGCGGCTCCCACGAAGCCGCTCCCCAAGACGCCTTCGCAGGCTCCCTCGCAGGCCCCCTCGGCCACGACCTACTCCTGGACCCAGCCGCCACCCTCGCGCCTGGGCACGAGTGACGGCCCCCGGCGGTCGGACGATGTCTTTGACGATGTCGCCGACAACTGCTCCATCGCTCCGGACGACTCCATCAGCGTGGTCGCTACCCAGCGCTACCTGGAGGAGCTCGACGAACAGGTGCGGCGGCAGCAGCAGATCCGCGAGCGGCGTCAGCAGAAGATGCAGCAGAAGATGCAGCAGCAGAAGGAGGCAATGCGCCAGGGCACAATGACACAAATGACACCGACTCCTCCTGGCCGCGGCCAGCATGGTCTCACCTCCCGCAACCTCAACCACTACCAGCCGGTCATCAGCCGGCGGCCGCCTCCGGCACCGTCGTCGCAGACACAACCGCAAACGCGGATGCCAATGCGGCCTCGGACACAGGCACAGGCTCAGGCCCAGACCAAACCCCTGCCTCGCACTCCCAGCCAGACCAAGCAGCGCGCTGCGTCCGGCCCTCCTCCGCGGACGCCCGTCAACCAGCGCATGCCGCCGTCGACGCCGCAGTCGTGCCGGTCGCAGGCGCAGTCTATGGGCCGGCCGCCGTCGCACACGACGCAGTTGACGGAGTGGCCGTCGTGGTCGTAGGTTTCAAATCCTCCTATATCTTTTGTCCATAATGATTTCTCGTCATGTAAGTTTCTTTTACTGTAATACCATTGGCAGCCAGCCATACATGGCGATAATTTTAATTTAAACATATACACCATTGTTTTTAAATCTTGAAACATATTCCCTTGCCCCGTGAAGTCTCGTAAAATCTGCATTTATATATTCACTTCATTTCGTGCACACGAAGTAACTCGTAAAGTAAATTCGCATTTATATGACGTAACTGCTCGATACCGCCTTAGACGAAACCGCCTCACGACTTGTCCTTCTTCCCCTGCATCTCATCGCCCTCGTACAGCGTCTGTAGCGCCGGCAAGAACTCCGCCGCCGTCTTGAAGTCGCACAGGCGCACGCGCATCTGGTCAAACGCCACCAAGACCTGCATCTTGGCCACGCTGTTGTTGTCATCGGCGTTGAACACGGGGATCTTGGGGTAGCGCTGCGAAAAGTGCGTTAGCAGCACACGACGTGCTTTCATGGCGCGGCCGATGGCCAGCGCCTCGCCCATGGTGCTGTGCTTCTTGGCGCGGGCCTCGCCGGCGAGCTCGTCGTCAAAGGTGCTCTCGTGAATGAGGAGGGTGGTGCCGCTGCCCAGGACGGCAAATTCGTCGGACGGACGGCAGTCGCCCGAATACGCCACCTTCAAAGCGTCGGTGGCCGGCGGCGCCGTCCACGTGAACACGGTGGCGAGGGCACCATGGCAGTGCTCCACCCGACACGCGTCGATGCGCTGCAGGCCAAACTCGGCTTGTTCCGTCATCGAAAACACCTTGGGGGTGCAGGTGTTCGTGCGCGGAAAATCTGGCGCGTCGAACATGACCTGGTACAGGCGGTCCAACCCGAAATCCTCAACGTCGGCGTACTCGCGCAGCCAGTGTAGCATGTTGATGTGGGAGGCGACCATCAGCCGTTTGTCAGACTCACCCGCCTGCGCGGTGGCATCGCGCCAGGCGCGCAGGACGCTCACGGTGCCCAAATGGTGGTCCGCGTGCAAGTGGCTGATCCACAGCACGCGCAACTCGCGCAGCACCTCGTCGAGCTTGGCGTCGCCTAGCAGGCGGCGCATCGACCCCAGTGTGTTCTCGCCGCAGTCAAACAGGTAGCTGCCGACGCCGGGGACGCGCACAAGCGTGGCCGACACGTTGCGGTACTTGGACGGTATGGCCGAGCCGGTGCCGAGCGGGATGACCTCGGTCTCCGGGTGTGGCAGCCCAGTGTTGCCGGCGTGCACGGCGCGCTGGAAGGCATGGTCGGCGATCTCGGTGCGGGCGGTGTCGGCCAGCGCGAGCACGCGCGGGTCCATCTCGCGCAGGGCCTCGCCAAAGTCGACGTAGGGGTACACCTTTTGGTCTTCCTCCAGCACCTGGGGCGCGAGGCGTACCGTCCAGCCAGGGCGGGCGGGCACATACAGCGGCTTTTCGATGACCGACGCAACTGTCCTTTCCGCCACTACTGGCGCGACGTTGTTGTACTGCTGGATGGGGAAGCGGTCCGGGTCCACGCGGTTGTGCTTGGCCTGCAGGGCGGCGGCCGACGAGAGTGCCAGCCGGTTGGCGCACGTGTCCGTGGACGAGACGGTGTGGCGGATGCCGTTGTGCTGCTGCATAAAGGCCTGGAGGCGCGCGTCGGCCACGACGCCGGGGCCCAGCAGCCAAAAGATGGTTTCGATGGCGCCCATGATGTTGGTGTTGGCCCACTCGGGCTTGGCCAGGAATGCGTCGACGTACGACGTGTCCGGCAGCTCGACGACGGCAAACGCCGTGCCCTCGACGTCGGCGGCAATGACCATGTCGGGCGTGACGGTGCTGCCGTCGGCCAGCGTGACACTGTTGCCGTTGACGAGCTGGCGGTTGTCTAGCTTGGCCACACCCAAACGCGCGGCGGCGGCGGCGTCAAACTTGCCGCGGCGCGGGTGGTTGCGCACAATGTAGCACATGGACTGGCGCACGGGTTCGGTGCGCGGCAGGGCTTGGATGAGGGCGGCCGGCCAGGGCTGGCGCACGAGCACGGGGATGTCGGGCACCTCCGAATCGGGGGCGGAACCGGGCATGGGCCCGTCGTACTCTTTGAGGTGGCCCTTCTCGTCCTTGACAAAGATCTTCGCGGGCAGCTTGGCAGCGTGCAGGGTGGTCTCGACCAGGGCGTCGAGCTTCCAGTCCGAGTCGAACATGTGGTTGACGACCGACGAAACAAGCCCGCGATCGGCGGCCTCGAGCTCGGTGGCCGTCATGGAGCTGTCGGTATGGTTGTCCTTGCTCTCGTTCTCGTTCTCGTTCTCATGGGCCCTCTTTCGGGAGAGGGCGCTGGTGCTGACGGCGCTTTCGCTATCGCCCTTTGCGAACACAGGCACGTACCACACCATGATGTTGTCGTCGGACCAGTCCGGCTCGCGGAATGTCTCCGACGGCCGAGCCTCACCGATTGTTTCGCTGCCCGCCAGGCTCGTGTCTTCGCGCACCTCGTGTGGCTTGATCGGCAGGCCCTTGCGGAAGATGAACCGCCGCGACGTCGCGATCAGGTGTGTGAGGTTGGTGCCACCGTGAATGCTGAGCGTGCGGGGGGGCGCCGATTGGGCAGCTGCTGCCGCGGATACAGCTGCTGCGTGCGCCGCCGCGTTCTTCGCGTTCTTGCCCGCCTTTTCGAATTTCGCCACCTTGGCCTTTGCGTCGTCAATCGTCGCCGCGCGTGTGGCCTGCACGACTTCGGCGACCGTCAGGACCATGCCCAGCAGACCGCCTGCCGTGCGCCAGTCAATGGGACCCGTCAGAAAGATCTCCTCGGCGCGGCTCAGGGACACCTTTTGCTGCACAAAGGCGCGCTGCGTGCCCTCGGCGACGTTGCCAAAGAGGTAGCGGCGGTTGTCATGATGGACGAGCAGACAGGTGCCCGGTGTGTCGGCCGTCGGCGTGGTGAGGATTTGGACGTAGTTGAGCATGGGCGCGACGGGCCGCTTCGGCGGTCGGCGGAGGGCGGATGTGGTCGAGGAGGATGTCGAGGAGGACGAAGACGCTTTCTCAAAGAGAAAGTAGTGCGCGCGGTTTTTGCGCGTCCGGGTGTAGCGGTGTGCCGAAAACTGCTTGACGGAGCTGGAAAACAGGTCCCTGGGGATCGACGAGGCTTGGAGGGCCTCCGAGGGGTTGAAGCAGGGACGACGGGCGTTGTCGGTGGAGGATTTTGTGATCTGCGCCGAGGCGACGGCGGGCGGTGACCGCGACCGCGACCGCGTGGGCGAGCGGAAGGGTGATGCGTGGCGCGACGGCGAGTGAGCTGGTGGCTTCGTCCGCTGTCGCTTTGATTTGTGCATGGGCGGTGGAGGGGAGAGGAGAGTTGCTGCGGTCGAGAAGGGCGATCGTCGAGGAGGAGAGGGAAGAAGAGAAAAGAGTCGAGGAGGGGCACAGATGAAGCGATTGAACAGGGGCATCGGTTTGTGGTACGCAGGCCTCATAAAGGGAAGGACGGGCCGTGGAAGAAAGGTCGGGAACTATAAAGGCGAAAGGTGTGCGGACATGGTCGTCGAGCGTATTGTTGTTGGGTTGAGGTGACTCTTACGGCGAGGGGAAGTGAGGGAGGATGGTGTCTGAGGCAGCTCCTGCCCGTTGTTATTTACAGATGACATTTTTTTTGCCGCGCCTTATCGATAAGGCGATAAGGCTCGCTATATACAGTACATATCTGGTGGACAGGCTGCACGAAGTTGCGGTGAAATTAGTCGCTTAGTTCTGCATTTAATCCTCTAAATCAAGTAAACCAACAGTCCGTCTCCTTCATTTCCACCATCTACTTTTCTGTTGTGTATGAGATGACGGACACGCCACGCGCGGCATAATCGGTGTCTGTGGGAAATGTTAGCAAAGTCGCTTTGTTTTTACGCCTCGATCGAGTTCCGCCAACATACCTGACGATGGCCCTGGCGACCCCGACGAGCCCTCCATCTGCAGATCGAGGATCAGGTACATGGCCTTGCCCGTGAAACCCCTACCGACCTGCGTCGTCACCAGCTTGCCATCCATATAAAACCGCACGCTCACGTCGCTGCCGTTCTCGTCCCACAGCACGCACCGCACCGCGTGAAAGTCGTTGGGGCTCGGGTACGCCACGTCGCGCGCGGCCACCTGGCTCGACGTGTTGAACGTGTTGAACGAGATCTTGCCGCTGCCCTTCCACTCGGCTAAGTCCACCTCGGGCGGCCAGCCGTCGACGGCTGTCAGCCAGAATGCGGGCCACGTGCCGCGGGCGACGGGCGCTCGAAACTCGCCGGCCAGTTCGACGGTCAAACCTCGGCTTATCGTGATATGCTGCCGCGCGTGAATGGTGCCCGCCAGGTAGTGGATGGCAATGGTCTTGCCGCCCTGCTTCGCGGGCTTCTGACTGCCGTCGGCGACGCGCTTGGCGGTCATGGTGAGCGTGTTGCTGGCTGTGTCCAGTCGGCTCTGGCTCTTGTCCATGCGCGCGGCGCCGTTGTGGTCGGTGCCCCACGGGTAGTTGTAGTCCCAGGCAGCGTCAAAGGCGGATTGTGAGCCGAACGAGTCCTTGGGGATGATGATCGTCGTGGGTGCGGCGGCGGTGGCATCGTCGATTACGGGCAGAGGTTGCGCTGGAGTGGCTGCTGCGGCTGCTGCAGCTGCTGCATGGCCGTGGCAAACTAGCAGCAGCAAGGAGAGGGTGCTTGCATGTCCGAGCATCGTGATTAAGGTTGCAGATGCTACTGACAGGGTGTCAACACGCGATATCATCTTACGCGGACGACAAACGTCAACAGGTAAGTGGTTTTACTCTCCTACATGCGTACTTATATGTAAGTTTATTCTCTGGCCAACGATTGCACCGACCCAGCAATATGGAGGACGGATGATATAGCCTGCCGAGAGCATATTGACTGGCAATTCAGCACCCCATTTCTGGGCAATCCCTCCCGCCTTGCCACCGGCTAAAGCACTCTATTCGTACACTGTAATTCGATTTTGTGGTCCCCATCAATATCGTTCTAGAGCACATGCCACTCGGCTCGTTGATCCGTCCCTCCGTCACTCAGACGTCACTCCTTCGGATCATAGGCCATGGCCTCAATCTCAATGAGCATCTCCGGCATTGCCAGCTGCTCGACGCCGACCGCCGTCCAGATCGGCTTGTGGTCGGGGAAGTACTTTTCAAAGTGCTTGACCATGGCCGGGATCGTCTCGGGTGTCGTGCTCATGCGCGGGTGGTACGACCGGAGGCTGTACACCTGCGAGAGGCCCTTGCCGCCGGCCGTGCGCATGGCCAAGTCGATGTTGCGGAAGGCCTGGTCGATCTGCTCCTCGAGGCTGCCCTCGACGACCGGGGGCGCCGTCTTGGGATCCCATCCACCTGGGCAACAGTTAACAGCCGACTGTGAATATTATGTGCACCGATTAGGAGCCTACCCTGCCCTGAGATCTCGATGCGGTCGCCGATGCGCACGGCCTGGCTGTAGCCGTAGTTGTCGTGGGCAAACTGGCCCCAGCCCTCGTAGTTGGCAAACGTGAGATTGGACATTGTGAGGGTGCTTGATGTAATCTTGACTACTGTAACGACAAGAAATAGGAAAGGGTAAAGCTTCCTTGACAGCTTCATTTAAGTATGATTTAATGGACGTCGTCGGACTACGGCTGCTATTTGCCAGACATTCACGCATGCTCTTTGGTCGTCGGCCACTTGTGTTAATAGACCCCGACTTTCCCGGTTCGCGTGCACTTGAACATCGACCCATGTTAATGCTACATTATCGTTTTATCGCCAGACAGCAAACCGCCAAGAATGTCTGGTTGACTTCGAGCTTTCTCGCGGGAAACTCCTCGTCGGAGAACTTATCTTTGAGGGAATCCCTAGCGCCATTTTATAGCGTTGCATGCATCGAGTCGTTATCAAGTATCCGGCGAACGCCCGGCGAACTTTTCGGCGAAATCTGGTTCCCGTAGTTCTGGAGCTCGCCTTTCTAAACATTCACTTTTCTTTGTATTTTGATGCGTCTCCAACAAGTCCCTGCCCTATCGTCGCATGTAAGTGCCGCCCGAACTGTGGGCCTAGAACATAAACTATCAGTGTGCATATCTCGGCCAGACAAGGCCTCGTCCCGGACAACGTGAACCAAGATGCCGGATACTCGTTAAAGGTAGATCAAGTCGAGCAAGATTGTCGACATGCAAGAAAAACGTGGATTGCCCGTCTGTTCTGGCCGAAACCCGTAGATCGTATGGTCTCGCCAGATCCCTCACGGCCTCCCCATGTGCCCCATGTCTCTGAAGCCTTCATGCATCCCAACGTCACAACCATGACCACAACAATGCATGAAATGGCGTGGGGCACTCACCCTCTCATGGCACCCATTTATTCATATCATTTGTGTGAGAGTATTGTCTTGCGGACTTATCTTAGTCCGTTGGCCGCAGTTGTAGACGCTCGATCGCTCCTTCCGAGGCTGGCGATATCAGATGCGGAGCTAGTCACGATATAGGAGCCGGATCGAGATAGTGAAGGAAGGAGCTACCCTGCGTATTCTCACCCCCTCACCTTCTCTCTCCCCCAATGCAACTTCCAAATAAACGCTGCTTCAATCTTTTCCTCACTTTCAAGCGCGGTGCAACTCCTTATCATGGATTCTGAGTTCAACCACCCCTCGCCCCCCGAGGGCCGGCCGTATCGGTCGCACATGCAGCCGGCTTGCATGCCGTGCCGCACACGCAAGTCGCGATGCCAGACAGCTCCCGCGACGTCCTCGTGCTCCATGTGCCAGGCCCATGGCACCCCATGTATTTTTCCTGACGTGGCAGCGCGACGTCAACAACGAGTGTCGCGTGGTGGCACTCCAAGGCGCAGCACTCTTATCAGCAGCAGTAGCAGCAGCAGTATCGCACGGCACTCTTCCACTGCCTCTTCGGCAGCCGCATCGACAGCAATATCCACTAGCACATTGACACCACCCGTGTCTGCCCGCCACTCGCAGCGACCACCACGGCCGTCTCGCTCCCGTTGTCCATCCTCGCCGCCGCCCATGTTGACGCTGCGCATGCTGCAATCGTACGGTACACCGCGCAGTGTTGTCGCATCGGGTCTGTCGCCTCCCGTGGCAGGCAGTCATTCCGGCCATAATCACCATCCCCACCAAGCAGGACACAGCCAGCATGGCCAACCCCACGATGATTCCGTCTCGGCGCTGATGGACATCATTACGTCCGAAGAAGGCAGCTCGTACGTCGTGAGCCCGGCCATTGCAGACGACGACCGCGTCTTCCAGGAGTACCTCTGCAACACATCCCCAGGCCACAGCCGGCGAATGGTGCGGTTCCACCTCAATTTTAATGGCAATGGTCAAGGAAATGGCAGTGCCAGCGGCAGCCAGACTGGCGCACACACGCGGCCCATTCTCTTTAGCATGGTGCCACGGCGCGGCGAGCGCGAGACGGAGAGCCGCACGCTGGCTGCGTCGCACCTCCAGACCACGGAGAAGATGATTGCGCCGCACGCAAACGACGTCATCGACTTGTAGGTGTCCAGACCACGATAGCCATCAATCATCTGTTTATCATACTCACTGACGTCCAGATTCTTCAAAAAAATCAACCTAGTCTTCCCCATCTTCGACGAGACGCTGTTCCGACGAATCCTCACTGCCGACAAGGAGCGCATCTCGCCGAGTCTCCTGGCCACCTTGTACGGCATCACCATGACGTTTTGGAACTTCTCGCCGCGTCTAGCTGCTGTCACCCGCCCGGACATCCGCTCTGTCCTGGTCCAGGCCGAGGACTCGTTTATTGCTGAGCTGATATCCACCCCCGGCATCTCGACCGTCATCACGTTCATCCTAAACATATCGGGCCGCCCTAGCAGTCATCACTTAGGAAACGGCGCGTTTCTCGGCCTAGCCATCTCGCTCGCCAACGCATTTGGACTCAACCGGGATCCAACAGACTGGAACCTTTCGCCGTCCGAGAAAAAGTTCCGCGTCCGCATCTGGTGGCTTCTGGTTATCTACGACCGTTGGTGCAGCCTGGCGTACGGCACACCACCAATCATTCGCAGCACACAGCACGACGTCCCCGTCCTCACCGTCGAGGACATTTCCAACCCGGGCGCGCACGGCGACCAGACGTTTGCGGCCTCCTGCTTCGTGGCCCTTGCCACGCTCACTGAGGTGCTCTACCACTGCCTTGAGCACGTTTACCACCTGGGCAAGGACGTCACCAAGCCCGAGTCGTCGCCGTTTGATTTTGAGAACCTGCTCACAAATTGGGAGGACTCACTGTGCGACGACATGCGGCGCCTGGTCATCCGCGGCACGAGCCTCGTCGGCCCCGGTGCCGCCAACCTGCGCCTCGCCTATCTTTCGGTCAAACTGCTCATCCGCCGCATCCAGCTCGACTGGGACAAGATGGCCCTGCGCGTCGTCGACGATGCCGACTCGCAACACTTCATCCAGGCGCGCCGCGCCGCCGAGGAGATTGTCGACTTTGTGCGCGAGCTCGACGCCGCCCACTTTGCTGACTTTTGGATGCCGCCCAGCGCCTACTCGCTGACATCGGCCACGACGTTTCTGCTGCGTAGCGCCCTTAACGCGCGCCGTGGGCAGCCAGCCGCACGCAACTCGCCGCTCAAACTAGCGCGGGCCATGATTGACTCTCTCAGGGCGCACCGGCGCAGCTACGACTGGGACATTGCTGACAACTGCCTGTTTAACTGCAGCGACTTGGTCGACAAGATTGAGGAGGCATGCGACCAGCAGGCGAACCCCGACGGGAGCAGCAGCGGCAGCAACAACACGGTGTTTGACGACCTGCAAAACCACTTGCCGGTGGACATGGACATGGACTTTGCAGCACTCAACGGCCTGTTTCCTGGGTTCACGGGGTCCTTATGACATGAGGCATTTTGAATGAGATATATTCACCAGACACAGCTTGAATAATACAGAAAGCCATCACAGACATGACAACACCCTATCCACTAATTTGAACTTAAATCCTGGTCGGCCACTGTACGGCAACACATTAAACGATCCAGCCCCACACACGCTCGATCCAGTTCCGGGGCACCACTTCGGGCCACTCCTCGGCATCTAGCGCCGCCTTGCCCGTCCACAGGTCCGCGTGGACCGGGTCGACGACCTTGGTCTTTTTGAAGATCTTCCAGAACACAAACAGCCCAACGTAGATGGGCAGGCCAATGTACGCCGTGATAAAGTTGGCCGTCGACCAGTTGCCTGTCGTAAAGGTCTCCCAGCCGTTGAACAGCACAATGATCACAAAGTAGCACAGCCCAAACCACGCCGTGTACGGTTGGAAGGCCGACTTGAAGTGCAGCGTGTTGCGGTCGACGCCCTGCGCAATCAAAGCCGTGCGGAAGCGCAGGTACGCCACCAGAATGCTGACCCACGTCATCAGCGCCGCAATCGTGCCCAGATTGACAAACCATAAGAAGACGGTAGAGGCCGAGGCGGCCACGGTCATGTACGTCAGTCCCGTCCAGATGGCCGTGAAGCCCACGCCATAAATGGGAATGCCGCGTGCCGTGCACTTGAGGAAGATGCGGGGGGCCTGTCTGTTCTGGGCGAGCGCAAATAGGTAGCGCGAGCCGACAAACAAGAATGCGTTGGCCGACGACGCCGCCGACGTGACGATCACGGCGTTGATGATGCTCGGCAGCACCTTGATGTGCGCATTGTTGGCGGCAATGACCCACGGCGAGGCCACGCCCAGCTCCGGGCTGTCGGACGGCACCAGCACGCCGATTGCCAGCGAGCCCAGCACGTAAAACGCCACGATGCGCCAGAACAGGCGCTTGACGGCGCGCGGGATGTTGCGACGCGGGTTCTCGGCCTCGCCGGCGGCCACGGCCACCATCTCGATGCCGCCAAACGAGAAGGAAGCGTACAGCAGCGTCGAGAACAGACCCAGAAACCGGCCGGCATTGCCCGTAGCCACAAGCTCCTTCATGGGCGGGCCTGGGTTGTACCAGTAGCGGAACCCGAGGCGGTCGTGCGTGGGACTGCCGCCCAAGTCAATGACAAAGGCCATGATCAGCAGACCCAGGATCGCAATAACTTTAACAGCGGCAAAGACGAATTCGGCCTCGCCATAAACGGACACGGCAAAGACGTTGAGCAGGATCACGATCGGAATGATGATGCTGATCCACGCTGCCGGCGAAATAGTGTCGTTCCAGAACCCGACGAGAATGGAAGCGGCCGCGATCTCGGCACAAATGGCAATGGCCGACAGGTACCACATGTTCCATCCCACCGCAAAACCCATGGCCGGGTCGACGTAGCGTGCGCAGTACTGCGGGATGGCGCCGGGCAGCGGCAGCCACGTGGCCATCTCGCCGAGGCAGTTCATCATGGCAAGGACGGCAACGCCCGTGAACGAGAAGCCGAGCAGCACGGAGAGCGGGCCGGCCTTGACGAAGGCACCGCCGATACCGAGGAAGAGGCCGGTGCCGATGCTGCCGCCGAGGGCAATAAACTGAAGGTGGCGTGCTTTGAGGCTGAAAAGTTAGTGGTGAACATGGAAAGGCCAATGGTTGAGAGGAAACCCACCCCCGATGAACATAGCGCAGCTCTTCGGCCGTCTCGAGATCGCCGTAAATGTCGGCAGCCTCATTAAGGGCAGCATTGGTTCGCACGACCTCGCCAACCTGGACGCCCGAGCTACCATCGGGGACGGTCTTGCTCGACACGTCAGGGCCCTTTTCTGTGTCCATTGTGGTAGAGAGGGGGAGTGAATGTAGAGAGAAAAAAAACGGAAAAGGGAAAGGGAGAGCGAGAAAAGAATAAAATAAACAATGTTGAGACGAAAACACTGAGCGGAGGTACTGATGAGGATCCGTTCCGGAAAGTCTTCCTTGAGAGAGCTGGCCAGAGTCAACGACCCGGCAAAGGTCTCAGGAGCGACATGCGACCTTGTTGATATATACAACGTTTCCTGCAGGAAGACAAGGAGAAAGAGGAGAAGACGAGATGGCAAGATGAGAGTATGCTGCAGGCCACCCCAAAACGGAGAGGTGGTGTCCCCACGAAGGAACGACACCCCCGACTATCAAGGACGACGACCAGAAACAGCCTTAGCGTTTGATAGGGGCAAGAGGCTTTGGAACTGATAACACTGGGACGATAGAAGCGGAGAAGGCGTGAGCGCGGGAAACTTACGCTTCTTTCTGGTCGGGAAAGCTAGTGCGTACCATTGCAACTGTCGCTGTCTGAGCTGTCTACCCAAGTTTGCCGGAGGAAGAGTTTCCCGAAATCCTGCAACGAACAAGTTTCCCGGAGCCAATCAGACGTCGCCAGAGTAGCTTGACTTACACCACCGACTGGGCGACTTATAACAAACTGCTCTGCAGCATTGCCCAGCAAAATGAGACAGGTAACAATAAGGGTCTATTCCAAAAGTGGTTTGCTTTGGCCATTCTTTTCTTCTTTTAACTTTGTCTTTTATCTCATTTTTTGCGGCCCCCCTCGCCATGGCCGCCCCCTTTGACGCCGTCGCCTTCTGGGCCAAAGCCGACCGCTACCTCATGAAGACGGGCATGCCCTTCTTGGACATCATCGTCCGCTCCGCCAAGGGCTCCGTGCTCTACGACGTCAACGGCAAGGAGCTGCTCGACTTTACGTCGGGCCAGATGAGCTCCCTGCTCGGCCACTCCCACCCGGAAATTGTCGACGTCGTCACCCGCTACGCCGGCGAGCTCGACCACCTCATGAGCCTCATGATCTGCGAACCCGTCGTCCAGTTCGCCGAAGACCTCGGCAAGGTCCTGCCGGCGCCCCTCCAAAAGTCTTTCTTGTTGTCCACCGGCTCCGAGTCCGTCGAGGCCGCCATCAAAATGGCCAAGTGCGCCACCGGCAAGTTTGAGATTGTCGCGTTTGCCAACAGCTACCACGGCGTGACGTCGGGCGCGGCCTCGGCCACGTACGCCATCGGCCGGTCCAAGGGCGGGCCCGTCATGCCGGGCCAGATCTCGTTTCCGTCGCCGAATGCGTACCGTTCCGTGTTCAGGAAGAAAGCAGCCGCCGACAGTACGGAGAGTGACAGCGTCAGCACGTACGACTGGGAGACGGAAATGGCCTGGGGCTGGGCCATGGTCGACGCGCAGTCCGTGGGCTCGCTTGCGGCGTTTGTCTTCGAGCCCATCCTGTCGGCCGGCGGCATCTTTGAGCCGCCCCCGGGCTACATGCAGCAGCTCGCCCTCGAGTGCAAGAAGCGCGGCATGCTGCTGATTGCCGACGAGGCGCAGACGGGACTGGGCCGCACGGGCGACCTGTTTGCGTTCCAGCGCGACGGCATCGTGCCGGACATTCTGGCCCTCTCCAAGACAATCGGGTGCGGCCTGCCCGTGGCGTCGGTCAGCACGACGCCCGAGATTGAAAAGGCCGCCGCGGCCGGCGGCTACCTCTGGGTAACGACGCACTACAACGACCCGCTGCCGGCTGCCGTGGCCAGCAAGGTCGTGGAGATTGTGGTGCGCGACGACCTGAGCGCGTGGGCGCGCGCGCGCGGCGAGCAGCTGCTGGAAGGCATGCGCAAGCTGCAACAAAAGTACTGGGTGATTGGCGACATCCGCGGCCGCGGTTTGTTGTTGGGCATGGAGATCGTTACGGACCGCACCCTCAAGACGCCCGGCGTCGACCTGAGCATTGCGCTGGCGCTTACCGCCATGGACATGGGCTTGTCGTGCCAGGTGGTCGCGCACCCGGGCGCGTGCGGCGTTTTCCGCCTGGCGCCGCCCATCAACATCACCGTGGCCGAGGTGGAGCAGGGGCTGGCCATTCTGGAGCAGGCCTTTGCCCAAGTGTTTTCGCAGGAGCCGTACAACAAGCTCTTATAGGGTATATAGGTTCAAACTATTTTATTTCTTCTCTTGTCGTGCCTAAATAATCCGGTTCAGCTCGCCCCGCCGCCGCATGACGCCCGCCGCCTTGTCGACGAACTGCTCCTCGTCCTTGGCGATGAGGTCCTTGTAGTACGGGTCCTGGAACGCCGCTTCAAACTTTTCGAGGCTCTCCAGCTCAAACACGGCGCAGCCGTCCCAGTTCTCGAGCTCCGTGTTGCGGCCGGCGATCTCGGGGCCGACCACGGCGCGGTTGGCGTTGAGGGCTGGGTAGAGGTGGATCTGCAAGGTCAACGGCGTGAGCGAGCGAGAGAGCGACAGTAAGTGTGCGCTCTGGCGAGCGCAGCGAGGACCAAAAACTCACCTGCCTGTACTCCAAAAACCCGTGCTTCTTGGCCCAGGGCTTGACGAGCGGGCCGTGGACGTTGACCCAGTGGTGGTAGAACTGCTCGTGCGTGAGGCCAGGCTTGCGCTTCATAAAGGCGACGATGCTGACCGTCTTCTTGGGGATTTCGTCGGACATGGTGGTGGTGATGAATGATAAACGTAAACTTTATGTGAGTTGTGTGTTGTTAAAAAAAGGAAAGACGTCCTGGATATGAAGCATATAAAGAGGGGAGCTGAGGAGCTCCGTCGTCGCTAGCACCGCACTACGTCAACATGAACATCCGTCGGAAAAGAGTACCCGCTAAAAACGGCCAGAGGACAAAACAGGTTAACAACGAAACGGTCACGACACTGAAATCCGGGGAAGAAAGGACAACAAAAATAAAAATAAGAAAAAAGGGGGGTGCACAGAATAATACGTCTGCTTCTCAGAAAAGACATCATGCAGTAATACAGATTTGAGTGCCAACAAGTACAGCCCTTCCCCGCACATATCTACAGACAGCTAACTTGGGTTGACCAGTGGCCGTCGTAACAAAACAATGACTCGTCAGGATAAAAAGGTTCGTATATTTGTGCTAAATCTTCATGGCATGCCATCTAAAAGAAGAGGCTCTGTCCTGCATACGATATGATATATTCACAGCCCAGCGGATTTCGCTCCTCGTGCTCCCGCAGCTGATCGAGGATGATCTCGCCCGCCGACGGCCCGTCCCTCAGCTTCTCCTTGATATGGATGATCACGACCTTGAGGCCGCGCAGCGGCAGTGGCTGGGTCTGCTCCGCCGCCGCGTCGAGAACAGACGCCGTTACGTCGGGAATCGACGTCGGTGCCGTGGACGGTGCCTGTGGTATCTCATCGTCCAACGACGGCAGTGAAGGATCCGGCTCCGTAAGGGAGAGGTGCGTTGCAGGTGTGGCGACATGGTGTAGCTCTGACAGCAGCACGTCGCCGCTCTCCTCGAGGGACACGAGGGGCGGAATCGCAACTCCGGAACCCTCTGCGAACGGGGCAATAGCCATCCGCACTGGCTTCACAGTTCTCGGCGAAACGGGGTCTTCTGGTAGGAGAGGCGCGCCAACCACCGGTTCGGCCGTCGTCAATTCTGCCGCTATGACCTCCGCCGCTACGGCCGCTGTCGAACTCCCGCCCGCCGCCGTTTCCAAAACCTCGGTCTTGCGGCGATTGTGGCTTGCCGTCCTAGAGGTGTTGCTGATGCTCATGCGGTCGTCGTCGCCTGCGTAGCGCTTGCGTTTCCGACCGTCGCGCTCGCGGTCTCGTTGATGCTGTTTTTGGTGCTCTTGCAGCTCGGCCTGCTGCTGCTGGTAGGCGATGCGCGCATGTGCGACTTCCGCCGCCAGATTGGCCATTTCTTCGGCCACAAATCGAGGCGTCAAGTGCCCATAGAGGCGGTCCAGTGGTTGTGAGTCATCATAGCTGCACTCGACAAATATGGCGGCCAGGTTGCCCGCTGCGATCTTGGGCGCCGCTTCCTGCCAGATAAGACCATTGCGTGGCGACAGGGAGATGGAGTCGGGCTCGACGTCGCCAAACATCAAAACCTCCCGCCCGGTTTTCACATCGCGGATAAAGTAGGCGCTCGAGTCGTAGACACATATGCTCTCGCCCGGAGATGCTTGGGGCAAGACAACACCGAGGCTGCCCCGGTGTGCGGCAGCGACACTACCGCCGCCGGACAGAAGGGCCAAACTGTCCCGCCGCTGCGGTCCGAGTAGTGGTGTTGCCTGTTGGGACTGCAGCGGTGGTACAGGTTGTTGCCCTGGTAGTGGAGGTACTTGCTGCTGTTGTTGTGGTTGTTGCTGTTGCTGTTGCTGTTGCTGCTGCTGCAAGGATTGTGGAACGAGGGGTGAGGATGACGGCGGTTGGTGTGCGGTGAGACGAGGGCTGAGAATACCAGCATTCAGCGGGCCACTACTGGCATCCATACTGCCAAACCGTGTATTTGTGCCACTGCCCCGGTGACTGTGTCGCTCGATGCAGTGGCCGTGGCTCACGCCCCAGATTTTGACAGCCAGACCGTCGCTGATTTCGACATATCCGCGGCCTTCACCGTCACCCAGAGCCGGTGAGCCGCCCTCCACGAGACGCATAAATGTGACAAGACCGGCGCCATTGTTCTCATCCGAGAGATTCGGCCAGATGACATTGTTGAAGATGTGCGTCTTGAAAGCGGAGATCGTCGACGGCAGCCCTGCTAGCCGCTTTGGCCGTGTGCCGGGCAAGCCGGCCGTGTTAATGACGAAGCCGGAGATGTGGTCCAGGTGAGGATGTGTGATGAGATAGGTATCGACCAGGGCGCTCTGCACAAACGACGCGTTGGCGGCGGCTGATGCGTGCGGCACCTCGAGGCCGGCAAAGGGACCTGTTGTGAGCGTGTACGGCAGTGATAATAGCGACGGTTCGGGGGTGTCACCTCCCTCTTCGCTTGGTGAGTCCGTGGCCACTGCAGTCAACCCCTCTGGTAAAGACTGCTCAAAAATGCGTGTGATGGAGCTCAACAACACGCCGGCATCCAGCGCGATGATCGAACCTCGTCGCCATCCTTCAGCGGTCGACCGCACCAGAAAGGCGGTCGTATTGGACTCTACAGGCCCACCTCCCGATCCCTTGAAGTTTAGAGGTTAGCTTCAGCTCGGAATGCAGCTTTCTCCAAACAAAACAGGACCAAAAAAAGGACGAGAGCAGGCACTAAAAGCACAAACGAACGGCAGTGGCTGGATGGAGGATAAGGAACAGGCGACGCTAAGAGGGAGCGCTGGGGAGGTCTAGACCTGGTTCGGTCGCTCTTAGTTTTCTTTGTTGCTGTCCCCCCTTTGTCCCCCTTTGTGTGCCACAGAAAGCGCTATGACCAGGTCCTTCTCCCCGTGTTGCGGTATCATATTCAAACCGATAAGAATCGCGAGATGATTGAGAGGCTGAAAATCAATGAAAATCAATGAGAGGGAACATCTGGGCCATTGTCCGCTTGGACGCGCATGCCCCCTGTGTTGTGCAAGGAATGTTGTGCGCGCGTGCGCGCGTGCCGGATGAATGGTGAGATGAGATGAGAAAAGAGAAAAGAGACCAGCCAACTTACAAGAACAATCACTTGCAGAGCCGGCGAGCTGGAGACTCCAGCCAACGCATCGGCCCCGCCGCTGCCACTCATCGTGTTTTTTGAGTCGCGATGCAAAATATCCTGTATAGCACCTTAGTCGTTGTGTTGTGCGTGTAGCCTCGTGTGTGGCTGGGTTGTTCGTCTTGTGTATGCGATGCCTTGTTGTGAGATGAGGCGGTTCACGCGTCGTGTATTGACGCTTCCTGGTGTGATAAAAAAGAAGGGAAATCGAAGGCGGGAGAAGCACCCCCTTTTTAAGTGAAGAAGCGGGCAAACGGCCGGGGAAAGGGGACTCCGCCACGAGACAAAGGTCTGAGATATCGATTGCGCTCGCGTGTGGTGTTGGCCGTGGATGAGGAATGCTGCAATGGCCGTCTCAAACAATGAGCAAAGCAGAGAGCTTGTGAGAGTATGTGGGTCGATAAAAAGGGAGCCACGGAGCAAGGCGATGGATGGATGGGTGGTGCAATTGATCGCTAGGAGCGAGAGGACAGGGAGAGCTGCGATGGACAAGCGAGTGTGTGAGAATGAGAAACGGTCAATCGGATGAGGTCGAAGGGGAGGCGGGCACAAGAGCATATATATGCAGGGGGTGAGGTTGAGATTGAAAACGTGAGAAAGGGTGACGGAGGAGGAAGGAAAACAAGACGACGTTGATGTCCCGAAAGAATGGTAGTCACGAGCTAGTAGGGTTGGCTTTTGTGGACTTGTGGACTGTGGACAGCGCCGCGCGGGAGAAGGAGCGGCCTGGAAGCTGGCAAGCTGGGTTGCCTTCAGCTGTGAAAAAGGGCGGGCAAGCGCGATCAAGAGTGTGTTTCAAAAGGGAAGGAGGGATGGTATGGGGATGCGCGCAAAGACGGGGGCCCGGGACCCACGTAAATGCAAAGAGGTAAATTCACCCAGGGAAAGCGCACAGCTGTTTTGCGGCTGATGGGATGGGAGACGTTGCGATGGGGAAAGGGGCGTTGAAATAACAGTGGGAGGCCACGGATGAGAGAGATAATGGATCGGTGTGTGTGTGTGTGTGTGTCGAGACCCGGTTTGGGCAAGCTTTCTCATTGGAACCGGTATAGAAATAGAAAAACAGCAAATTATCCCAGTGACCTGTTTGGGGGAGGACAGAAGGGTAAGGGTCGCTCTTTCTCTTTGTGCTCACTGCCCTTGCTGGGCATCCGCCACCGTCTCTTTGTGCGCCCTCAAAACAGCAAAAACAGCGTTCTTGCCGTCTGGGCGGGAGGCCTTGTTTTTCTTGGTCGATGTTTCCTTGCGATTGTGTTTCGCCTCCACGTGACGGCAAGCACGCAAAGTAAGGGGCTTGAGGCAAGGCAGGGGCGATGGTCAAGAGCTTATCTGTCTGTGGTTCACAAGGTTCACAAAAGAAAGAGCAAGCGAGCAAGGCTGCTCAACCGATTTATGACTCGTACGCCGTGATTGTGGCTTGTTGAACGTACTGAAAGAGGAAGGAGCAGGTCGCTCAACAATCGCAAAAGGAAAGGAGCTGCGTCGAGGTTGATGTCATTATGTCAGTGGCTACACAAGCTCGCTTTCCACAACGGTCTGTTGACGTTGACTCGGTGTAGTCCGGTCGGCTGCCCTTGCGCGTTGGTACGACGTACAGTGTTCTATTTAGAGCGCCATTGATTGTTTAGCGGACCCATGTCCCGTGTGCATGGGGCAGCCGGGCCAGTTGGACAACCACAGAAACCAGGGATCCCATCCCAATATTAGGTTCAGCACAAGCTATGGAGTCCGAAACGTGAAACTAGAAAAAGATGAAATCAAACAGCATGTTCACCCCATCAAGTGCAGATCAAGAATGTAAAAATAAAAGGGCCAACCTGGTCTACCACATTAACATCAAGTCTGGTCCGGCAGCCCTCTTTTTCGGCTCTATTGTTTGTAGGTCCCGTGCTCCTTGCTTTGCGCAGATGTCCAGAAACGTCAAATTACTTGTTTGTCTTGTACAACGATCGTGTCTGCACGTTTGTAAAACATAGCCAATCGTGCGACTGGCGCGACCAAGCTTTGTGGGTTGCATGCATGAGAGCTACTCTGGAGAGGAGGTGGGATCTCCTGGTTTCTGTCGTCAGGCTGTTTAGCTGCCAAGGATGGATGCAGCTACGGCTTGCTTGCGAGCTTAGCTTTGCAGGCGTTGGCCAACAGGGCGGGCTACAGGCCAGGCCATAGCTCCTCTTTCTCTCCGGGGAACCCGATACATCAGGATACGGAGCCATCCACGCCAAGGTGAGGGAGGGCACCAAAAGAAAGTACTTTAAAGGGATAAATCAACTGCAACGGCCAGGCCGTACAGAATAGTTAAGATATCGAAAGCAAAGTCAACAGGCAACTGCCCGAGAGGGTCAATACTTCAACGGCGCCTCCACAAAAAAAAGAGTAGGGCAAGGCTTACAAGCATTCGAGATGGCTGGCGCTGGCAAGTAAGATGCAAGATTTTGCCCGTTGACCCAAGGAAAAGGCAAACGAGGCATAAAAGCCCTAACAGGGTGAACAGACCACCAAGGAAGCGACACGGACGTTTTAGGTGTCCTCGACGTCGCTTGGCTGCAAGGCAAATGCCGATGTGGGGAGCCATTGGGGAGCACGACCTGGTCTATGCGCCAGCTGAGGCCAGACCTGGGAGGCGGAACGACGCCGGATCGACTGCCTTCCCAGATGTAAACGGTCCTCTCGGAGCTCGCGGTGTGGTAGCTGGCCGGATCACACGACAGCGCACAATGCCAACGGCGAGAGTACGACGCAACAATCGATCAGCCAGATGGCGTGGCGGGGATCGTGTCGCGTGCCTCGGGGGAAACGACAAAGAAACGGCCAAAACAAAAAACAATACAAAAAGACAACAAACCAATACGGTGACCAACCCTCAACACGGGGAACACGGGGGTGGAGAAGGCTCCAGAGATAAAGAATAAAGACGACCGATATGTCGTTTTTTACAAAAGCGAGATGGCGAGATGACAAGAAAGGAAGAGGACCCCTACGGCGAGGAAGCACGCTACCCACGGAGATGCCCACCTTCCCCACTAACAACATCTCGGGCCGCCCGAAAGCGGGGCAGCTGTAGGCCTGGCCAGTTCCCAGTCTGAGTCTCCAAGAGACTCTCCAAAGAGTCCAACTTTCGAGAGTGATGTCTTGTCATGCGGCATCGTTGGTGTCTTTCCAACTGTCGAGTCGACAGGCTGCATTGTAAAGAAGAACCCCATCTAGGCCGGTTGTGGGAAGGGCGTAGGCACGTCATTTTTGCCTCATGCGAGGTTGAAGACGGTTTAGGTCACAATATTAAAGTAATGGAGGGCGTTTACGTTTTTAATTATTTATTTACTGTGTTTATCATTTAGTCATTGAATAATAATGACATTATTTTTTCAATATTTTTATCAACTTTTTTTTGTTTCCTCAAAAACGTGAAGAAATCTGTAAATATTATATTTTAAGAAAATAAAACTTTGAATGGCAATGCAATGACGAGACGGGGAAAACAGTAAAGGAGGATAACTGTGATTAAGGGAAAACGAAAACAAAAACTAATAAGAGAAAATCAAACCTATACCTTACCGGATATACCTACCTACCTTTGCCTTCCAGAGGCAGAGGCCAAAAAAAAATCAAAAATCAAAATAAACAACAATGAGTGAGACATCTACGGGTTGTCAGAGTAATTGTCCGGGGCCTGCTGCTCGTTGTTGTTTTGACTCTGCATGTACTTGCAGAACGCTTCGTAGTCAATGTCGGCGAACAAGTTTTCCTGAGCCAGCCCGGCATCGCCGACTTCGGCACCAGCATCATCTGCCGTCAGATCTACAAGAGCAACTTCTTGCATTGCGGGCGTCTTTGGCTGCTTCTCCTCGAATTGGCCATGGGAGTGCTGCTGCTCAACCGGCGTGGCACCCGTGGGATGCCGGCTCATGCTCCGCGTCACCCGACGAGTCGGCGAGAGCAGCTCATCGGCGGCGGCAGGAAAAGCAGTAGTGGGAGCAGGCGCCGGCGCACTGGTGCCGGACGAGTGAAGACGACTCAGATGCTTAGGGCTGTGGTTCTGAGGACCCTGGAGAAGGCGTGGGTCGATGAGGCCGTTGCTGATGTTGTTGCTGACCTGGGACGTGCGCGCTGAGACGAGACGAACGGCGCTCTCGCGGCGGGCCTGGGTGTCGCGCAAATTGTAGGGCGACGACGGGCACGCGCCATATGCGGGCAGCGGGGGCAGCCCGGTCTGTGGCTGGGTCTGCTGGTCATGGAAGACGAATTCGTTGTACGCGTCCCAGAAGTAGCTCGATTCGAGGCTTAAGTTGGCCAGAGGGTAGTCGAGGGTACTACCAGGAGCCACCGGTGGCGTGAGGTCGGTGCGCACGTTCAGGCCCAGGGAGGCGGCACGGGAGGTGCGCGGAGGAGACGAGGGAGCGGCCATGATGCCGGCGTCGTAAGGCATGTACGAGGCGTCCACCGGCACCGGGGCCGGAACGTAGGCCGACATATCAATGTGCCGGGCGGCGTGCGCATTGGACAGGCGACGTGAGCGGCGCAGAGGAGACGGCATCGCCGGATATGCCGCAGCAGTGACAAAATTTGCTGCGTCAGTGCGGAGACGCTTCGGGGCCGGGGACCGGTGAGCAAGAATGATCTCGACCTCGCTGTCCTCATCGCCGGAGCCGTCATCGCTGTCGCTGCGAGCCTGCTTCCGCTTCTTCTTGACATCGGCCCTGTACGTCACAAGCTTGCGGAGATTGCCACAGTGCTTGGAAATGTCAAAGCCGTTGCGCTGGTCACGCATCTTCTGGCGGGTGCTCGGCTGCGCCTCCATCTTCTTGACCGTGAGGAACTTGTACAGGCAGTCGCTGCTTCGGCGAGTGGCCTTGGGGATGGAAATGTCGTTGAAGACATAGCGGTCGTAGTGGGCGCTCTTCCACTCGTTGTAAGCACCCAGCAGCGTGCGGCCGGCGCCGTCACGGTTCAGGCTCATGGGGTTGCGCTGCTCCAGGGGAAACTCGCGAGTATCTGGCTGGACATCGGCAAACGTCATCAGCTCGGCCATGGGGAGCATCTCCTCCAGGCAAAACAAGTGCATGTAACCAGCCACATAAAATGGATCGAAGCGACCATTGGACGTCTCGGTCGGGTGCTCGTCAAAACAAACCTGGTACATACCACGAGCAATCGTGTTGTTGCGGACAGGGCAGTTGGCGGCCCGGCACATGGAAGACGCGCGACTCGGGAAGCGGTCTGTGTGCATAGTCGCCGAGTTCTGGATCCACAACCGGAGCGGGATGCCCTGCTGCGCGCAGCCACGAACGTATGCTTCTAGGATGCTGCGATCAAACTTGACAATGGGCTTCAGCTCACCTTGCTTGCTGTACTTGACCTGGACCTGGTAGTTGCCGTCCCGGGCCGTCCAGTTGGACCGCGTGGGGAACGCATCGTACCAATCGTACTGTCCAATGCGGTTCTCGCCGTTCTTGTCGCGCGCATGGCTGATCTTGGCACCTGCTGGGGGTGGGTTGGCCTTGGGCTGGTGCTGCGTCGAGATGGGAATGTTGTGCTGGTGAACGGTGACGGGAGCGGAAAGGATTGGTGCGTTGAATGCCGGCTGGCGAGTCGAGGCACCTTGGTTGTCCAAGAACCGCTGGATGAGCTGGTGCGGATCGGTTGTCTGTGATCCTGGACGCTGGGTCGCTTTGATAATATTCCACAGCTCTCGCTGCTGCTCACGAGTGAAGTCTGGGACAGAGACGGCCGAACTGCCCCGTGATAGGTATACTGTCTGTGAAACACGTGTACTTACCGCTTGCACTGGTGCTGCTGGTATGGCCGGCATGGGCAGAGGCATGGGGAGAAAGGAGCTGAGGGTGTTGTTGGCCTCAAGCTGGGTTGGTGAGGTCTCCGGGTCGGAGCCGAAGAGATCGTCCAGTTCCTGGTCGGTGGGGGAAGTCATTTTTGGGGGAGTAGAGAGAGTGAAAGGAATGAAAAGAAGAAAGGGTAAAGGAAAAAGAGTGTATCGAAAGGCTGTAGGATGTTGCTGTCAAAGCATGTGATGTGAAGGACTGTATGTAGCAGCACTGCTGAACTACTTGCGATATCTCAAAAGAAGGTATAGGGGTGGTTGGGGAGTTCTAACTATTGAAAAGAAAAACAAAAAAAAACGTATGATGCATGGGGGAACGGTGACTCTTATACCTCGAGCATGATGGATGGAGAACAAATATGCTGTTCCTTTGAAGGGGAACAGTTCATGAGAAAACAAAGCTGTGAGTGTGGCCATTGTGTAGATAGCAGTCAAGGGAAAAGACATAGAAAATGAACAAAGCAAGAAAGATAAACCATTGTAGAGTCGGCTGTGCTGTACACCTTTGATACCCTTTCACTCTTTTTTATTATTTTCTTTGTCCTGGCGCAGGGACAAAGTGAACAATGAATCCTGTGACAAAAAGTTGAAAGAAAACGAAAGAAGATGAACAGGAGCAGGGAGCAAATAAAATACGGAGGTGAAAGAAGTCAAAGAAAGTAGGAAATAAGTAAAAGAATCCGCAAGGGAAGAGGGGACCGTGGCACTTGCCATCGTGATACTCTTGACGAATGTATGGCCTCTTGAGATGCCATATCCGGTTAACGACATAAAGGCAACTCGCACGTCGTGCAACAGAGTGCACAGAGGTGCGGTCCTCGTCCCTTTTCTTATTCCTTCCCTTTTCTCCCCCTGCAGCCGACATGCATCCGGCGTGCTTTGCGTAACGCGAGTCGCCTGTCGCGCAAGAACTTACTCGTACAAGACAAGAGGCCGGAGACCGTTTGAGATGCTTGGCACGCCAGCCTTGATTGTTTCTTTTCTTTTCTTTTTCTTCTTCACCTTCTGTGGACCCCCGTTGTTTTCTGAATATTAGGCGACTTAGTCAAGGCGTGTAAGACCTTCTGATCGAATAACACGAGACCCTAGGCCAGGCACAGTAAGCGCGGGAGGGTCTAGGGCCAGGAACAGAGCCGTTTTCCAGGGGTATTGTCGAGTCGGAGGCATGGACATGTCATGCTCAAAATGTCGTATTCTTTGTCTCTCGTCTTTGCGGTGGTGCTCGTGCTCGTGCCGCACCTTGCATTGATTAATCGCTCTGCAACACCGGAACGGGAAGGGGGTCGACATGTGTGACAGAGCACAAGCCCTGTCTGCACAGCGTGCGAGGGCATTTGTTGCAAGTTTCGGGAGGGTGGAAGCGTCGAAATACGAGAGATAGCATGGAAATGAAGACAATTTATTTGAGGAAAGGCAGATGATGCCCGCAGAGGGAGACGGAACAGAACATGCAAGATCGCGAGCACATGTTCAAAGAGCATTGTATCGCGGCGCAAAGTCCGCCGGAAAAGGAAACCGCAAAGGACGCCGCCCAAGACCTAAAACCAGGAAAGAGCACACCTAACCTCCCAGGACAAGAGGAAAGCACGACCCGGCGCTTTGATCGTGCACAAGTCTGCGTCTACCAAAGAACACAACTCGGCGGAAGGAGCGAGCGTCTACCCGCGCGACGCAACTCGAATTGTGCTAGATTGTCCCGGGTGTTTGTGTGGGTAAAGAGACTCGAGAGGTAAAGAGCGACCGGCCATCCACCCCGTATTTACCCCACCACCAAGGCAGGGAAAACTCAGACCAGTGCTGCACCTTGTGGCCGATTACGAGCAAACAAGGTTTCCCTGTGCACGGGCATACTGTGCGGGAACCGGAACCACACAGTATACAATGCGCCACAAAAAAACCAACAAAACCCACCCTAATGCCCAAGCCAAGGCCGTGCGAAAACGGCCAATCCCACTGGGCCGATCCATCCCAACTCCATCATCGCCTGCCGCATTCGAACCTTCCCACCTTTTCCACGTTTCGCCGGTTTGACAACAACGCAGGCCCTGGCCAGCAACCCAACCTTTCACAACCACTGACCAAAAGAACGAAAGGAAACCCGAGCACCATCCCTCCCGACGCCGTGTTACGTCACGAGAGTGCCGCACACCAGCCGGGGTCCCTTCGTTTTTTGTCGTCCTCTCCTCTCTTCACCAACATTTCCATCGTGGGCCATGCCGGCGGCCAGTCGACGACTTCCTATTCGCACTCGCCTTGTCAGCTCCCCTCGCCATATTTCCTACCCGACAGCCTCCATTTCCGCGACATCCTGCCCAACGCGCGCGCACAGCTGCTAAGCCGGCGATCCTTCCGACCGTCCCCATACTCTCGCCTCGCATCCGAGTGTTGTGGACGTGCCCGACCCAGACCGGCCGACGGCGCGTGACACTTCCGACCGCCTCGACTCGCAGCAACTGTCTCCCCGACCATCTTTTACCCCCGACGCTACTCTCTCCAAAATCTCTTCGAACAAGGCCTTGACAGCTCTTGCGCCCCCGCCGACAGCAGACATGGCCGAGCTCTCGCCCGAGCTGCAGGAACGGCTCGACGAGCTGGAGAAGGAGTTGGAGGTATGTGTCGACCAGGAATCCCCGGAAGAGCGACGCGAGGCGACACGGCGTGTTGTAGACTGCTGCGCGGAGATTTGGATGCTTCATGAAGCCTTGACCGCGATAGATTGCTGACCGCTGGCTGTTTTACAACTTATACAGGAAGGTGACATCACACAGAAAGGGTATGCCTACCACCATCTACCCCCCATCACGACCGCGAGCTACGCAACACACACAGTCTGCTAACCCTGCTACCCCCACAGATACCAGAAACGCAGGACACAGCTCTTCTCCCAGTTCGGCTTGCCCCAGGGCTTCCAAGCCCTCCAGACATCTGGCGGCCCCAGTGGCCCGCAGTCGCCAACAACCGACGGCGTCCAGCAGCAGGACCACCGCGATGCGTCCTTTGCGGCGTTGAACGCCAACACGTCATCCACAGGGCTGTCACCCACAGCTGCCTCGCCCTACTCCCCGGCCCTCTCCTCTCCGACCGATCCCCGCCTCCACTCACCGTCCTACCCGACGAACCTGCTCGCGCCCGGCGGCCCCATTGCCGAGCAGCGCGCCAACCTCTCCCACCATGACTCGCTCTTCCTCTCCCTCCCGACCCAGCAGAGCATGAACGACAACCGCCTGTCGGTTGTGGGTGGAGGCAATGGCAGTGACCCGGCGCGCACGGCGACCGACCCCTCTCGTTCTGCCACGATGGTGTCCACCGATTATGCCTTCAACCCCGACAACCAGCAGCAGCACTACGGCGGCGGTGGCGGATACGCCCCAAACGACGGCAGCAAGACCATGCAGTCCATGCAGAACCCCTACGATAGCCGCACAGGCACCATGCTCGACACGCAGCAGGCCTATTTCTCCGACTTTGCCGGGCAGCAGTCATACGACCAGGGGCCGATGTCTGGTGACTACGGCGGAGCCCAGCGCTACTCCGGCGGCGGCGGCGGCGGGGGCGACCCCTTCTCCCCGACCACCATGGGCCAGCGCTACTCGATTGGCGATGCCTTCTCGCCCACGGCCGCGACCGCACCGCCCATGCTGACGGCCAACGACCTGCCGCCCCCGGACGCCCTGCAGTACCAGATGCCGCTCGAGCCGCGGGACGTGCCCTTTGCCATCTACGACCCGCATGACGGCAACACGCCAATGTCCCAGTTCGACAACATTGCCGCCGTCCTGCGCCACCGCGGCCGCACCACCTCCAAGATGCCAGCCTACTGGGTCCTCGATAGCCGCGGTAAGGAAATCGCGTCCATCACCTGGGAGAAGCTGGCCGCGCGCGCCGAAAAGGTGGCCCAGGTCATCCGCGACAAGAGCTCCCTCTACCGTGGCGACCGCGTGGCGCTCGTCTACCGCGACTCGGAGATCATCGAGTTTGCCATCGCCCTGCTCGGCTGCTTCATTGCCGGCGTCGTGGCTGTGCCGATCAACGACTTCAACGACTACCAGAAGCTGAACTTGATCTTGACCTCGACCCAGGCGCACCTGGCGCTGACCACCGAATACAACCTCAAGACCTTCCAGCGCGACATCACCACGCACAAACTGACGTGGCCCAAGGGCGTCGAGTGGTGGAAGACCAACGAGTTTGGCAGCTACCACCCTAAGAGGAAGGACGACGTGCCGCCGCTGTCCGTCCCCGACTTGGCCTACATTGAGTTCTCCCGCGCGCCCACGGGTGATCTGCGCGGTGTCGTCCTCAGCCACCGCACCATCATGCATCAGCTGGCTTGCTTGAGCGCTGTGGTGTCGACCGTCCCGGGCAACCGGCCTGGTGACTCGTTCACCGGCTCGTCCCTCCGCGACAAGAACGGGCGGCTGATTGGTGGCGGTGCGAGCAGCGAGATCCTCCTGTCCTACCTCGACCCGCGCCACGGCATTGGCATGATCCTCGCCGTGCTCTTTGCTGTCTATGGCGGCCACACCGTCGTCTGGCTCGAGCACAAGACCACCGAGGTCGCCGGCCTGTACGCCCACCTCATCTCCAAATACAAGGCCACGCTCATGGCCGCCGACTACCCCGGCCTGAAGCGCGCCGTGTACAACTACCAGCAAGATCCCATGACCACGCGCAACTTCAAAAAGGGCATGGAGCCCAACTTCCACTCGGTCAAGCTCTGTCTCATCGATACCCTGACCGTCGACCCCGAGTTTCACGAAATTCTGGCCGACCGTTGGCTGCGCCCGCTGCGCAACTCTCACGCCCGCGAAGTTGTCGCGCCTATGCTGTGTCTGCCCGAGCATGGCGGCATGGTCATTAGCATCCGCGATTGGCTCGGCGGCGAGGAGCGCATGGGCTGCCCGCTCAAGCTCGATCTCGGCGACGGAAACGACTCGGACGACGACGATTCCGACGGCAAGAAGGTCGACGAGTCGGATGTGGTGACGCCACCTGCCGAAGGTGGCGGCCAAGGCATTGGTTTTGGCTCACTGCTCGGTGGCGGCACGACTGGCAAGAAGGAGCAGCGCGCTGCTAACGAATTGAGCGAAGTGCTCCTGGACAGCGAGGCCCTCAAGACGAACGAGGTCGTCGTGCTCGCCATGGGCGAAGAGGCGCGCAAACGGCACGGCGAGGCGGGTGCCGTGCGTGTCGGTGCCTTTGGCTACCCGATCCCCGATGCCACAGTCGCCGTTGTCGACCCCGAGACGTGTCTGCTGTCCTCACCGCACACGATCGGCGAGATCTGGGTCGACTCTCCGTCGCTGTCGGGCGGCTTCTGGGCCCTCCCAAAGCACACGGAGCAAATCTTCCACGCACGTCCCTACAAGTTCGAGCCCGGCGACCCGACGCCGACGGCGGTGGAGCCCGAGTTCCTGCGGACTGGCCTTCTCGGCACCATCATCGAGGGCAAGGTCTTCGTGCTCGGCCTCTACGAGGACCGCATCCGCCAAAAGGTTGAGTGGGTCGAGCCGGACAACGACATTATCGAGTACCGGTATTTCTTCGTGCAGCACATCGTCTTTACGATCCTGCGGACCATTCCCAAAATCTTTGATTGCTCTGCGTTCGACGTCTTTGTCAACGACGAGCATCTGCCCATCGTGCTGCTCGAAACGACATCCGCCTCGACGGCGCCTGCGACCACTGGCGGCCCGCCGCGCCAGCTCGACACGGCCCTGCTCGACTCATTGGCCCAGCGCTGCATGGACGTGCTGATGCAGATGCACCACCTGCGCGTCTACTGCGTCATGATCACGGCCCCCAACGCCCTTCCGCGTGTCCTTAAGAACGGGCGGCGCGAAATTGGCAACATGCTGTGCCGCCGCGAGTTTGACAGCGGCAACCTGGCCTGCGTGCACGTCAAGTTCGGCGTCGAGCATGCCGTGCTCAACCTGCCGTTTGGCGTCGACCCCATGGGCGGCATCTGGTCGCGCATCGCGTCTGACTCGCGCGGCCACATCCTGGCGGGCGCCGACAACCAGTACTCGGGCATCGACCGCCGCGAGGTCGTCATGGACGACAAGACGTCCACGCCGCTCAACAACTTCTCCAGCATCACGGACCTCATCCAGTGGCGCGTGGCCCGCCAGGCCGAGGAGCTGTCGTACTGCACCATTGACGGCCGCGGCAAGGAGGGCAAGGGCATCACGTGGAAGAAGTTCGACACGCGCGTCGCCGCCGTGGCCATGTACCTCAAGAACAAGGTGCGCCTCAAGGCGGGCGACCACGCCGTGCTCATGTACACACACTCAGAGGACTTTGTCTTTGCCGTGCACGCCTGTCTCAACCTGGGCATCGTTATCCTCCCCATGGCGCCCATGGACCAGAACCGGCTGTCGGAAGACGTGCCGGCCTTTTTGCACCTCGTGGCCGACTTCAAGGTCCGCGCGGTCCTCGTCAACAGCGAGATCGACCACCTGCTCAAGATGAAGACGGTCTCGCAGCACATCAAGCAGTCGGCCCAGGTTTTGAAATTGGCCGTGCCGAGCATCTACAACACGTCGCGCCCGCCCAAGCAGAACAGCGGCCTGCGCGACCTCGGCCTCACGATGAACCCCGCCTGGGTGCAGCCCAACTACCCGGCGCTCATCTGGACGTACTGGACGCCCGACCAGCGCCGTGTGGCCGTGCAGCTGAGTCACGACACGATCCTGGGGATGTGCAAGGTCCAAAAGGAGACGTGCCAGATGACGAGCTCGCGGCCCGTGCTTGGCTGCGTGCGTAGCACGACGGGCCTGGGCTTTGTGCACACGTGCCTCATGGGCATCTACATTGGCACGCCGACGTACCTGTTGTCGCCCGTCGAGTTTGCGCAGAACCCCGTGTCGCTCTTTTTGATCTTGTCGCGCTACAAGATCAAGGACACGTACGCCACGCCCCAGATGCTGGACCACGCCATGTCGAGCATGCCCGGCAAGGGTTTCACGCTGCACGAGCTCAAGAACATGATGATCACGGCCGAGAGCCGTCCGCGCGTTGATGTCTTCCAAAAAGTCCGCTTGCACTTTGCCGCTACGGGGCTCGACCGCACGGCCATCAACACGGTGTACTCGCACGTGCTCAACCCCATGGTAGCCTCGCGCTCCTACATGTGCATCGAGCCCATTGAGCTGTGGCTCGACACCAAGGCGCTGCGCCGCGGCCTCATTATGCCCGTCGACCCGGACGCCAATTCGCGCGCGCTGCTCGTCCAGGACTCGGGCATGGTGCCCGTGTCCACGCAGATTGCCATTGTCAACCCGGAGAGCCGGCTGCTCTGTCTGGACGGCGAGTTTGGCGAGATCTGGGTCGACTCGGAGGCATGTGTCAAGTCGTTTTACGGGTCCAAGGATGCCTTTGACAAGGAACGCTTCGACGGCCGCACCGTCGACGGTGACCCGAGCATCCGCTACGTCCGCACGGGTGACCTGGGGTTCCTGCACAGCGTCAGCCGGCCTATCGGCCCGAGCGGCGCGCAGGTGGACATGCAGGTGCTCTTTGTGCTCGGTAACATTGGCGAAACATTTGAGATCAACGGCCTGAGCCACTTCCCCATGGACATTGAGAACTCGGTCGAGCGCTGCCACCGCATTATCGTGCCCGGCGGATGGTAAGTCCCCTACGACCCCTTTTAACTTATTGTGTTTCGCGTAACGTACTGACTGTGTAGCGCCGTCTTCCAAGCGGGTGGACTCGTGGTGGTGTTGGTCGAGGTCGCACGCAAGGCCTATCTCGCCTCCATCGTGCCCGTCATCGTCAACGCCATCTTGAACGAGCACCAGATCATCGTCGACATTGTCGCCTTTGTTAACCGCGGCGACTTCCCCCGCTCACGCCTCGGCGAGAAGCAGCGCGGCAAGATCTTAGCCGGTTGGGTCTCGCGCAAGATGCGGACCATGGCCCAGTTTGCCATCCGCGACATGGCCGTTCTCGACCAGGACGTCAGCGGTGGTGGCGGCAGCAGCAGCGGCGCCGCCACCGATGCCAACCGTGCTAGTCTCAGTAGTATGCGCAGCGGCGGGCCTGGTGGCAGCGGTGGCGCCCAGTCGTCTGTGGGCCCGCCGCAGATCCTCGAGCAGCGCGAGCTGGAGCAGCAACACGACGAGGACTTTATGTACGGCGGCGACGGCGCCGTGAACCGCACCAGCAGTGTCGGTGGTGGTGGTGGAAACGGCCTCCCGCCGCCCACCTTTGGCGCCATCGAGATGCCGGCAGACGATAACGTCGTCCTTACGAGGGCGTCAACGGCCACGGACAGCGAACCCTACGCGCACGGTGGCGACAACACCTACGGAGACGGCCACGGTAATGGCGAAGGTGGCTATGGCGACCACGACGGCGGTGCCGGCACCAGCGGCGGCATGAACAACTACGACTATGGCGACCACGAGTACGAAAACGAAAACGACGTCCTCACACCAACGCAGGCCCATGTCGGCATGCTCGCCGTGCGGAATGTCGATGCCCATGCCGAATCGAGCTCGGATGAAGACGAGCGGCCACCACCGCCCATTGGACGGAAACCCATCCCCCGCAAGAGCGTCCAATCACCACCACCGGGCCCACCGAGCCAAGCACCCCCGCCACCACCACCACAGCAGCAGCACCAGTACCAGCAGCAACAGCAACAACAGCAACAACAGCACGAGATGTTCTTGCCGGGCGTTGACGGCCGGCCGTCAATGAACAATGACTGGCGGTTGAGCACAGCGATGTATAGCAACGAGGGCGGCGTTGTCGGTGCCAGCAACGCCAATGCCGGTGCTGGTGGCCGGCCCGTCTCCATGTCAGACGACGAGTGGGCGCGCGACGCGATGCGTGGCCTAAGCTTGGCTGACAATTTTGACCGGAGGCAGTAGACAAAGTGTCTTCGGAGACATCTTTGTGGAGACAATACAACTTTGTGAACGAGCGGCATAGCAGGTGCAAAACTTTTACGGCATTCGTGCCTCTTTTTTTCTTTAATTATGATTTAGTTTTTTTTGGCAGTTTCATATTCTTTTTCCCCCTCTTTCTTGGACTGATCGTTTTTCTATCAATAACCCATTTGTAATTCTGGTAACGCCCGTATTTGGTCAACTCTTCTTGGACTCGTTGACATTGTATCGCAGTAATTACAAAAACGAGAGGCCGGCTCTCCTACAACTCATCCCGTTCCGGCATGCCCAGGCTGTCCCGGCCGGCTTCTCGCTCGGCCCGCGTGTGCTTGCGCTCCGTCCGCCGCGCGTTGCGCATCAACGTGTCCCATAGCATGCGCCGGTCGCGTCCGTGCTCCGATTCGAGGACGTGCTCCGTGCGGATCTTGAAGTACATTTCAACCTTGCCGTGCTCGTGGTCGGGCTTCGAGTGCTCAAACGGCCACGCCACCACCGAGTCGTCCTTGGCCGCCGGCACGTACCGGCTCAGGTCGGAAAACGAATCCTCGCACTTGCCTCCGCCCTTGGCGTTGAAGAGCGGCAGGATCGGATACAGCTGGCCCGGTGCGAAAAACACCACCTTGTCCCGGTCCGCCACCTGCGGCAGCGTCCACGTCGACGATTCCGCGCCCTCGGTCGGCACCGCCCGCAGCGGCGCCGTTTCCGTCGCCGTCGCCGCTACTTTCTTGGGCTTCTTCTGGAACACCATGAACCGCCACGTGCGCCCGTCGTCCATCTCCGGCCGTCGCATCTCGTTGTCCTCGATCCACTTGCGCACGTACACGGGCAGCTCGCGCCACTCCATCATCAACAGGTCGCGCTGCATGCCGCCGTGGTCGACGCCGTCCCAGCTGCCCGGGTACGTGCGGCCGGCAATGTACTTTTCAATGGCGTCCGAGAACGGGTAGAGCGGGTGGCCCTCGCCGCTCCTCAAATCGCCGAGGCGGTAGTTGCGGGCTTGAAACTTTTTGACGACGTTGCACTTGGTCTCAAAGCCCATGGGAGGCTCGCCGTGGTCGGGGAAGGGGCGGTGCCAGTTCCAGTGCGAGACGATGGGGTACTCGTGGGCGTCCCAGTTGATAAAGTGTTTGCCGCCTTTTTCGTAGGCCTGCGCGGGGCCGACGCTCTGCAACAGCAGAGGTAACAGCACGCTGGTGATGCCGGTCTTCATCGTGATGAAGTAGTTTTCCGAGGCTTAAGATCTGATCAAAAGTTGATTCGTACTGAGGGCACGTCGGCGTGCAAGAAGGTTGCCGAGAGGGAGAAGCCAGCAAGAGACACGAAACAGCCTTGCAATGATTTTATCGTGAGTGTGCGTGACAGAAACAGCCAACCAGCCACGAAACAGTTTCGGGGAGTCACATTTCTGGCATGTGCTAGAAGCCGTGTGCTCCTATTATTGCCGCTTCAACCCTATTCCAACGTGTTTCTGGCTGCTGTCCTCTTCGTTCTCGGTCCCATCTCGTTCGAGCAATATCGACGGGCAGCTATGACATAGCAACATGGGGAAAGGGCGGGGAGTGAAAGGTCTGGCCGGCAATCGAAGACATGGGAAAAAAGCCTTTTCTCGGCTGACATGGAGCCAATCAGCTCCTATGGGCCTGTTTCTGCCTTTGCCAATTTCTCCGCTGCCTGCGGCGGCATATTTGCGGCCTCGATGCGAATACAGGCTAATATGGATGGACAAGTGATGGAGCAGCGTGATTGCGTGTGGCTTTAATTTGTGAATATTGGCCACCGGCTGCGGTAAGGGATTCAAGTTGAAAGGATGTTGGGATAGTATTCGGCAGACGTCGACGTCGAACGAAGATCACATGAAATTTAGAATTACGAGTACGTCGGCCTTGTGGAATAAAATGATGTATTGCTGGATAAATGAATATGAAGTGCCAGCGAAATAGAGAAAATAATGAAAAAATAAAATAACACAGAATGGGGAAAGACTCCAACAAGCCATATGTAAGGAATATTGCCTCTATCGCGTTCCGAGCCGTTGGTTGTGGCTGCTCTCCCTCCTACCGCCTGCCACCTGCCGCCAGCCGTCCGCTCCCACTCTCGCCATCCCAGTTCACGGCCCCCAACTCGTCTTTCACACATCCCATCATCAACATCCATCAACATCCATCAACATCGAACGACGATCTCCTTCATCTCCAAGCGCTTTCCTTGAGCGTTGTCGGTCAGGTGACGACAGATCGACAGTGACGACCAACCGTGCCACTCCCAGAGACAACCTTTCGGACGAAAGGCCACGGCCGTGGCAAGTGCCTAGCTCTCTCAAAATTGGTCGGCGGCCGGCTATGTCAGGTGACCATAGTGTTTGATGGAGCGAGACCGTTGTCGTGTTGTCGATCATGTTGATGTCGACGATGTTGTTGTTGATGTGTTGATGGTTGATGATGTCGTCTCCGCCTTCCGCTCTCGTCATTCGTCGTTCACCTCATCTTCATCGTCCACTGTCTTCTTGATGGTTTTCTCAAGTCTCTCTCTCAAGTCTTGTTTTCTTATTTTTCTGTCGTTGTACTTTGATGGTTCGCCGTCCTCTACTGTTTGTTGTTTCCTTCACGCCTTCCCCTAATGACTGCTCATGGCCAAAATTACCAGCACGGCTGGCCATGCAATGGCTAATATGAGCGCGCCCAGCACCGAGAAGAAGCCGGTCGCGTTGTCGTCGCGTGGGCCCCGCCACCGGTCAATGATCTGCACCGTGGTAAAGATCATGCCGATGGCGTAAAAGGTGCCGCCCCAGCAGACGGCGAGGAAGAGCTCGGAGAAGGCGTCGGTCGGGCTGATGACGTCGGCCGACTCGTCGGGGAAGGTGACGGAGAATGCTTGGCCCATGGTGATGTGCGTGCGGTGGTGGTGTGAGGGTGTTGTGTGGTGAGAGTTTGTTGAGTGTCTTGGGTATCACGTTGCGAAACGATCGATGATATAAGTGACGACAAAAAAAAGGTAAACAAAACTAAAAGAATAAGAATAAGAATAAGAGGGTTGACGAAGAGAAGATGAGAGACAAAAAGAAGTCGACGAAAAGAACGTGTTGAGTATTGACCAGCAATTGACGACCGCTCCACGGCCAGCCAAGGAGAATAGAATGAATGGGAATGAAGAAAAAAAAGAGGTTGACAAAGGTGACGAGAGGTGAAGAAGGGAGAAGAGAGACAAAAGAAGGGAAAGGGAAAGAAGAGAAGAAGGAATGGAAAAGGAAAAGGTGGGCAGGAAGGCAGTCAAAAAGGAGAAATATCCCATTCTCGCAGAATACCATGTCTGCTTTTCGAAACCCCCATCCTGTTTTACGGTCTTGACAGCCCCCTTTCCCGTCCTGTCTGCCCACTTTTCCATCTTGCCCTCTCCTGCTCTGTCCCCTTTTCTTTCTGTCGTCCTTTCCCTCTACTCACGACCCCCGTCCATCGTTTGATGCGTCGCACCACCCGGAAGACACAATCGAAACTGCTCCGTCCAATACGAGCGGGCCTTAACACACAGCGCTGGGGGACTGCGACATCACAAGTGGAAGGACCCGCGCAATGGCAATCCGGCACAGTGAATGGCACGATAAACAAAAAGGAGTCAAAACATACAGAGCAGAAAGGGGAAAACACTGCAAAAGAGCGAATCCGAATAAGAGGGGAGGCGCAAGAGGGCAGGCGCAAGAGGGCAGGCGCAAGAGGGACAGGAGGGCCCACCCAAAAATCGAGCAAGGCGGCCCGGGCTGCTCTCTAACAAAGCTTGTCTCAGGACCACCAGGATCGCCCCAACTCCATACAAATCAACCCCCTCCCTCCTAACCCTTTTGGTATATCGAGTACGACACTGCCAGTTTCCGTGGGAGGGAAGGGGAGGAGAAACGATAAAAACACAGAAAAACACATGGTCTGTTACGACTTTGGTGGTTGTGGTCAGTGTTCTCTAACATCCTTTTTACTCTCCTCCATCCCCGTCCTCGCTCCATTCTCTGAGACAGCCATGTTTCCAGAGGCTGTTATGTCAAAGCAGAAAGGCAACATGGGCAGAATATGGCAGACAGAAACGACAGAAACGTACGTTGTATGACAGCTGCAAAAAATGGGGCTCTTTCGCATAACAACGACATCCCATTCACGACGCCGTCTTATTTCTCTTTTCTGTCTCCCGTCCGACTTATCCGATTGTCAAGAGTAAATGAGCTTGTCTTTTATTTCTTGTCAATTGACACGTCTGTTCTCGTCTGTCTGTTTGGTCAGGAATCTGTCACCGCCTGCCTACTGTCAGTGTCCGGTGGGTAGACTTCAAAGCGGCATAGCGCTTTCACACTGCAGTAGCCATCTGCCACCAAAAGTTCATCATCACACGAACGACTGTTCCTAAAATATCTTCACCCAATATCCACGGCGAGCACTATTCGGCGAACTTCGTCACTGTGGTCGGTCGAAGGAAAAGTATTCCAGTGACGTCCCGTGTGCAGTCGTCACCGGCCTCCGTCGCAACCCAATCAGCTTGAAAAGGTCGGCCATCCTACGAGATTGCACCCGATGTTCGCTTGCCGCCCGTGCTGCCGGGAGGGATCTCACAGTATTTATCGTTCTGATGGTCTAACCTCTTCTTGGGGAACAGAGTGGAAAGGATTAGGAATATTGGGCTCGGCAGGTCTAAAAATAAAAACAAAATCGCCTCGCCAAATCACAGAATGCACCCTCATTCTCACCAGTGCAACTGCACGTCTTTTTCAGCCCACCCACTCGCAGATGTCCTCTCCACGTTGGGCTAGGCCCAGGCCCAAAAAAAATCCACAGCGCACGCATAGCCAATCGTCACCGTCGAGCAGCCGCCGACGATTCTTACTAGGAGGAAGCGACAGACCCAATACGTGACCTCGATCATTTCGACGAAAAAAAGCTTGCGTGGCCCTGGTCAAGGTCATCGAGCATCGACAATCACAAGAAGGAAGGATGGAAGCGAGAGGAAGAAAATGAAAAAAGAAATCACAACAGGGACAATAAAGACTGAGGGCCCGCCCCTTTTAGACAATGGCCGTTGGGGGCCGCCAAGACAAAACATGTTGCATGTCTTGGGACCACGGACAGGGGCTCGGCCATTCTGCCTGTGATACACAGCCCTTGATAAATTGCACCCAATTGACGGGATAGGCGATGCAGTCATCCCGTGACGTTGATGTTGATGCTATAATACAATGGATGAGTAAGGGAGCATGTTCAACGTCAAGTCAACCTCGATGCGTGAATGAGTAGCAACACAGTGGAAGATGACGTTGCATGTAGTGACGAGAGATTATGAAATCAAATAAAAGGAAAGCAGTGAATATGAATAACGATTGCGAATAGTGAACACTATGTGCGAATTCTAATACTTGCTTTGTTGCATTGTTGCGCGTTAGTGGGCAGGTGACATGAAAGTGAGGCCAAGGCTGGCCATCACGATGCTTGTCCTCAAGATGCAGTCAGATTTAGTCGACAGCAAGATTTCACATTTTTTTTACCTGTGTATGTATTCTTTAAGATGAACGACGCGAAGTAGGATATTTTCTACCATTTCGAGGATGTTTTAGAATTATTCCTTGTATCTCAGTCTGTTTTCGACCCACATCCTTTGTTCTCCTTAAGTTTTGTTTACTTTTTTGTCGAATATTATTCACTTTTCTTAAAACTTCATCAGCCATTTTTTTCCGCTTGGAAAGTTCCAACAAAATCTTTAAAAAATAAGAAACATGCTGGAAACTCATACATACATTTATTATCCGGGCAATAATTTTATTATCACAATAGCTTTAAGTGACACCCCCCTTCCTCGTCATTCCAGCCATCACTGCCTTCTATCCTCTCCATCGTTCTGTCCTTACTTTTGTATGGAAGAGGACTCACATATCTTCATTCACTGGAACCGACGATCCTCGTATTTTGCATTATTCAGAAAACAAAGGACTCGAATACAATGACATTGACAATGCTATCCTCGATAACTGCCTCGGCTGCTTCTTAATTCTGAATCACTTCTCGAGAGGGGTATCATTGTTTCTTCACGACATGAGCAAACGAAGGGGATCCACACTTGCACAAGTCACTCGCTCTTTCCTGATATGGATGTCAATGGCATCTCAACAATACTAGAGATGGTAGTGACGACCGACTCTTGACGTGTCGCTCCTTCCTTGACAAACTGTCAAGACCGTTTGCTCCTTCCTCGACAAGAGAGCCAGCACAAACTATAAGAAGGAGAGCAAAAAATCCATGCCGGAAAAAAAATCTTCCTCTTCTCTTCTTCTTTTCTTCGTCTTCTTCAGCCTTTCGAGTAGCGGGACGCAAACTTTCTCTCTGAAAAAGGCATCTGCGCTCTCACCTCCCTTTGACCTTGTGTATTTATAGAAATTGGTCTATCGCTCCATCACAAAACCCTCATCATACTTTCTTCCCTTTCTTTTCGCTGATGGAGACTAGGATGTCTTATGACGGTCCTAAACAGATTACCGACACCATAAGCGTGTTTAACACGCTCGGTGAGCTTGCGGGCCTGGCTCGAAACGCGGTATTTGAGGATGTTGGTCCTCATTTCGCCTGCATTCGGAACGGCGCGATTCTGACTGCGCTGCCCAAATACAGAGCCTTGATTTTTGCGACTGAAGTGAACCCGGAGAAGGTTGCAGGTGTCTTTGGGGGAGACGACCCGGATCTTGTCCCGATCAACGAAGCAGGCACCGAGCTAATCACATTCGAACAATCGAATGTCATGGGAATGACTGACCTTGTTGCTTTTATGCATACCGTTTTCAACTCCGAGGACGAAAAGATCCTCAGTAAGTTCGAAGGACGAGAGCACAGGTGCACGCACTCGACAACATGATCACAGACAACATGCTAACGGAGTCTACCATCCTTAGAAGAAGACAGCATCCTCGCAAAGGGCAGGCAGATCTGTCACTGCCTTTCCAAGAGTGGCCGAGCTGATTCTCTGAAAGGTGCCAGTCGGATACAGGAAGCACGCCGAGTTGCCATTGCTCGCCAACCCACCGTGCCTCTCCCACCGTCTCCGCGTGCAGCGATCACCGACCCTCAAACGCTCATGAACAATCAACTCGCGGCTGAACTTGGCCTTCGAGTCCACAGAAAGTCTCGACTGGTGCGAGCCATCGAGGAGCAGTTTAGAATTTTGCGCTTCCCAGCCCCTACAGGCCCACGCCTCGCGCCCACCTTTTTGGTGTTTGTCGAAGACCCGGCCTCCGGGCAGGTGGTGGCAATCTATGGCAATCGAATTTTCGGCGTCCAGGGCACGACTCCCACCGAACGGCCTGAGGGAAATGTTCTTTGCCGCCCGGTCTTTGATCTCGTCGAGTCGTTGCACGAAAATACCACCGCCCTGGATACGATCATCCTCGGATTCGCCACAAACCGCTATTAAGAGCGAGGTTAAACTTTGCCACGGGCGCCGGGTAGACCGGGCAGAGGAAGGGAATTGCAAAGAATTGTGATGGAGTAGGTGATGATTATTAGGGGAAATGAATAATTGAAAGCCGTTGGAAGCCCTTATTTTGACCATTTAAATCAGGAACATATTTCCCATGTTTCTTCGTCTTTAACCTTGCGAGTGATAGTGCTCATGTCGTTGTCTCTTCGTGCGGATTAATGAGTGAAAATGCTTTTTATCGTTGGCATCAACTACGCCTGCCTTGGTTTCATCATTTTCATTTGTATTATCGACACTTGCAACTGTTACTTCGGCCAATTATCTTCCCTTTTGCCCACAGATCTTTAATACGTGGAGAAGTAACTCTTAAGTGAAGTCAGCATCACTTCAACAGCTACCACCACTTTGGCTACTCGACGGCACGGTCCATACGTTCAACACTTTGGGTGGATAGCAGGAATATCGAGAGAGCCCAGATCTATGAACTTTGGGCGCACATTGCCAACTACTTGAAAGTTTATCGACTGGGGCAGACTCGAAGATGTCAAGAATCATCTATGGAAGCTAGGACAGCGGAAAGACAGGTACTCTTTCGGCAATCAAGTTCAAGACATCACCAAGGTGTGCCGACAGCAACGCCCGACTCTTAAAGTGTTACCGACTATCGTTTGCGCCTTCCTCGACGAAAACTGTCAGTGCGGGTTGCTCCTTCCTTGACAAAAACCTTACCGTTTGCTCCTTCCCCAACAAGAGATGCTTCGCACCGTATAAAAAGGAGAGCACAAAACCTTGAGCCTGGAAAAATTCTTCTCCTTCTCTCCTTCTCTTCTGCTTTTCGTCTTCTTGAGCCATTCGAAGAGCAAAAATCGTCGTTATTGTCGAGAGCGACGCCCCCACCACTTCACGCTTTAGAACGACGGTTTATCATTATCACGAACATTTTTTCTTTATTTTGTCGGTGTTTCTTCGTCTGCCCACCACTCTCTCTTATTCATATCCAAGCGATGTGACCTGGACCTCGCAACGAGTGACAGTTTCCCAACCTCTTTCATCGGTCACCACACGTTCGACAACAGCTTCCTCGTCCTTCTTAGGTAGCTTTGGCTCTGTCACCTATCATCTCCTTTCATCTTGATCTCCCTGTCGAGGTTATCCCCTTGCCAATCATCTTCTCTTTTCTTTCTCGCATTTGCTCTTGAGGAAGCCGCCAATATGCATTTCGCCGGCGTTCATTTCATCCACGACACGCCCGAGGCTTTCAATCGCCTGGCAGACGCTTGGAGGCGAGAAGAACCTTGTCTTTGAGAATATTGATGCTCATCTCGCTTGCATCAAGTCAGGCGCACTGTTCGCCGCCTTGCCTAATTACCAACCTGTCATTTTTGGCAGTGAGCAAAATCTGGACTCCATTGCCGGATCTTTCCAGACCCCAGGTGCCAATGTCATCAACGTCGAAGACAGCGCTGTGGGCGTCATGACCTTCGACCCGTCTATCGAGAACATTCCCGATGTTTTCGCCTTTCTTCATGTTGCTAGCATACTGCACACTATTGTTTTTTTTTTGGCACTGTGGGCAATATGGACATCATCAATGCTTTCATTGAGGGTGAGAAATCGAATCTTGTCGAGATCATCGGTGATATGGCCAATCTGATGGCGCCTTCTCACACTGTATTCAACGTGGACAAAGACGATGTCTTCAATAAGTTCCATGGTGTCTAGGCGATGAGGGGCGAGAACAAAAGTGTACTCGACGACATGATCGCAAACATACTAACAGAGTCTACCCAATCTCAGAAAATGACGGAATCCTTGCATCGGGCAGGCGGACCTGCCCCGACTTCTGCAGGAGACACCGAGGTGAACGTCTCACCCAGCGTGTGCCGTATCTAAAAGGCACGCAAGATTGCCATGGCTCGCGATGCCACCGTATGTCGCCAAGGCCCAAAATACCAGGCGGCCATGTACAGAAACCACGATAGCGAAGGAACGATGACAGCTCTTTCGACAATCAAGCTCGAGACATCACTTAGGTGTCATATAAAGACATTTTGGTTTATCTCATTTTCAACACCAGCGAAATTTGCGCCGTGCAATCCACCCAAGCACTTGAATGCGCCGCCAGCCTCAAGAAACAGAACAAAGCAGGCATGGCGGGACAAGCTGGTCGACTCGCATTCAATACCAACTCTCACCGAAGTGATGCTATTCCCTTTGGCCTTTCCTCGTGAGGCTCTTATGTTTGTGGCTGTTATGGCTGTGCTAGGTAGCACCTTCCCTTTTGGCGGCCAATGGTGGATGGAGCGACGGAAGGCAGAGACTGTCGTAGCTCAGGCTGCGCGCCCAACTCCTCCCCCTACACATGGGACTCAGACATCCTCGGGGCCTCCAACAATCTTGGCCAGTGTGCTGGTCTCTCGAAAAGAATGGTCTTCGAGAATGTCGAGTGTCACCTTGACATCCTGAATTCGGGCGCTCTTTACGAGACCCTTCCAAAGTACTGATCCATTGTTGTCGCGTACGAGGGCAAAGATAATGTGCTGCCTTCGCTGTTCAATGGAAAGGAGGGTATTGACAAGGTGGATGGTGACGGCGTCGGCATCGTGAATCACAGACGTCTATGCATTCTTGCATATGGCGTTTAACGGCGGAGTGACCGACGGCACCAGTAAGTTCCAAGTCATCCACGGGAGGGAGGAAACATGAGGGTATATAAGACCGCAGACATGCTAACGACTCCCATCAACTTGATAGAGGCGGACTGCTGTTCTCCTCACACTGTCTCGCGTGATCTCGCTTGATGAGATACGCAATCGAACGGTTCTCGACAAGGACGGCAAGGAGTGTTTCCTCACCGGCAAGAATGGGCCCGTCTCGGGCCCAACCTTTGAAGATCGGTGCGCCTCACACCACGGCTTACTTGAACAACGACAACTTTATCGCTGTCCGATCCCGATACAGGGGGGCTAGCTGGCATCGAGGTTATCTCGCCCGACGGCGGTCGACGAAAGTCAACGCCACGGGCGGGGTGGGAACTTGGGAAGATAAAGGGGACTGTGGTGGCTGGTGAAAGAAGATGGAAAGTGGCATTTTTGACACATTCCGAGATGAGATTTTTGGGGAGCAGATTCAATACGTCGTGGGAGGACTACTCAGCTGTTGTATGGTGTATGTTGATGGGAAGTGAGATGGGAAAGTGGAACTTGTGCACATTTTTGAGCGGTGTTGACATATGGAGGATCGATATTGCTTTACGTTTGTTGGTCACTTGTTTCTTTAATTCTTTCAATTTTAATACAGAAAAGTACGGAGTAATATGTCCATTTCAATTCTATGTGGTTCGTTCCTCCGGATCTTACAGTTCCATATGGCACAACGCCTCCTCCTGCCTCGTGCCGAACAGCACATCTGCAAGTTGCTGTTGGCGTAGTTTCTATTTTTAACAAAAAGGCAGCCCACCATTCCACGAGCCACAACGTCCTAAAACAAGCTTTTTTTACTGGCTTTCTTTCCTTGTCCAGGAACGCGGCGCGCCGGCACGCACGTTCTAGGGGGGATCCTGCAGGAGAAGAACAAAGAAAAGAAGAAGAAAAAAGGGGGGCAGAGAATCTGCAAAGCCACTTTCAGGGATGCTCGACAACGCTGGGACACACACCAGGACACGCTCGGCTGGGAAACAACCGGAACGTAACGCTACCACCCACGCTCTACGCCACGGTCGCTTTTTCGTCCCGCAGCAAATCCTCTGCTTCTCACCCCACGCCCTTTCGTCTCTTTTACGAGCGCCCTGTATTTGTATTTGTATTTAGAGATTCGTCGTCGTTCTCGTTTCCCATTCTCACGAGAAGGAATTGCTGCCGCAGCGCCTGCCCTTTATATAGTGCCCCGTTCGCTGACAATGCACACGATGCTGACCTTTGCAGTGCCCGCGCCCTTTTCGATGAACGTCCCCAAGCTATTCTTGTCAATTCTTCCACGGAGGTCTCTTGCCCCACGAAACAGCCCACCCCTGGATAAGCTGACGGTACAAGGGGCAAGTATCTCGACCTCTTATTCGTACTGCTCGTATGCCATTTTCTGCCAAATTGGTACCTGCCGGGTACCAGTTCGCCGAGAAAACCCAAGACCCCTGTTATCAACAGACAAGGGGCTTTGGCGTCGATCATGGTTGTGTGCTTGTGCGGTCTGGGAGGAGAGCATATTACTTCGTACAGAGAAAGTTGGCGCGGGTTGACTGTGGCGGAGGCTTTTGAGCCAGAGCCCAGCACGCCAACCACCTTTCTTCTTCTCCCCCTCCTCCGCCATTTCCAGCTGTACGAGTATGGCGTTGCCTACTTTTTGGTTTGTTTTTCTACCTTTTGCTTTTTCTGCCCGTGGGGAACGCCCAGCCCTGAGACTGTGAGCCTAATTCTAGCTGCAAGGCCAGTATTGCGGGTTACCTTTTCCCAGTCGCGTTATGGTTTAGGTCTCTTTTTATGGGGCCTTTATTTGTCTTCTCCATCTCACCTTTCTCGTCGGAGTGGTATTTTGAATAAGGATGTGCAGCAGGGGAGGGGGCCTGGGAGGCTTGGTGTCGTAGCGACCAGGGCTTGCCTTTTCGGTTGGGCTCTTTCCCCCAAGCATCAGCAGAAAAGGAAGAGGCACAGAGCCAGAGAAAATTGTGTGAGTGAGAGAGAGAGAGAGTGAGAGATGGAGACGACCAGAACATTGGGCCATAGGAGAAGAAACTGGAGAAGGGGGAGTGGAAAAGGAACAAGCGTAAAGCGTAAAGGGCCCCCAAGACTGCGTGGCTTAGCTGCAGCGGATCTGCCTTGGGGGAGGGACCTAGAAACACTTGATGGTCTGGCCTCTCTCTTCTCTCTTTTCCCTCTTCTTCTTCTATTCCTTGTTTTGGTCCCTATTTTTGTTTCAGCTGTTCGCCCCCAGTATTCTCCTCCCATAATTTCTTCTCCGTCGTCCTTAATTCACCATTCTTAATCTTTTTTTCCTTTCTTTCTTTTCTTCGCATTCTTCGTTTTCGCTTCGTTCGCTTGAGACGGGGGTTGCAATTCAAATGTGGAGCTCCTCGTGTCGTCTCCTATTGCCGTGAACGTTCTTTTTGTTTTCTTTTCTTCCTTGTCCATTGTCGATCGTTTCTTCCTCCTTCGCTTTCAACGTTCAACGACTTGACTCCATCGTTCGCTTCATCGCCCGTCGCCTTCGTTTGCTCTTGAGCTTCTGAAAACACGCCCACAACGTCGACACCCACATTACGGCCGCCACCGCCCTTGAGCCGCAGCCTTTGCCTAGTTTGACCCTACCCCGAATCGAGATACCCTTGCGGCTGAAGCTGGATGAGCTGAACCCAAAACCCAATACCCAAAAACGCCAAAAACCTGCAAAAAGGGAAAGCTGTCCAACCACTTTTGCCTTTTCTTTTGGTGCACCAAACAGCGCACGCCGAGAAGCTTGGATGTCGCCAGCGCTCTCTGTTTCCATATACATCACGGAGGTGCCCGATTTCCCAAGGCTGAAGGAGCGCGAGGCCTAGACTCGACTGGAACTGCCAAGCACGACCCCTTTTAACAAGCGAATACCACGCGAACACCACGCTTGCTGCGTAAACCGACGACACCCTACTCCTACGACGCGAACCTACGATTCCACATACAGGAATACAACGACACGGAGCGTATCGTCACGACTTTCGAGTTCCTCCCCCTCTCTCCATCTCGTCACCTTTCCCCCAACATACACACATACACACAATGGACACCCGGCGACAATGTAGGCGGCGTCTCACGCCGACCGTCTCCGTCTCCGTCTTCGCCATCCTCCTTCTTCTCCTCCAGACCACCGCTGTCCGTGCGGTGTTTACAAACAACTTTGATGCCTACCCCGCCGGCACGCGGTCCTGCCTCAATGCTTCGGCCAACGCCAGCGGCTGCGACGGCGACGATGTTACCTCCATGAACAACTGCCTCTGCGGCAACACGGGCAACTTTGTCATTTCGGCCGCCGAGTGCATCGGCAAAGCCGACTATGCCGACCTCGAGACCGTCTACACCACCATGGCCTCGGCCTGCTCCTTTAGCAACACGCCGCTCAGCGTTTCTCAGAAAGACTTCTTGTCGGCGGGCAACGGCACCTTTAGCTCGACCACGACGTCCATGCCGTCGACCACGTCGTCGGGCGTGAGTTCGACACCCTCTCTCACAACCATCACGACGACCTCGGGCGGACACGTCGAGACCATCACCACGACGGCGGGCACACCAACGAACACCGGCGGGAGCAATAGCGACAACAGCGGCGGCATGTCGAGCACGACGCGCACCGGCATAATAGCGGGCGCCACCGTCGCGGGCGTGGCCATTGTGGCCGTCTTTGCCTTTTTCCTGATCCGCATGTGGCGGAACCGGCAGGCGAGCGAAGAGCACCGGCCGATGCTGGGCGGCGACGGCACGTTTAGCGACACCGGGGGCAACGGCGGTGGTGGCGGGCTGGGCGGTAGCCAGATGAGCGGCACAGAACTCTCACACCTATCAGCCGCCGGCACCAACACCTACGACTGGAAAGCTGGCGCTGTGGCCGGCGATGGCAGCGAGTCCAAATGGCCACACGATCCGTACGGCACATCGCCCTCCCCCAACCAGATATACCAGCAGCAATCGGGCGGCGTGTACGAGCTTCCCGTCCAAGACGGCGCACAGCATCCCGTGGAGATGCCAGCCACGCCCATGGTGATGGGAGCGACACCCGTCTACCACGATCCGCAAGACCAACCAACCGGGTACGGTCAGGCTCCATACCGGTAGCATGCATAGCCATTTGTTTCGGTATTTTTCTTTCAGGCGAGGATAATGTTGGTGGTATTTTCGAGGTGTTTGTTTTTGGCTTCCTTTTCTTTTATGTTCCAAGGAAAACGGCATTGTAATAGGAAACGCGGATTTTGGGTTCTTTTCTTGTCTGTTCTGTGGCAAATTTTAGCATACACACACACACGAGCCCTCCTTGGTTTTGGTTTGGAGGCTCTGGCCCGGGTCTTGTTTATCAGCATATATTTCTTCATCAATCAACACCATTGTGATGTTCAAACCTTCGTCTCTTCCATTGTCGTTTTCGTTTCGCCGCTTTCGAGGTCTTTGGCCAGGAGCCTTTGTCAGGCTGGTCACAAATGACGAGGCGAGCAACCGCGCGTGATATGCACAGCCGCGCTTGCCTTGATCGAATTTACCCGGAATCCTGATTGAAGGCCAGGGAAATAATTTGACAGCTGTGACTGAGCCTTGTAAATGTCGAGTTGCCTCTGGCGGTGCTGCAGCTGCCAACCGGATTCAACTCCACGGGTTCGGGCGTATTTTCGGCGTTCGGCAAAAGATCGAGGACGAAACCATGTGTAGGCCATAATGGAAATATCAAAGGTCAAGTCTGTCGATGTTGCATCGTTGAAGCTGCAAAAAGAAGGAAAAGGTTGCCCATGCTCCAAGATACATAAAACAATACTGCGCATACAGATATGACGGAATCTGGGAAGGGAACTAGATGATTCAGGTCAAGTAAAATATAAAAATAAGGTATGAGAACAGAAGGGGGTATGAAGTAGCTGCGTACCATGTCCGTTGGACCCTGCTGATCTCGTGAACCATCTCTTGCAGCCCGGTTACCACAGGCCGCCCCGCTCCCCGGCCCGACAGAATTCGATGTTGGCAATGATAGGCTGAAGGAAGAACGTGTGATGGAAAATACTGAGACTAGAGATCGGAAGTCGTCCATAGGTGGGTTGCAAGCTTTGTCTTACCTGTTCGTGCGCGAGCCTGGTTTTTCGCTCTCTTGTTTTATTGTCTTGCACATTGAAACCCTATCCTCTGTTAGCTCGTATTTACGCCGCATCGATCAAGATGGACTGTAATGGTGGGGCACACAACATGATGCGTACACGATATCAGAGAAGCATGTTGCTCAGGAGGTGGGCCAGCCGACCCCCCCTCTCGCAAGAATCGTAGCATCGGCGAGCGGCAGGACTGGCTGTTTTGCCGAGACAAGCGGGCGAAGAATTCTATAATCGGAACGTGTTATGATGAATGGAAGACATCAGAGAGTGGCGCTTCATACGGATTTTGCCTGAGCAGCTTGCCCGTACTCGCTTCCATGCTGGCGATATGGCCTGCAGTTGAGACCTGGCCGTTTGCCGCCCGTCAATCTATTGTTTCTTGTCAAGCTTGTTTTCGTATTCTTGTTGCTGTCGATTTGAACTTGTCTGCTTGCTTGCGAGTGCCGCGTTCCATCTCGCCGGCCGTGTGTTCTGTGCTACAAAGTCGCACACAGAAACACACATGCCATGTTTTGCGTACGACATGGCCGAACTTCTCTATGACAAGATGTCCCCCAGCGTGCCTGTCTTGCGGACGATCGGCACCGTTCTCGGGGCGGTCGAGAGTCTAGAGCATGCGGGCCCTTGCTGCTTGCGACGTCTGTCAGGACGTGTCCCTCCATGAGCGCGTGGGGCCCTAGAACTTGCCTCTTGCCTCGCTCGTGTCTGTCCGACCTTGCATGGCCATCGTTGCTGCAGTGTTTCCATGTTCCAGACGCCGTCCTTGTATGCTCACTTCTCACTGGACGCACACCGTCACCTGCGCAGTGTGACCGACAAACGGAGACAGAGAAAGCCGAGAACGAGCGAAGCAAGAGAAACAACAGCAAACAAGAAACGAAGAAACGAATAGGATGGCTACTACTGTACCACTGTCACTTGCTGCATATGCAGTGTGCAGTGTGGGGGTTTTCAACGCCGAACCGCTCGCTGTTATTGGCACGGGGAAGGCAAACGGACGGCAGACGCTGCGACTCAGCCATGAGGGGACCACCCCTGCAGCCGGTCCACTTCTCCGCTTCGAGGAGGTCGAAACGGGAAGGCGAGAACGAGAGAGCAGGCGACGTGCAATCTAAAGCAGACGTGAAGATCGGCAGGCATGCTGGAGACGATGAGATAGAGGCACAGGCTGCTGGTTTATCAAGCTTGCTGGCGTGTAAGACTCGAGGTCGAGGTCGAGAACCCCAAAAACTCGAGAGTCTCGGCGCTCGACGACTCGACAGGACAAAACTCAAAGGCCCCACGGCTTGGCGACTCAAACACTGGACGACGCAAAGTCTGGTCGAGCTGATCAAGCCTTGCGGCAAAGGCTGCAGGTTCGGGGTCAGTTGCAGCGGATCCAGTGCAGATGCAGACGCAGATGCACCTCGACCTCGCGAACCCCAACCCTCAATACACCGGTTTGCCTGAATGGGACTGGCGGCAGGCCTATGCCGGAGCGCAAATGAGACATGAGGCGTGCGCTGGAGCGGTGAAGATGCGGATAGTCTTTGCAGATGGTGTTTCTTTGGGCGGCGGACCGTGTTTTGTGTTTTGTGTTTTTTATATTGTATGTTGCTTTTTTACTTTCCTCCTTACATTTTTTAGTATTTGAATCCGAAGCTGTTCTGCTCCTTCTCTTCCTGAGGCCCACAGCTCCTTTGATTGCCTGCCCTGACGTTCGCTCTTGCCCCGCTACGCAAGCTCCTCTGAGACAGGGAAGCGGCGACTAACAATGGCCGACTTCGGTGCCGGAAGAATACGCGAGGGGGAAAGAAGCACCAACTTGCCTGCAAAGGCCTGGGCTAAAACAGCTTTGTTGGCTGTTGGCTGCTGGTGCCAATGACGCCACTATGGCGGGCGCTTTGTGCTCTGACGCCCTGTGGGGGTAGCTCCTTCCTTCTGTAGCAAGAAACTTCTGTCACTGGCGCTTTTCCCCCGTTGATCACCGCTCAACGGCGCAGTGGGCGGCCGCGAATCGTTACGTACTGCACGCCGTACAACGTGGGCTCTTTTACGACGTATATCCATTTTTCTTCAAGCTCGCTTCGTTCTTGCTCTTCTCTCCTCCTTTCTTCTTTCTTCGTAGTTCTACCTCACACTCGTTTTTGAATCATTTGCAGCACTGCATTGATTTGGTCAGCCTAGGGTCTCTAATCTTTTGCTCTTCTTCTCTGTCTCTTGCACCAGTTTATTTCTCGAGACCGCGTTCGCTGGGAGCTTCCCCGACTCTGGTCGCTCTTGCCACTCCTCGGCATCTTGGTGTCTTTTGGACGTTCTCCATACGTTCTTTCCTAACATCACCACTTTTATTCGAGACGCTCTTTCCTCGACGTCGACGCGCTCCTTCCCCAGTTCGACGTACACGACACGCATTGGGTGTTGCTTGGCATCTTGGGAATTTTTCGCGGTAATTTTTTGGACTGTTCCGGCTTTGACCAGCTTTCTCACGGGCGCACCAATCGTTTCTCCGCGCTCGCTATTTTCCCGTCTCGACGTCCGTCTCCGAGGGGCCATGTCGTCATCCCCGGACTGGACGAACCATATTTGGCCCTGCTATTCATGCTGCCAGCAGATTTGGGTGCGTATTGAAACCGATCCTGTCCCCTCCGCCCCCCCTCTGGTCTTTCCTTCTTGGTACGGCGAGCTCGCCGCGTGCCATTTTTTTTTGGCACGTTTTCGGAAAGTGCGATGCCCGTCGTGATTCCGCGCCCACACCGCACCTTCCACCTTTGTCCTTGCGAGCAGACACAGCCCCGAAAACCAAATGAGCTTCCCCCACTTCATGAGAACAGCTGCTCAACTACAGCACCCAAACAATGTTTCAATTTATCCTGAACGAGCAATGAACTCCTCGAAGTTAACACAACAATCAGATCCCTGAAAGTGCCACTTTTGGCGATGGCTGCCCCGGCATCGTAGCCTACTTCCCTGTGTGGTTGGCGCTGCTGGTCTTTGTCGGCCGCTATGCGCTGGAACCGCTCTGGAACCGCCGGCCGGTCTGGCTGCGCGGCTTTGCGACAGAAGAGGACGAACTGGGCCTGAAACATGGACGGTTGCCTCCGTCGAACGGCAGCAGCTCGCGGCAGAATGGACGTCGCGGCACGCCGGCCGGCGACAGCAACAGCGACGACACCGACGTTGAGGCTACAGCCAGCAGCTCGGCCGTGGAAATTGCCGTCGAGGAAGCCACCGAAGAGGCCGTCGAGTCTGACAGCGATAACGTCACCGACAGCAGTGCTAGCAGCACCGTCGTCGGCTTTGGCCGTCGGAACAGTGTGGTTGATGTGCGGCCGGTGAACATCGGGGGCGGCTTCGCGACGCTCGTCATCCAGTCCTGGCACTTGATGTCGGTCACGCTCTTTTTGCTGTCTGTGGCCGGCGTGGCCACCAGTTTGATTCTGACCTTTGCAGCCGGCCATGGGTACCTGTATCTGACGCCGGTTGTGCCTTGCGTAAGTTTTCAAAGGTACCCATTTCCATACCAACGCGTCTATTATACTAACGTGAATAGTTGATCTCTTCGCTGTTGCTGGCGATCGACCGCCCGCGTTCGCTGCCCGGCAGCGTTCTCTTCATCTACACCAGCACTCTGATCGTCCAGATTGCTTTGCTGTTCGGCGTCCCTGTGCTCTCCGAGTGGCCTCTCAACCTGACCTGGCTTGCCGAGATGAGCGTCACCGGCCTGTCCATTGGAATCATGTTGGTGATGCCGATGCGCGATCCTCGCCTCGGTACCGGCCGAGAGAACGACAAGATTGCCGGCCTCTTTGAGACACCTTCGATCAAGAACCGCAGCCCCGAAGACAACCTCAACTTGTACCAGTGGATGACGGTCAACTGGATGGCGCCTGTTATTAGCTTGGGCACCTCACGTCAACTCCAAGACGAGGACGTCTGGCACCTGCCGTTCCAGTTCCAACACGCCCGTCTATACCGTCTGTTCCACGACGTCAAGGGCTCGGTTACGTCCCGTATTGTCAAAGTCAACGCCCCCGACCTGATCATTACTTCCTTACTGGGTATTCTCGACTCCGTCTTGTCCATGCTGCCGATCATTCTTCTCAAGCAGTTGCTCTCGTCTATGGAGGGTCCGGACGCTAGTATGCGCGTGGCGTCTGTTTATGCCGTGTTCATTTGCATTACGAACATTGCGCGTGCCCAGGCCGGTATCTTCTCTCTTTGGTTTACGCGCCGCTGTTACGAGCGTTCTCGTGGTGAGCTGATCACCATGATTTACGAAAAGACCCTGCGCCGAAAGGCCTTCACGTTCCCCGGTCTCCCAGACGCGGATAGCAGCAAGAAGAGCGGCAAGGGTAAGCGAAGAAGAGACTCGGCTGCTCCCCGGCCGAGAATGTTGATTGCGCAAGGCGGCGGTGGCGGTGGTGGCGGCGGAGGAGGAGGTGGCGGTCGTGGCGGTGGCCGTGGGCCAGGAGGTGGCGGCGGCATGACGGAGATTGCCAATAGTGTTGCCAGTGGCTCGGCGCCCGCATCCACCGGCAAGATCCTCAACCTCATGCGCAACGATGTCTACGAGGTTGCGCAGCGTTTCTGGGAGTTCCCGACGTTGTTTACGAAGCCTCTGAACTTCATCCTCTCGATATTCCTGCTGTGGAACGTGCTCGGCGGTGCATCCCTCCTCGGCATCTTGGTAATTGTTGCCGCCCAGATCATCAACGTTTACATTGTCAAGGTCCTCGTCCGCTGGGAGCTAGCACGCCGCGCCGTGACCGACATCAAGCTCCAGGTGACGTCGCAGTTTATCGAATCCATCCGCCATCTTCGGTGGTACGACTGGCAGGACAAGTGGCTGGCCAACATCCTGACCGCACGGCAAAAGGAGCTCCGCTACCGGGTCATCACCAACCTCATTCAGAAGGCCATCTTTGTCGTCAACCAGCTGGCCGCCTCCTTCTTCCCCGTGGCTGCTTTCTACGCCTACACTGTCATCGAGAAGCGCCCACTCACCATCGACATCGCCTTCCCCGCCCTGAACCTCTTCAATCTGCTGGAGCAAAGTCTGCGCGAGTTGCCCGACTTGATCACTGTCCTGCTCAACGCCAATGTTGCCATACGCCGCATTGAGGCCTTCATGGCCGAACCCGATAAAGAAGGTATCGATGACGGGCAACGTGACGTGCTGACGCAGGCCCCCGAAGGCGTTCTTGTGGATGGCATCATTCGCCCACCTGGCCCTCTCTACATCGGCATCGAAGATGCAGCTTTCGCATGGCCTACAGCGGAGATCCCGATCTTGACAAAGGTGAACTTTGTCGCGGATGGCAGCGGTCTAACAGTGATTTGCGGTAAGGTCGGCACTGGCAAGACTGCACTGCTCATGACCCTGCTTGGCGAGATGGACCAGCATGGCGGCACGCGCTCAGTTCCCAAGGAGACCATCGGCTACTGTGCCCAGACACCCTGGCTCCAGAGCATGACTGTCCGCGAAAATATTCTTTTCTGTCTGCCGTACGACGAGGTTCGCTACCACCGCGTTGTGGACGCGTGCTGTCTGCTTCCCGACTTTGCCGAATTCGAAGCTGGCGACATGTCCAACGTCGGCGAGAACGGCATTGGTTTGTCTGGTGGTCAGAAGGCCCGTGTCGCTCTGGCGCGTGCTGTCTACAGCCGCGCACGCATCCTCCTTCTCGACGACCCCATTGCCGCATTGGATCACAACACTGCGGAATCGATCATGAAGCGACTGTTCGCGACGTCCGGCCTCATGAAGAACCGTCTTGTTGTCTTTGTCACCCACCGCATGGATCTTGCTGCCGACCATGCCGACCAGATCTACGAGGTCAGTGACGAGCATGGTATTGTCTCAAAAATCGACGCCGATCAAGTCCGCCGTACGCTCGGCTCATCTGCCGCTCCATCAACGCTTGTCACTGTTGGAGAAGAAAGCGAGGCTAGCTCGTCTGCAGACAACGATGCCGCTTCCTCATCGTCAAACAGCGAGGCGGACAACGCGAAGCCCGATGACACCGCCGACAAGGTCGCCAAGAACAAATTTATCGAGGAGGAGCACCGCGCCCATGGCGGCGTCATGCTGTCTGTGTACTGGCGCTATATTAAGGCGGGTGGTGCCCACTGGTGGCTGCTAGTCATCATCAGTTTTGTTGGCTTCCGTATTTCCAAGATTGCGTACCTCTATTTCCTCAAGATCTGGGGTGAAGCATACGGAAGCGACGCCGTGACGACTGTTCTGAAGAGAGCGATATCGTCTCTCCTATCGCCGACAACACAGGTCGTAGTCAGTGGCGCTCATGGCGACGAGGATATGTTCTCTATGGCAGTTCACCACAACGCTCTGAACGGCACGGGGTGGACCGACAAGAACTTTGGGCTACCGAATCCCGAAGTCAATGTGCTACCCTGGCTGTTCTGGTTCTCCATCTTGGCTCTGGCCTCCCTCTTCTTCCGTACCTTTGCCGACCTCATCCTGATCGCCATCACCTACACGGCCGGCAAGCAGGTGTTCCAGCAGGTCATGGTGCGGGTCAGCACGGCGCCGTTCCGGTTCTTTGATGTCACTCCCGTGGGTCGTCTGATGAACCGTGTGACGTCCGACATTGGCACAATCGATGGAGCGATCGCCCAGCAGATCCATCGCTGCGCGTGGTTTGTTCTGAACTGGGTCTCCTCGATCCTGGTGATTGCATCTGCCACGCCGACGTTCTTGGTCATGGCCATCTTCATGACTTCGGCGTTTGTTCTCATTTTCTTCTACTTCCTGCCCGCGTCTCAATCCCTACGCCGCCTCGAGATGGTCTCGCTCTCGCCTCTCATGTCCAACTTTGGCACACTACTGGAGGGCCTGACGACTGTCCGTGCTTTCCGCGTCCAGCCGCACTTCCAGGAGCGCATCATCGTGACCACCGATGCGTTCCAGCGCATGGACCACTTCTACTGGTCGCTGCAGGCGTGGCTCCAGTGGCGCTTCAATGCACTGACCGCGCTCTCCACCTTTGCGCTGACTATGACGGCTCTGGGAACTGGTCTGTCGAGCGGTCTCGTTGCCTTCGTTCTGACAGCCGCTGCCAATTTTGTCAACTCCACACAGGTCCTGTGCCGTCGGTACGGTGAGTTGCAGATGCAGTTCGTCTCCGTGGAGCGTGTGACCGAGCTCCTCGACCTGGACCAAGAGCCTGTCGGCGCTGTCGACCCGCCCGCGGCCTGGCCGACGACCAACGACGACATTGTTTTCGACAATGCGTCCATCCGCTACGCGCCGCATCTGGAGCCCAGTCTGCGTGAGATCACAATGCGCATTCCTGCCGGCTCGACCGTGGCTGTCACGGGACGCACCGGATCCGGAAAGAGCACGCTGGCTTTGGCGCTACTAGGCACCGTTCTGCCCGACAACGACGAAACGACACAGGGCAGCATCTACATTGGCTCGATGAGCGTGGCTACCGTCAACAAGCACGCACTGCGCCAGCGTATTAGCTTCGTCGCTCAAGATCCTGTCCTATTCCCGGGATCCCTAAGAGAGAACCTAGACCCTGTCGGCGAGCACACGGACGAGGAGTGTGAGCTTGTCCTTCGCCGAGTTCTGGCCGATGCGGCCAGCGACTTCACTCTCAACAGCCGTGTCGATGGCGGCGGCAAGAACATGAGCCAAGGCCAGCGCCAGCTGATTGGTCTTGGCCGGGCCGTCCTCCGCCGCAGCCCCATTGTCATTCTTGATGAGGTATGTCCCCCGCTCCCCGTTTGTGATTTCTTTATTTCATCCCCAAGACTAACAGCACAGGCCACAGCTTCCATCGACAAGAAGACGGCGTTCCACATCCAAGAGGTCCTTCGCGAGGAACTTCGGCACAGCACGGTCATCACCATTGCTCACCGTGTCGAGGCCGTCCGCGACGCCGACTTCTCAGTTATCCTCGAAAACGGCCGAGTCATCCATGCAGCCCCCGTGCAGCCAGATTCCAACCCCAGCGGTAACGACCACGACCAGTAATAAGCGCAGGTGTGGGTTATGGATGCCTTAGGCCGAAAGCAGGGCTTCGTCCTCTACCTCAACGCTACCTACCACATCTATGACGCATCGTTACTTAGGCAACACAACCGCCCTTTTTCACCCGTCTCCAGTCTCTGTTTTGGTGTTTTGTGTTTCTCTCTCGCCAACCCACCCTTCATTTCGGCAATTTGCCGCTGCATTCGAGTATTTACCATACATACAATGGCTTTCATGCGGCCTGCATCTCGAGGTTTACGCGAGACATGAAAGTTGTCCACATCTACGGGCGTTTCAATCTTTTCACCCGCATCAGAAGACAGCAGCTCCATACTCTCTGATGCAATGGACGCGACAGAAAGACTCTCCTACCCCTTCACTACAATCGAGAATTTCTTTCAGCTTGTGTCCACCGCCGCCGACAACGACTATTTGGCTTTCCATGGTAAGCTATCAACTTTGTCGCTCAATGCATATTTCTGATCGCATTGTTAACGGTCATTTCTGTAGGCATTACGGAAGATGATTTTGACTCGATCAACGAAGCAAGAGAGAAACACCGCCCTAAGTTTCGTCTGCGCCGGTTTCTTGCAAAGGCTCAAGCTCTATACATCACGGTCCCGAGTGGAGCTCAAGAAGTGATGCACACAAGTATTTACCATCAATTTTTGCTGCAGCTCAATCAAGCAGGTCTTTTTTCGCAATGGGTTTCGTTCGCTACTACAACGTATCGGGCACAATCTGGGCACCCGGGTGGAGATGGAGGAGAGGGCGATAGTACTGGGGGCCCCAAGCCCGCTCGTCTCTGCAAAGGAGCTTGGCCTACATTCGTCATCGAAGCCGGCATGAGCGAGACCATGAGCGCGCTTCACAGCGACATGAGATGGTGGTTTACAACGTCGCAACACGCTGTCAAAATAGTGCTACTTGTGAAGTTCGACTCTGCACAGCAGAGCATTATTTTAGAGCGGTGGGAGGAAGAAGGTCGTGTCCTTCCAAGACCCGGGGCGACCACCACCCGATCCGCCGCTGAAATCGTGCCAGTGTTACGCCAAACTATACCAATTACCAAGGACGTTACAGAACAGGGAAGATACAACGTCGCTAGAGGCGATCTCGTTTTAAGCTTCCGCCTTTTGTTTTTGAGAGAACCCGGGCCAGGCGAAGGTGACATCGTCATCCGTGTGGCTATTTTGGAAGAATGCGCAGAAACTGTGTGGGCGATATTGTGATGCGCGGAAGAAAACTTCTTGACAGACAACAGACAAGCATGAATTGGCACCGGCTCAGCACCTCGTCGTACTGTACGGCAGGCCTATTAATCCACGCTCCACCCAGTCACTCGAGGCGTTGCTTTTTAGGTCCACATCATCTGTTTAATTACAGTTTAGTGAAAAAATGTGCAAAGTCGACCTCTGTCGTGACTTTTCCCACCAAACCTTACCCCCCTCGCAACCCCTGCGATGCGCGCTCTTTTCCGGGGGGTGCGTTTGTTTTCTTTTACCCCCATTTGGTAGCACTTTTGTTGTGACTTTCTTTCAAGCCCCCCCTGCCCCGTGGGAGAAAGTGCTCAGATTTCCTAGATTTTAGCGGAAGTGACCTGACAGGCTGTGGTTTTTCAGCCATCCGACCAAGTACAAGTACCCCTGTGCCCCTCGAAACACGCAGAGCAAGGCTCTGCTGTGACGCGCACCGACCAACGCACCAACAGAACCAACAGACGTACCCGTGTTTTATCGCAGTGGGGCCCATGTTTGCCGTCGCACATCGATCGTCATCAACCTTCATTAACCTTGCCCTACCCAGATCTTCGTTTACATCATTGCTTCCTCTCTGTCCTTTCCCCATGTCATCCTTCTTGCCCAACCTGCCCAATTCGGCTCTCGCCAGCTTGTTGACTGCCTCGCTCGCTCTCCTCGTGGCCCATCTCTACACACGATCGCCGCTCGCCGTCCGCCACCGCATCACATCCGCCGCCAAGATGAAGTCCTGGGAAGTCGCCAAGAACTCGAGCAAGCCCCGCGAGGCTCTGATTTTCAAAGATGACAACATCGAGACCAACGAGAGCACACTGCCAGCCCCCAAGGGCACCGACATTGTCATCCGCGTCTCCCACGCCGCCCTCAACCCGGCCGACCTCCACTTCATGATTAACCTCCCCACCTGGCTGCCCTTCCGTCGCCACGCCACGCCCGCCCTTGACTTTGCCGGCACGATCGTCGCCATGGGCCCCCACGCCGCCACCGCCCGGGCCCACATGAAGACACCCTTGGCCGTGGGCGCGCGCGTCGCCGGCTGCATGGCCGCCAGCTACGTCGCCACGGGCCACGGCGCGCTCGCCGAGTACGTCACCGTGCCGGCCGAGATGGTGGCCCGCCAGCCCGAGAAGCACGACGGTGCTTTTTCGGTGGGTGTCTTGGGCTGCGCCGGCCAGACGGCCTACCTGTGCGCCACGGACAAGTTGGCCTGCGACGCCTTCGCGGCGGCCTCCATGGACCACCACCAGCCGCGCGTACTCATCAACGGCGCCAGCGGCGGCGTCGGGTCGCTGCTGATCCAGATCAACAAGTCCAAGTCGCGCGGCGCGCACGTCACGGCCGTCTGCTCGGCGCGCAACACGGAGTTTGTGCGCGGGCTGGGCGCCGACGACACCATCGACTATCGCCAACACACGTCTTTGGCGGCCCATTTGGCGGCCACCTACGCCGACAAGCCGTTCGACATCATTTACGACTGCGTTGGCGACCAGCCGCTGTACCTGCAGAGCCCCGCGTACCTGCACCCCAAGGGCGCCGTGCTGTGCATTGTGGGTGGCCCCTCGCAGGGGGTTGTGCCGGTTCTGCGCAACAACCTGACCCCGTCGTTCCTGGGCGGCACGCCACGCGCATACCGGCTGCTGCCGGTAATGCCGTCGGGCCAGCAGGCGCGGCTCGTGGCCGAGATGGTCGAGGACGGCACCATCACCGAGATGCCCATTGACTCCGTGTGGCCCATGAAGGACGTTGTGCAGGCGTACGAGAAGCTGATGACGAAGCACGCGCGCGGCAAGATCATCATCCAGGTGGCTCCGACTGTGAAGGAGTAGGGTGCCTCTTGTCTTGTCTTTTCATTTTGTTGTTAACGGAGTTTGGAGTGACTGGAAATCAAACTGGATTGGGGTGTTTATTAATAAAAAAATTCCGTTGTATTTTGAAATTGAGTCTCATTTCGAATAACTGCCCCCCCAACTCGTACTACCCATTGCACGGCAGACAATCGTGCCGGTGGTCCATTGTGTCGCACGGTTCCAGCAGCTGCTCGTAGTAGCCCATGCTGTCGGTGCACACCCGCCCGATTGCCACCTCCCTCGTATCGTTGCCGGCCGCCTTGCTCGTCCCGTCGCCGCGCCGGTGGCACCACCACATATCCCACCCCTCCACCCGCCGAATCTTGCACTGGCTGTGGCACGCCGTCGTCAGCCCATGCTCGATGCACCGGGTGTCTTGCTTCAAGTTGGGCGTGGCACACTTCAGGTCGTTGTGCTCATTGGTCCTGTCACACGCCGGGAGTGCCTGTCCCGCCGCCAGGTCCGTCGGTGATGTGTCCCAGAGCACCCACGTTGATGTGACGGTGCGTGGCGTGACGGGGGTTGCCGTCAAAGGAGGATCTGTCGGTGACAAGCGGCCCTCGGCGTCAACGTGTGCCGAGTACAAATCACGGCTCGTGATGGCTGTCTGCAGCATCGTGTAGGGAAAGTTCTCTGGGTTGGGGCTCGACGGCCACGGCTCGTACAAGGTGACGGTCTGGACGGTCACCATGTCTGCTCTGTTGTCAAAATCCGGCGTCTTACTTGGCTTCGCTGTCAATGTCCGCGACCAGATGCGCGTCACCGTCGTAGGGTAGGTTGTCGCTCCCTTCCATGTTGGCTGTGCCGTTTGTGTGGATGTCGAGGACGACGAAGAGGAAGCTGCCTCGGCAAATAGACAGGACAGAACCGCCAATGCGAGTGTAGACTGCCACGCCTTCATGTTGTGTAGACGGGCAACTTATTGAATGCGAAGAAAGACTGTTTCTCGTTCCGGCTTGACATGAGGGCTTAAGAAAGTCATATTGACATGTCTTGTCTGCACCTTTGGCTCTTTCACGACACTTGTCGCACGCTTTGGCAGAGTGTTCTCTTGCCACCTGAAGCCGACAGCTGGCCGGTTTGAGAATTAATTAATCTGTCGCCGCCGCCACTGTTGGGTTTAACACACGTCTCTTCTCGGCATAAGAGGGCATGCTTTGTCCTCGCCGTCTTTGAATTTAGGCGGCATTCACGTCCATGTGAGAGCGATGTCTGTGTCGTTGTGTTAGTCATCTTTCTGTTTTCTCTTTGTATTTTTGAAATATTTCTCAAAGATCGATATTCCCATATTCGTCCGTGACACTCACTTTGGAATTAGGGAACCGAGGAAAACGGCAACAACCTTGTCACGGCTCTTCTTTTTCGGTGCTGTGTTGTGTGGGCTATTGCAGCGCCTGCTATTGCATCCTGCAGTGCTGCACACGCATGGGCCTCCTTCCCCATATGGCGAGGACCACCTAAATCCTGCGAGAGAGGTCCGCTTCATGGAGACGAGAAAAAAGCCAGCTAAGCCGTTGTCGGCAAATCCTGCCGGGATAGACCAGCAAGTGGTCAGTCAGGCGATGCCAGTTAGGACGATATTCAGATTCCAGCACGCGCGAGAGCCGCCTCGGAAAGTAGAAACAAGATCCTGCGTACCCGTAGAGTGAAGCAGAACCGCAGAAACCGGTGAAGAGGCGACGATCCTGAATGGGAGAGCTAGAGCGAGAAAATGGCAGTTTTTGGCGACCCTGCTCGACAGGAGGATCCAGGAAGATCGTTATCCTAGCGATGCACGAAACTGACACGGCCGATTCCCAAGGTGAGGCGAGGAAAAAAGGCACCCAAGCAAAAAAGTGAGACGTCAAAAAAGAGAAAGGGACAGGAGAACGGCACCCGGTGAACACGGGCCACCCTTCTCAACGGTGGTTCCTGTCTCCTTCCCGCAGGCACCAACCAAAGAAGATGCTTGGTACCCTAAACCAGTGCCGTGCACGACAAAGATGAGTTGTCAATTTGACGACAAGAAGGAGATTGAACTGCAGAGATTGAAACGGTCTGGGGTGGTGATGAATGACGGTCAAGAAGTGCAGCCCTTTTTCTGTAGGTTGTCTTGAGGTTAACTTCTTGCTGTGTGATTATCTGCGAACAGGTGACGACAAGATGGCGACGACTGGCTCCAGTTCGCCGCCTGCTCCTGCTCCGGCCTGCAGTAGTGGGCCGCCATCGCCTGCAGTCGCTTGCATCGCGTGCATCGTGCATTTGTCTAACGGTCAACGATGTTCGGAGGACGGACGACAAATGGACAAACTCTGGTCGATCCTTGCCTAGGACCCTGCCATCAGGGATAACGTGCAAAGGACGTGCCACCTGCCAAACACAAGCGGCAATGCACCACGGCAAATTTGGTTTAGTGGCCGGGGCGGTCGACATTCTGAATGCCCTCCTCGGCGACTTCAGCACCCTCACGCGTTAAGTGTCTGGGCGGGCGGCCAGGCGAGTCCGTAGGGCCATTTGGGACCGGAGGCTACTTGGGATATTGTCCGAGCGGCTAAGACAAACGGGCAAACAGCACGACACTTGTCCATTCTTGCGTTTCTTTGACGTTGTTCTTGACCGACAACCGTTGCACCGTTGCATCGTCGTATTGCGTATTGGTGCATACGGAGTATTGGGGTGGATGCTGGTTTTCGGTGTTGGTCCTGGTTCGCCTGGCCTGGCTCCTGGCTTTCGGGGCCCCTCCCCTCTCTCCATTCCTGCGGGAGGAGGAGAACAAAAAGTTCAACGGCCAACGACGCAGTGAGACTTAGAATGCGACGTCGCGATGGACGGGCAGGCTGCTTTGTCACTTGGTACTTTTCTTCGTCATGCGGATCAGTTCAGGAGCAGAGAGAGATACACAAACAAGGACAAACAGGGACACAAGACAAAGTATTACTCCGGACGAAGTACGTCGTACGAGGAAGACATACCTGGACTCGAGGAAATGAGTGCGGCGTCCAACAGGACGCCCCTGCGTCTTTCTTGCTTTTCGTGCCCCGGTGTTGCATTGAGGGCGTTGGACGACTCCAGTTTTGTCCGGTCTTGTCCCTTCTCGTCGATGATTGAATCAACGGCTGTGGAGTCCCGCCCGCGCCATGGATGATGGGCATGGGGGCCTGGGTAGGATGACCGTCGCAAAAAGTCAAACGGTTTTCCCGGGTGGGGCCGCCTGTCGCCTATCTCCAGGAAAGACGGAGAGGTGAGAAATGGAGAGGGCGAGAAGTGAACGAGGAGATGAAGATGGGAAGAGAAAACATTTCTGGAGAGTCGAGAAGTCTCAAAAAAGACCAAGATTGTCGTGCCTTCCCGTCGTGCTTCGTTTCAACGCCCATCGTGGCTGCTGTAGCTGAACAACGCCCGTCCTAGAATCGGCAAGAAAGAACGACCATCCGGACGGCGCTTCCGTATGATGTGCAAATAGACTTGGGGAAAGAACAACCGCGTCTTTTTGCAAACGGGCAAGGGCGACGAAGGAAGCACACACTGGCAGCAACGGAGGAAGGAACAAGGGGACAGACAAGTGCGAGTAAGAAAGCCCTCGGAAGGAAAATAAAATATGAGATCTGATAAGAACCAAAGCGGACACACACAAAAGCCAAAACGAGCTGCATCGCAACCTTGCTCCATATTTCTTCAACGGTGCAATCCCTCGAGCCCACACTCTTTTCTTTTCTTTCACTCCTCCTGAAATAGCGTCTGCCCACCACACCCCCCCTCCAAAGCACAGAGAGAGTTAACTCTTTCTTGCTACGAGTACGGGGTAATACCGTCCAGAAACCGAACATCCCTACATCCCAGCATCCACGCCGGCAAACCCTGACCGTGCATATCGTCCCAATATCTTGTTCGGTGAATAGAGTTTGGTTCTTGCCTTTCCCATTTGGATTCCTTAATTTCAGTTTGTGTTGGCTGGCAAGACCACACTCTCACTGCGCTTGCAGCACTCGTCGAAACAGACGCCCAAGTCCCTAGGACTCTCGCAGACCCTCGAAGACCGTCTGGCACCTCTCGAAACCCAAGTGCTATCTGCGCACAACAACGAATACACCGGCAACTCCAGGGAGGGGGCACAACTGCTATGGCTGCTGCTCAGCGTGGCATGCGGTTCCGACAAGGGCTTGGCCTGGTTACCCCTATTCTGAGTGTTGATCCATCGTGTGGCCGTTGTCTCTGAGGTTGTTCCCGAGGCTGCCCTTGAGGCTGCTGTTCATCATCTGCTGGGGCTCGTGGTGCTGTCGACTCCTTATATGCCGCCGGCAGTCCCTTACCCAGTCGGCACCGGATATCTGTTTTTCACCTACAACATCCACACAACGACCTCGACTATGAAGACGACCGGAATAGCTACTGCCTCACACATCTCCCTCTTTTCGAACTACGAATACCTCCTCTCTCTTGTCATCGATGTCCCAAGCACGACCAGCAACGCGGGCGTGCAACACCTGCAAGGCACGACGAATCAATGTAGGCATCGAGTGTTCTATACACAAACATATCATGAGGTATTTGGCAATGTGTACTGTCCTTGAGCTCACCATTTCTAGTGCGACGAAGAGCGTCCTATATGTCAACGATGTCTCCGCGGCGGCCGCGAATGCTCCTACACCACCGATTTTGACCGGGCGTACCGTGACGAGACTCGCCGGACGCAGAGACGAGTTGTCCAGAGCAGTTCAGGAGCACTGGCAGCAACACTATTAACATCTGCGACCATACCTGGGGCTGCACCGACGCCGATCCATCCGAGTGCCAGTGCCAACGCCAGCACGAGCAGAAATGCTGCTCGCAGTCAGCCCGCTGCTGCTCGAGCAGCGGCACGACACCGAACGGCTCAACAGCCACCGACGACAACAGCATCTGCTGTACCTAAAACATCGACAATACACTTAACACCAAGATCATCATCGGCAACCGCATCTGCCTCGTCCGCATCTGTATCGTCGTCCTCGCCATCAGCACCCTTCTCTCTCCCCGTCCGCAGCAGTGCGAGCCCCGGTGGGTCGGGCACCGGTGTCGACGGCAACCTCGACCTGTCGTCCATCTCCGGTCGCGGTGATGGCATGCCGTTTTTGTACTCCGCGCCGGGGACCGAGACCACGGCATTTGTCGCCGGCAACGAGGTCCCCCAGGACGTTGCACAGGCTGCGGGTGCACTGGCAGCCGGGTACGGGTCACGCTTCTTCTGGCGCGGCCAGCGCGTCAGCCCGGCCGCGTACTATGCATACATCTACTCGCCCGAAGACTATGCCGCCGGTGCGAGCATCGTCTCCAGCCCACCTCCATCTCGACCGGGTCCCAGTCACGGACAAGGCTTTGTGTATGGCGAAGTCGACGACGACGCGCAAACACAGTACAATCGGGAGAACGAGTGGCAGCGTCCGGCATCCACACTCAGCCTACCGATCGGCGAGCTGGCCCTGTGCTACTTTGCGTCCAACTTTATGCTCATCCCGCGTCGGCCTTTTGGCGGCAGCTTCTTTGAATTTATTGTGCCCGTCTTGCAGGGCCAGCCACCAGACAGCGCCGTGCAGTATGCGCTACGTGCCTGCGCCTTTTCGGCGTTGGGCAACCGCTGGGTCAGCGAGACGGTCGATTTCCACGCCATCGGTATCAGCCAGTATACGGCGGCACTGGCGCGGACGACACAGAGCTTGAAGGACCCACGACAAAAGACGGCGGATGCCACGCTGGCGGCGGTGCTCCTCTTGGGGCTTTTCGAGGTGCGTATACGGTGGACGAGGATCTTGTTGAATTGTATTGCTACTAACAGTCGTAGAGCATCACGGCAAAGAAGGAAATGTTTGCGTGGCGCTCGCATATAGAAGGTGCTGTGCAAATTGTCCAGAACCGCGGGCCACGCAAGATCCGTACGCGTGTAGAAAAGTTACTGTTTAACTCGGTTCGCATGCAACTGGTGCGCCTATCTCTCCCCTCGTAACATGAAACCTTCCTCGGAAATCTACTAACCCATCATCATCCAGATCAACCATTCTATGACCGCCGACACTCCCCCCACCTGGAACATTAACTGGTGGTCCGGCGAGAACATCCTCGACTCTGCCACCGTCCGCTCCCAGCGTTTCCTTATGGAAACGAGCCAGCTGCGCCGCGAACTCGAACGCCACATCACGGCGTGCTCCGGCCAACAGGCCATCGCACCCACCGAGTTCAGCATGTACTTGCTGCGCGTTAAGGCCATCGACAACGAGATGGCCGCGTTTTTGGCGTCCTTGCCCGACGAGTACAGACCCTATACCCTGGCCATGGCCGGTGACGTCCCCGGTGGTGACTACGAGAACGCCGAAGCCTTTCCGGGCCGTGTCGACATGTATTCGGACATTACCATGGCCAGCGTGTGGGTCGGCATCCGCTCGTGTCGTCTGGTCATGTCTTGCTTCGTCGTGCGCTGCATGGCCCTCACCTGTCCGCCTGGCACGGACTTCCGCACGACGCCCGACTATGTCGAAGAAGTGCGCCGCTGCAGTAGCCTGATTGACCACGTCGTGGCCGCCGTCCCCTATTTTCTGGGATCCACGCCGCCGGTGTCCTCGATTGTACCAGAAACACCATATGGGCAGAACCGTGTTGCAACGTCTGCCTCGGCCACATCCGGCTTCGCCTGCGGCGATGACCACGGCCACGGCATGCCCAAGGTGTTGGCGGCCTACCTGCTGATCTGGCCGCTGGCCGGTGCGTACACGAACGACTGTGCCTCGCCGGCCCAGCGTGCCTACATGGCCGGCCGCCTCAAGTACATGGGCGACATTCTGGGGCTGCGGTACGCACTCGTGTGCCAGCAGACGCCCTTCCGATACCCGTCGATGATGATGTACCGGGACCGCCTCATCATCTCGGGCACGCCGATGTCGAGCCCGCCGGCTGCGAGCTCCTCGACCGGCAGTCCGCCGTCCGTGGGCCTGGGCCGAAGCCCGGCCAACTCGCACAGTCCGGAGGCGTCTTAAAAGTCACGATAAACAACACGATAAGACATCCGGGTAGACACGCTTTGCAACGATATACGAATTGAGACGAACATATAATCAACAAACAACATCCGAAGAGACGATTGGATCGGCATACACGGACTTTTTTATGAATCATATGAAAGAAGAGAAAGGGCGAACATCGCATCTATATAGTTACGAATAAAATACAACCCCCCTGTATTCTTTCCTTGATCATGTCCTCCTACTGTGTATAGATTTTTGTATCGGTGTATGGCATGACTGCCGGTTGTTCTTACATCGTAAGCATCGTCGAAATATAGAGTGCCGTCCGGCTTAATCTTGGTGGCGATTTTCAGGGGCTCAAAATGGTCACAACGGCTGCCAGCGTGATCATTTTAGCGGCCGATGCCCCGATTGGCAGGGCGCACTAGCGGATCGAAACGCCTGACTAGCACTGGGTCCCAGCAAAAAGGTAAGATGCCTAAACGGACCGTAAACGGACCCAAACGCAAACGAAAGTCTGGACCGTCGAGACCGTCTCCCCGCATTCGTGGTTTGGAGCACAGCCCAGCTCTTTGCCCTCTTGGGAGGGCGCGCCTCGCCAGCTGCAACCAACCAGCGTCTCTGAAGAGGGATTGGCTGGAAAAGGACGAAAGGGCACTCTTTCCCCTCTTGCCCTTTGTGCTGCGCCGTATTTCGGGGGAGAGAGGGCGGGATTTTTGACACCACCCTCTTAGAGCAGCAAGACCTGACGAAAACGGCCACCACACCGGGCGAAATCAGGATCTGGCGGGGTGGTGCAAGGCGAACATTGTGCAGCGAAAACAAAAAAAAAAAACAGCAAATCGATGAGAAGTGACCAGACTCAAGATCAACTATCAACGGAAGGAAGAGCGAAAGAAAGGAAAGAGCAACGATTGCGACTTCCCAACGATATTCGCGAGCATTCGCACAGATAAACCCAAGGCAGGTGCGCCCCCGTGCCTGCCCTCCGCCCACTACCCCCGCCTGCCTAGCGCTGGACGCCGGCCCAGCCAGCTCAGAAAAAGAGGGCTGAACCCGCCTCGTTTTGGCGATCCTTCCTCGTCAGGCAACGCGCCCCAACTGGTCCAGTGTCCACCGCCGCCCACGTCCGACGGTGTCTTACGACATACTCTGACGACGTGCGCAAAACCAAGCTCCATTGCCCGCTTTTGCTGGTCAGGCACAGCAGAGCCGCAACCTCTCTTCTGGACGCCGTCTTTTCTGCCGCTCGCTCTCTCCCTTTGTCCCAACCGTCCACCGCACCCGTGCCCTGTCACGACCAACCACCACGTGGCACCGCCTTGACCGGTTTTCTGCCTGGCTCTTCTGCTTCTGTCAGCCTTCGTCCGGCCAGAACGTCACTCTTTCCTTCCATCTGCTTCTTTCACTCGGTCCTTGCTTCGCTCTTCTCCGTCTACCTGAGCGCGCGCCGCCTCTGCCTTGGCCCTCATACCGACTGCGCGGCGGTGAGACAAGGCTCGACAACGTCGACAACGGACCGTCTCTCGCAACGACGCAAGGAGCATCGCGACGAACGATCCGATACCGACGGCGCCGAACCACCGACGCCCGGAAGCGCAACAGTCGCAGCACCGGCAACGTGCACTTGCACTTTGCGCTTAGCACCTTGCACATCTCTTTCATTCCCCCGCCTTTGTCCGCCTGCCCCCCTCCACCACAATGCCCGTCCTCGCCAGTGGGGGCCCCCGGGCGCATCCCAACGCCGATTATGCCGGGCTGCCGCCGTACCTCACCCCGCCACCGCTCGTCAAGACCACCAACATGGCCTGGCCGCCCTCGGAACTCGTGCCCGGCAACCCCATGTACGTCGTGGACCGCGAGCACCGTGTGGCCCGCGTCCTGTCCGGCAACCTGAGCAACGCCATCGACATGCTGTCGCGCAGCAACGCCAGCATCCGCGACCTGATCCGCCAGCACGAGAGCGCCTGGATGGCACTGCGCTTGCTGTACAACCACGTCGTCATCCTGCAGAAGCTGATGGAGCGGCTGCGCGACATGTTTGTTCACTTGCCGCACGTCGAGAGCGTTGCCAAGGATGTCAATGTCTACGACCCTGGGAGTAGCCGGGATGCCAAAGACAAACAAAAGAAAAAGTCAAAGCACACATCGCACGGCTCGTCCTCGTCCTCGTCCTACACACCGACGGCCCCGGCGCAGCAGACGCCCTTGGCCTGGAGCAACCGCGTGCTGCCCAAGGTGGAGCAGATGATGATGGAGGTGCGCGGCTGTCTGGTCGATCTCGAGTCGGCGTGCCGCTCGGCCGTGCTGCGGCGGCAGACCCGGCTGCTGCAGGACCCGGACACCATGCCGCTGCGCTGGAGCGACAGCTACATCTACACCACGGCGCGCAAGCTGCACAGCTACGAGCACCAGCTGGAGATCCACATGACGACGTGCAAATAGTAGGTCTTCCCTTTCCCCTCCTTGATATTTGAATACTCGCACACTCCCCGCTAACGTTACGCCTTAGCATCCACATGGTCTCGACCGAGACTTTGTACAAGAACAGAAACGGCATGCACCTGGACGAGAGCGACACGTACTACTACCTCGACGACGGCAGCAGCTCGGACGACCGGCCGGCGTTCTACTCCTTCTGGAGCAGCATGAGCCTCGCCAAGGCGGCAAAGAAGCGCCTCGAGAAGGAAAAGAAGCAGCTCATGAAGAAGCAGGCCGCCGAGGAGCAAGGATTCTCTGTACCGCAAAGCCCCAAAGACCGCTCCAGCAAAAGCACAAAGAAACAGCAGGCCAAGGGCAAGACAAAAGAAGACTGGACACAAGCGCCCGCCAGCAAAGAAGACCTCCTCGCCGCCATCGACCGCAAAGACTACCTGACCGTCGTCACCATGCTCATGTCCGACATGTCCCTCAACGACATGCTCGAGGACGGCACCTTTGTGCTCTCGCACGCCGTCGACGACGACAACTCCGCCCTCGTGTCCATCCTCGCCATGTGCGGCGCCGACCCCAACGTGCGCCACAGCAGCGGCAACACCCCGCTGCACTTTGCCAGCAACACCAACTGTGTCGCCCCCGCACTGCTTCTGCTCGAGATCGGCGCCCAGGTCGATGTCCGCGACGCCCACGGCCTGACGCCGCTGCACGTCGCCTGCCGCGAGCGCAACCTGTCGATTGTCCTGCAACTGCTCGCCCACGGCGCCGACCCCAACGTGTGCGACAACCGCGGCCTGACGCCGCTCAGCTACGCACTGATGCACCCGAAACGGCTGACGCTGTCGCGTGAGGTCCTGACGACCCTGCTGACCTACGGCGCCCGCACAACGGGTCGCGGCCTTGTGCTGCCGCCCTTTGTCGAGGCCATCTTTCGGTACGACTCGGCGCTCATGTGCCGCCTCCTGCAAACTCACCCCGACGAAATCGAGGCCGAGATGTCCGTGGCCACGACAGGCCCGGATGGCGGCGTCGTGCGCCTGCGCCCGCTCTACGCCGCCATCCTCGTCGGCAACATTTACGCCATTGACCAGCTGCTGCGCCGCGGCGCCGACGTGCACCATGTGACCTCCGCCTACGGCAAGACCACCACCTACCTCAGTCTCGCCGTGCAAGGGGACTCGACCTCCATCGTCGCCCGTCTCCTCCTGGCCAACGCCGACCCCAACGTCGCCAACGCCCACGGCCGCACGCCGCTGCACCTCGCCGCCGCCGCGCCCCACGGCGAGGTCGAGGTCGTCGAGTTGCTGCTGCGCCACGGCGCCGATGTCCAAGCACAAACGAACGACCGCCACAGCCAGGCCCTGCACATGGCCGTGCGTGTCGGCCGCGCCGACACTTGCTTTCATTTGCTGAAAAAGGGCGCGCAGGTCGACCGCCCGCTGTGCAGCGGCGTTACACCCATCATGCTGGCGGTCTACTACAACAACAAGTCGATGCTGCGGTTCCTGATGAGCAGCGGCGGCGACGTGCGCTACAAGACGCCGCTGTACGGGGAGACGGCCATGCACACGGCGTGCCGCGTGGGCAACGTCGGCCTGGCCATTATCCTGCAGCAGCAGGGGCTGTCGGTGAATGCCGTCAATCCGTTTTCGCCGGCGAGGACGGAAGACAAGGCGAGCGGCAGCGACACCGACAACGACACGGGCGAGACCGACCAGACCGACAAGGGCAAGACGCCGTCATCGTCGTCGTCCACCGAGAAGACCGCCAGCCGCGCCCGCAGCGGCTACGCCCCGATCCACGCCGCCGCCTCGCGCGGCCACATGGAGATGGTTCGCTGGCTGCTGGCCAACGGCGCCGACCCGACCGCGCGCATCGGCCGCATCGCCTCGCGCGTCTGTCTGGGCAAGGACAAGGCCAAGAACAAGGCCAAGGGACGAGACAGTACTACTGCCAAGTCGGTGTCGTATGCCAAGTACGACGTCAACACGGAAGACGTGGAGGACAAGGACGCAACGAGCAACGACACCAAGAACAACGACGACGCGGCCGCCGACGACGACAGCGACCCGGGCGAGACGCCCGTCGAGGTGGCCCGCGCGTTTGGCCACGAGCGGACGGCGGGGTTGATTGAGGATGCCATTATTGCTGCGTCCCCAGCGGCCACGCAGTACCTCGCGACACCGTCACAGTCGACGTCCTCGTCGACGTCCTCGTCTGGTCCGTCATCCGACCCTCTTCCCCCACCGGGCCCGCCCGGTCCATCAGGCCCCTCCTCCCGAAGGCCTGGTCTGTTGGCCATCGGCAAGGCGTCGTCGCAGTACAGCCTCGACCCGGTCTATGACAGCGCCGACGAGGGCGAGGCGCTTGCGGGCGAGCTGCGCAAGGGCAAGAAGAAGGCCACACCGCCGCTTCCAGCGGAAGAGACGAGAGACGATGACGACCTCGACGACCAGGACCCGTCCGATTCGACAGAATGAATACGTAATGAGTCACGACGAATGCGAAGCGAGCGCGGAATGATTATGCAAAATTGGTTTCTGGAATACCATGTTGTATTTTTGTTTTATATTATTTTTGAATATCCTCCCACTTCTCAGCATTTTTTTTATTCTTTATTTTCGAACATACGTTCCCTCCGGAACATCTACTAATACTTTGAATGATAAACTTTGCTTTGATTGTGTTATGAAGGGCCTCTTCTTCCTAAGTAGCATGTCTGTCCGTCATCTATTTTAATTGCTTTACTTTTTTTAAAAAAAAAAAAAAAAATTATGTTATGTATCATCGAACTGATTGAAACCGTTATTTTTAAATTTAATTGTTGACATTTGTTTGCGTTCTGTTTTTATATACGTCACATGTGCTGTTAGGTGAGATGACTAAGATTTAGTAGAGCTCTGTCGGCGCTAAAAAAAAAAAAAAAAAACACACATCCTGGCACGAATAGCTTCAACAGCACCCGTCTGCACACTTCAAGCAACCACCAACCTCGAACAGCTCGAGTTCTGGACATGCGACAACCTTTTCCACGACTCCAATTGCCGCTCCAAGCAACTCAATTTTTCTCGATCCTCTCCACGGCCGCAAATCGACCGCTCATTTTGCAACGAGCAGCCTCTCCTCTCCTCCTCTCCTCTCCCCCTCGACCCTTCCACGTACAGACGTCTCTTCTCTCCGACTCTCCGACCATGGCTGGTGAGGGTGAAGGCGGCGGCGGTGGCGGTGGCGGCAAACACAGCCACAACTACCGCGGCGCCAACAAGCACCGCAGCGGTGCGCATGGCGCGAAATCGAAAGACAACGGCACGTGGCGCAAAGACAACCGGCCGGTTAAGCGCCGGCGCCTCTACGGGGACCGCAATGCCGAGCAGCAGGAGGGTGGTGGTGGGAGCGGCGGCAGTGAGAAAAAATGGGAGCCTCGCCCGTCCAACATGAGCATCCCCTTCTCGGCCGAAGAAATTGCTGCCGAGGGCCGCCGGCCCAAGCGCAAAGTGGCCGTCCTGATTGGGTATGCCGGCACGGGCTACCGCGGCATGCAGATCAACCACGACGAAAAGACAATCGAGGGCGACCTGTTTGCGGCGTTTGTCGCGGCGGGGGCCATTGCGAAAGCCAACGCGGACGACCCCAAGAAGTCGAGCCTGGTGCGGTGCGCACGCACGGACAAGGGCGTGCACGCGGCGGGCAACGTGATTTCCCTCAAGCTGATTGTGGAGGACGACGATGTCGTCGAAAAAATCAACGCGGCGCTGCCGCCGCAGATCCGGGTGTGGGGCATCCAGCGGACGATCAACAGTTTCAGTTGCTACCAGGCGTGCGACTCGCGGTGGTACGAGTATTTGTTGCCGAGCTATGCGCTGCTGCCGCCGCATCCGGAAAGCTTTTTGGGGCGGGAGATGGTGTCGTCGGCCAAGAAGGCCGATGCGGAGGGGGCCTCGACCGAGGTTGAGGGAGGCGAGAAGAAAGAGGAGAACGTCTACGCCGGCATGGTGGAGCGGCTGGACGACGTCAAGGATTTCTGGCCGACGGTGGAGCGCGACGTGGTGGCGCCGATCCTGGAGGCGCTGAGTCCCGAGGTGCGGCGGCTCGTGGTGGAACGGCTGCACTCGGGCGACGACCTGACAGCGGTCACGCAGAAGGACATTGAGAATGTGGAGCATGCTGCGGACGGTGAGGCCGCGGGCAGGGAGACTGCAGAGGCTGCCACGGAGGTGGCTACCGACAAGTCAGCGGAGATGACCGATGCCCCCACGGAGACGTCAGCTGCTGCTGAGGTTGTGGCTGGGACGGAGGCTACGACGGGAGAGGCCGCGGCCGAGACGGCGACTACCTCTGCAGCCCCCAGCCACAAGCTCGAGGTCGAGAAGGCGCTGCGCGACATCAAGGCGGCCTACATTGCCGCCAAGCGCGCGTACCGGGTGACGCCGCAGCGGCTGCAGCGGCTGCAAGATGCTTTGACCCAATTTGAGGGCACGCGCAACTTCCACAACTACACGGTGCAAAAGTCGTACAACGACGCGTCGGCCAAGCGCCACATCAAGTCGTTTGTGGTCAACCCGGAGCCGATCCAGATCCGTGACACGCAGTGGCTGTCGCTCAAAGTGCACGGCCAGAGCTTCATGATGCACCAGATCCGCAAGATGGTGGCGATGGCGGTGATGGTGGCGCGGTGCGGTACCGACCCGGCACCGGCCATGGAGTTGAGCTATGGCCCGCGGCGCATCAGCATCCCGCGCGCGCCCGGGTTTGGTCTGCTGCTGGAGCGGCCCGTGTTTGACAGCTACAACTCGCGGGCACAGTCCAACTTTAGCAAGGAACCCTTGGACTTTGGCGTGTACGAGGCGGAGCTGCGGGCGTTCAAGGACCGGGAGATTTACGGGCGGATCTGGGACGTGGAGGAGGAGCAGAACGTATTCCACGCGTTCTTCCACCAGTTGGACAACTTCCGGACAAGCTACTACTTGTGGGCGGTGCCGGGTGGGTACAAGGCGGCCTTTGAGCGGTTTGGCGGGCAGGGCGGCAAGGATGGTGGTAGTGGCATCCCGCCGGGTCTGCTGGAGGACCCCGACGAGGACGCCGAGAACCCGGACGAGGGGGAGGGCTAAAGGAAGGGAGGGTCTTTCTACACGTATGGCAATGTACGCACATCTGGCGTTGGTATTGAAAAATAGATATGGTCTTGAATTTGGTATTATTTTACACATTTCGCTATGGATATCGTACAAGGCACACAGTACAGCTCGTCACTATGGTGCTGCAGTCTCGCCCGTTGGTGGTTGTGATGATGGTGCAGCCTGCTGTGACTGTTGTGCCGTCTGCTGCGGCACCGGCCCGCCCGTCGCTGTCACCTGGTACGTCCCGTAGCGGCCCAGGTCGCGTGTGCGCGTCGCCTGCTGCATCCCCTCGAGCTGGGCGAGCAACGGCGCCACGTCGCTCCGAATTTTGGACTCGGCCTCGGCGTCGCCCGCGCCCGAAGCGCGCAGGGCGCCCACGATCCACAGCTCGCGGATGCGGCGGGTCAGCGTGCACATGTTCTCCGCTGTCCTCAACAAACCGGCGACCTCGGCGTCGATGCGCAGGCGGTTAGCAGCGGCCTCGCCAATGGTGGAGCGGTTGGAGACGCGGGCGGTGGCGGCCATGACGAGGGCACTGGCGTGCTGCATGTACTGGGCGATGAGCTGGGACTCGCGGTCGAGGAGGTCGCCGAACTGGTCGGAGCCGGCGGCGGTGGTGGCGCCCGGAGCGGCCATAACGACGAGCTGTGACGAGGCGGTCGTCAAGAGGTGAAGATGAAGGTGAAGAAGAGGTTGCAGAGATGAGAGGTGATGCTCCGGTTCCGGTCAATTGGCGGCAGAGAAGGCGACGAAACTAACAATTATGACCGAGATCGAATGACAGAGTATATTTGTGTTGTAGACGGAAGAATAGAATGCGGCCGTGTTTTGAGGTGAGTTCAGAGCTGATAGTTGAGGTAAGTCGATGTGACGTTGAAGTGAGTTGAGAGAAGCTGGACGTTCGGCGGGGCAGTTGTTGCAAGTTAGTGGAGCTTCAGCGCGTTCAGTGCTGTTTGCGCTTCACGTGATTGAAAACTGTGACGTGCCTATATAATGTACCATAACCGAACCCGGATCATCAAATGGCCCGGGTAGCACAGTGGTAGCTGCGCCTGCCTAGTAAGCAGGAGGTCCGCGGTTCGATCCCGCGTCTGGGCAATATGTCGAGCAAGGAATTGTTTGATTTTTTTGCTGTCTTCAGTACGTCATATTTCTTTTACGTGTAGATGGAATGAATTTTTTTTTATGATTTACATTTACTAGTTTTTTATCAACAATACTTTGTAGTTTTCTTTTTTACAATCAGTTTTTTAAATATTTTTTTTTTAAAAAAAAAGAACGTATTCAAATAACAATTTAATAAAATTCACTTGAAAATGTTCACGTACCTATTAATGTGAACAGTATGAAAAAGATCCCAGCTGCAGTACGCGAGCGATGTCACTCTTTACAGCTACAAATTGTTAGTAACATTCGATTTACTATGCTCGTGTGTAGAGAGTGCCTTACCACAATGGCCTGATCCAGATCGTACTCGCCGCCGCAGCTCAGTTGCGGGATCTGGGCGTAGTCGTCCTTGAGTAGCTGGCGCGTGGCCGTCAAGAGTCCGATATACGAAAGCTCGCCCGGTGGTGTCTGGCGCATGGCGGCCAAAAAGGCCCAAGACATAGCGCCGGTGGCGACACCGCCGATGCTGGTGTCAGCCGACGTCTGGTCGTCGGCGCAGCCGGAGAACATCCAAACGTCTTTGGCGACGGTGGTGGTCACCACAGTTGTATCTACCTTCACCAGCCCGTCCTCGTTGGGTTCGTCGTCATCGCCCTCACCGTGGATGGCCGTCTCGGCTACGACGGCGAGTTCCTTGGCAAATCCGGTGACGCCGTGCAGGAGCGTCTTGGCCTGTGTGAGGGTGTCGAGCGATAAGAGGACCGGGGTATGGGCGAGCTGTTCGGCCGCCACCACGAGCTGGGCCCCCTCCTGGAGCCTCTGGACGACGTCGGTGAACGTGACGCTGACGTTGCCCTCCTCGTCCGGGCGGTAGACGTAGGGGAGAGCACAGGCCGAGCCGGAGTGGCAGCAGTCAAACAGGATGGTGAGGCGCGCCTGCGGGTGCAACGGACCCACCAGCGTGTGGTGCAGCGCGGCGCTGTTGATCTGTCCAGCATCTTCAAAGTCGACGGGGCAGATGGTATCCTCGTCGGCGGTCGGGGTGTTGCCATTGTCATCCGTGGTCTGCCCGCCGTGCCCTGAGTAGGACAGCCAGACGGCGTCGCCGGGCTGGTTTTCGTGGACGAGCCAGCGGAAGGCATTGAGCATGTTGACGCGGGTGGGATACAGGAGGGTGTCTCGATTTTCTGGAGCATCCGTCATGACGACCATGGACTCCGAATCCTCTTGGAAACCATGGTCGGCGACGAGAAAGTCGCGCACGTTGGCGGCATCGTTGAGGCAACCGCCGAGCTGGTAGGACTGGCCGTAGTAGTTGATGCCGATGATGAGGGCTTTTTTTGTCATTGTGAGGGTGTGCTAGAATGTGTGATGAAGAGAACGAGATGAATATTGCTCTGCGAGTATATATAGCTGCCATGAGGCCTCTCGCCACGGTAGCCCATGGTACCCACCCCCAGCTGAACGCCATGATGCACGCCCAAAACCAATAAATTAAGAATGGTTACTGAACGTCGTATGGCCATGTTGTTTGTATTGGGCGCAGAGTCCGGCCCAAACCGTGTTAGTCGAGCTTGGCACTTCAGCCCGACGCAGGCCAGTGGCCGCAGTTAGTGGACGCTGTGAGGCGCTGTGGAAAAGCTTGTTCTGAACAAGGTTATAACATGCACGGCTCTGTGTTGGCCGTAAACTGTGAAGAAGATGAAGTAATACAAAGGCAGAGAAAGAACGTGAAATGTAGCTCTACTACATACCATCACAAGCATGTTGGCCAGTAACGCCGGTAATAACATAAACTTGTGCAGTCAAATGGTTGGCTGCAACACCGACACCGGCCGTCGTCGATCGGACAGCGGGGTTCTTTGCCGATTGCACCATTTATTAATGCGATGGGAACGCCAACTTTATTTTCTTCCTCCCTTCAACAACATCAACACACATAAAAGCACACAAAAACTACAATAATGACAGACACACGCCCCCATATTGTGGTCGTCGGCGCCGGCATCGTCGGCGCGTCGATTGCATGGCATGTCGCCGCACAGCACAACGATTCCGTCGACGTCACAGTGATCGCCCCATCGGCCGGCGTCGGCGGCACGGCCACGCCCAACTCGTTTGCCTGGATCAACGCCAACCGGGGCAATGCGCGGGCATACTACGAGTTGCGGCGGCGGTCGATGGCCAGGTGGAGGCAACTTACGGCCGACGTGCTTGGCTTGGCAGAGCTCATCCGGTGGACAGGAACGATCCAGTGGAACCAGCCACCCAACGATTTGGCTGCGTTTGTGGATGAGCACACCAGCTGGGGGTACAACTTGGCAAGGGTTACCAACGAAGAGATTGCACGGCTCGAGCCGGGTCTCTCTGCTACGCCGGGCACCTTTCCCTCCTCTGGCTGGGCCGTGAGGGCGGCGGACGAGGGCGCGGTCGAGCCGGCGTTAGCGGCGCAGTTGCTCGTCGAACAGGCCCAGAAGAAGGGTGCTCGCGTGCTCACGGCAAATGTGGACCATCTTGTCGTCACCTCCGACCGAGTGACCGGCCTCGTCTTGGAGGATGGCACACAAATCGATGCCGACCATGTTGTGCTGGCCGCAGGTCTGGGCGCGGTGCCACTGAGCGCGTCGGTGGGTGTCACGCTGCCCGTGTATGCACGGCCGGGACTGCTGGCGCACAGCAAGCCCATCGCTAAGCGTCTACTCAACGGCATCGTGCTCTCGGCCGGGCCGCATATACGCCAGACAACCGAGGGTCGGTTGGTCGTGGGCGCCGACTTTGCCGGTGGCGATGTCGACAACAAGTCGCCAGAGGAGCAGCGGCAAGCTGCCCTCGTTTTGATTAACGAAGCCAAGAAGTTATTTCGACCCGACGACGCCGCTCTCTTGGAGCTCGACTACTACACCGTAGGCGAGCGTCCGCAGCCGCGCGACGGCCTGCCGATTGTGGACGCCACTGTCCTGCCTGGGCTAGCCGTGGCGGTGATGCACTCGGGGGTGACACTGGCGGCGGTCGTGGGGGAACTGCTGGCCAAGGCAGTCGTCACAAACGAGGTGGACCCCATACTGGCGGCGTACAGCATTACGCGGTTTGAGGGTGCGGAACAAGGAGCGCAGTAAGAACAGAACTCAATGTGTAGTGGGCAAAATAATAAATATAGCTATCAAAGCACAGCTGATTCACAGTCCCTCCTCACAAAGTTTCAGACACGCCATCAAAGTCAGGATGAAGCAGTTCACACGATATCCGGCTCCCACATCATAGCCACACAAGGAGGCCATCACTTTGGCAATATCCCCAAGACCCGACTGCTTTACCTACTCTTTCTCTTTCCAAAGCCAGCTCTCAAACACCAGCCCATCCTTCATCTTCGGCGGGGGAGCACCGCCACGCGCACCAGAGCCCGCGTAGATTCCATACGCCGTGTGCAGATCGGGCTGGGCAGCATATCGTTTCATCTTCTCCGTGCTTGGGCTGTCTTCGCCCTCCAGGTCGACGCGCGCAGTGTAGGCTCGTTCGGCAAAGACCTTTGCTCTTGCTCCGTCGCCATACCCGGCGGCAATCTGGAACGCGTCGTAGTACAGTCGCGGCACGCTCGCATCGCGGATGCCCTCCTGGTCCAGCAGCTCCACCATTATGTGCGCGTAGCCAAGGCCGTCGTCGTAGCCGTACGACATTGGTGCCCCGAGTATGCCATCAATGGACTGGATGGCCTGGCGTCTGTTATCGCTCTCCGCACGCTCGGCTGGCGGCAACATGCACAGCTCGCAGCGGTAGTCGAAACGGAAGTGCTGCCGGAGGTGCTGTTGTCGCTGTTCACGCGCCATCGTGCCATCCAGATAGGGAATCGTAATCTCCTCGCCTGGCTCAATGTCGCGGGTGGCGTGGATGGTGAGACGGTCCAGGTTCGCGTTCCACGTGTTCTGTGCGCTGGAGCGGCAGGCGTGGTTGATGCGGGACGCCTCGGGGAAAACACCGCCCTCCTGGGCGCCGGGGCCGAGCGGTAGCGCGTTTGTCTTCACAATGCCGAGGAAGGGGCCCATCTCCTTTTTGTCGTAGATGTTGTGCAGCGCAAAAAAGGCCAGGAGACGATCGCGGTCGAGCGTCTTCACCTGCTGGGCAATTTGGGCGTTTGCGACTTTGGGACCAAGAGGCGAACCGCGCGGCATCCGGAACAAGGGCGTCTCGGCGAGGATTCGTGTGCCACGAGGCATTTTGCATGTCGCGACCATGCCTTGTCCTTTTCCGGGCACGTCCCGGATGGCGTAGAGCTGGGCTTCGGCGCCTGTCGTAGTCTTGGACGGGACGGTCGAAAGCGGAGGTGGAGAGCTGGCACTTGTTTGCAAGGCCTCGTCGCTCCGTGTCGGGTTTGCCGACGACGACGATGTGGATTGGCTGTCCGATGTCTTGCTGGATGCAACATTCTCAGAGGCTAGCTTATCCTTCACATCCTCCACGCTGCTGCGCGTCTCTGGCAACGCTCGAAGCTCTTTCTCCGCAGCGTAGATTTCGTCCCAGCCATAGCATCCCCACTGGCGTTGGTCCCCGGTCTCATTCATCTCATGCCACCAATGAACCTTGGTCCCAAAGTATTTCTCTGCAATATTGCGCACATCACGAATGTATGGATAGGCCGGTTCTGTCAGTCTGCCACTGATCTTGGAACTGAAGCGTAGAAAGTAGTCGCAGTGATCGCGGTTGTAGGGCATGTGTGGACCTTCGCCGATCACGAACCGCATGAAGTGCTTGTTTCCTTCCATAGCAAGCTGGTCTTGAGCATCCACACCTTCTGGCAGCTCGAGAATTTTGCCGTCGTCTCGTCCGGCGTCTTTGTCCACCACGTCGCCATACGTGCGAACGATTTCGTCGAGGAACAACTGGTAGAGTGCTTTGTTTGCTGGGGTAGGCTCCAGCCGTGGATAGATATCGAAACCGCAGTCGAATCCCATTGTGAAAGCTGGAAATTAGATAAAGATGTGAAGATGATGAAGACGAAAAAAAGAGGGAAGGTGGAAGAAACCAGAAGAAGCGGAGGATATGGATAGGAGGCTGCGTCTGTTTGCTTGGAGGCTGCGTCTGTTTGCTTGGAGGTTGCGTCTGTATGCATGGAGGTTGCGTCTGTTTGCTTGGCACTGGTTGCAACCAGCGAGTAAGACAATGACAAGTGGGCGATTGCGAAGTCAACTCTTTCATCAGCAAAATAATGATTGGATGAAAAAGAGAGTCGTACGACGAATTTATCTACTGTCATTGAGGATATACACAGGGTTCCTCCAGTATCGCTCAGCGCGCGCACGCATGCATTCTAGCGAGGAGTTTAAAAAAGGGAGGGCTCGTCATTTCCATCGAGCCGCTACGTGGACGATGCAGATTTCTCTGGGTTCTTGCAACATTTATTTCTAATTTTGATTGTTGTCATTTCATCTTTTTCTTGTGTATCATTGTCAGGCCAGAATATCCCAAACGGGTACCCCATGGTTTGATCCGAGGACATGGCATTGTGACTTGCCTCGGGACTCCAAAGGTGGAGTAGGAAAAGTAAACATGAAGAAAGTATTTTTCAGAATAAATTCTTTTAGAAAATAAAATAACAATTCCACGACCACAAAGCAAACCATCTGTTCACAAGCCATGTATCATGCACGGTCGGGCACCAAGGCTTTACGAGGCGCACCGTCTTCCGTTTCGTTGATGACACGTGACATAGGACACCACCTGAGTTACCGACCACGTAGGCGGCAAGCAGAATTTCAGAGACGACAAGAGTACGCAGATACGGACTTTTTAAAAATTTAAAACCATTGACTATCATCATTTCAAGAATAGTATTGGCAAGAGATACACCCACTGTTGGTTGCCATAAAGTTGGCATAACAATACGTCGTTTGGTGTACGAGCGGATGTTGATAGTGGCTGTGCATGTGGCTAGCACTCACGACGTACCCGTACTGTGTTAGTGGAGAAGTAGTTTCGCCGTTCGAGTTCGTCTCTTGGTCCCTAACTTACTGCAAAAAGCTAGGCCTCTTTGTTCCACCATTTTCTCCGCCGGTGTAATTGTCCCACAGTCGTGCAAAGCGGAAGCAGGGGCGTTCTGCAAGAAAGCATCCTACAGCGGCCCGGCGCCGTGCTACAAGTATGTCATACGTCGTACTTTATCGAATGTTGTCTTCTGTGCGCGTGGACTCATAACCGTGTTGACGCGTTTGAAAACCTGATCAGCCAAAGAAGGGCCTTGATCACTGCAATGCCAACCACCGAGGGCCTACCACAGTGGTATCCGACCCCCGTTTTCCACCTCAGACCCCTCCGGGGGTGGATGAACGACCCGTGTGCGCCTGGATACGATGCGTCTACCGGCACATACCATCTCTTTTACCAGTGTGCGTGTGCAAGCCGTTTTTCTTCTCTGTGGGAGAGACAGTTTGTGAGATAGTTTGAGAGACCGCTCTGACGTTGTGTGTGCATACCAGGGAACCCGAAGAACTGCGACTGGGGCGACATCACATGGGGCCATTACATCAGCAAAGACGGCCTGCGATGGACACACAACGGCAACGATGCCGTACTCAAACCGTCGGAACCGTACGACCGGTGTGGTGTCTTTACCGGCTGTCTCTATCCGTCGGGGCCGCAGGGCGAGCCAGGGCAGCTCACCGTCTTGTACACATCGGCCTGCCACCTGCCCATCAACTGGGCCCTGCCATACACGCGGAACAGCGAGGGGCTGGCCATGGCGACGTCGTGCGACGGCGGCCGCTCGTGGACGAAGAGTGCGTCCAATCCCATTGTGCGGGGCGAACCTGACGGCGTCGTCGTGACCGGGTGGCGCGATCCCTTTGTCGCCGCGTGGCCCGCTCTGGACCGGGCACGTGGCGTTTCGGAGAAAAGCACGTTGTACGGCATCGTCTCGGGCGGCATCCGTGACAGCGGCCCGGCGCTCTTTTTGTATGCCGTGGCGCCCGGCGATTTGAGCCACTGGGACTACCTGGGCCCGCTTGTGCACTTTACCGAGGGCTCGTACCGGCCCACGCGCTGGACGGGCAACTACGGCGTGAACTGGGAGTGTGGCAATTTCCTGACCCTCGGCGATGGTGCGGACGAGCGCCAGTTTGTGCTTGTGGGGTCCGAGGGCGGCGTCAAGACGAAGCCGGACACACCCCTCGACGCCCCCAGCCCCAGCCCCTACGGCTCGTGGCTGCTGTGGATGTCCGGCGAGCTCACGCAAACCAAGGACGGGCCGCGACTGGTCCCCGACGTCTTTGGCCTGCTGGACCATGGCCTGTTTTATGCGGCCAGCTCCTACGAGCACCCCATCACGAAGCAGCGCATTGTCTGGGGCTGGCTCAAGGAAGACACGCTTGCGCTCGACCGCCGTGAAGCCAAGGGATGGGCGGGCTTCCAGGCACTGCCGCGCGAGCTGTTTCTTCTCCGTCTTACCAACGTCACCGAAGCGCTCAAGACACCCCTGGACGACATCGATTCCCTCATCGTGAAACCCAACGCGGGCAGCACACAGACAAAGACCGTCTACACCCTCGGCGTTCGACCCCTTCCGGGCCTCGAAGGCCTCCGACGAGGCGATCCGACGTGCTGGAACAAGCTCACACACAAGCACAATCACAACACGGGCACCACGGCCTCCTCCACCATTCGTCTGCTGGCCACCTGCCGCTCGCCCAGCTACGAGCTGGAGGCCGTGATCCGTGTCGTGCCGTGTCTGACGGGGACGGGGCACCAGCGGGTTGGGTTCCATCTGCGCCACAATGGCAACCTCGCGCGCCGGGTGACGGTCTACTTTGACGTCCAGGCCGAGACCATTGCGATCGACCGCAGCCAGACAAACGACGAGACCGGCATGCCACGCGACGAGCTCGCGGGGCCGTTTACGCTCTTCCGGCAGACAACAGGCTGGGAGACGCTGCGCCTACGCATCTTTGGCGACGGCGACACGATCGAGGTCTTTGTCAACGACCGCTTTGCGCTATCCGGCGTGGCGTACCTGGACGCGACGTTTACCGGTATTAGCAGCTTTGTCGAAGGCGAAGGCGTTGAAAATTCAGTTGTCTTTGAGCGCATCCGGATCTGGGACGACATAGCGAGCTGCTTGGCCTAGCACGGCCTTTGTACATAGGAAAACAAGGGAAATGGAGTAAAGGAGTAAATTTTGGGAGGCCACTTTGCACGAAATGTTGAGTTGTACACATAATTATGCAGTCGACATGCTCCTGTGACTTTATTGAAAGAAGACACTCGGAACTTTTGATATTGCAATGATGTCTAACGGATAAATATACAAAATACAGAATACAAAAAGTACATAGAAGTACATCTATCGTACGTAAAAAAGTATATGAAAATCCCAAGGCCTGTACGATTCCTTGATCGCTCCGACCCGCCCTGGCCTACATCTTCTCGACGTCGACTGCCGGGTTTTTGTCGTGGTGCTCAGTTTGTGCGACAGCCTTGTCGGCGACGGGTGTGTGCTTGTCGTCCGGGCCGTCAAACAGGTAGGTCAGCTCCTCGAGCGACGGGCCCGCGGTCTCGACAAACAAAAAGTACACAATGATAAAGATGGCAAACACCCACACGTCGTAGTAGATGAAGAATTTCCAGCCCACGTTCTGGAGGCCAATGGGGTTCACGTAGCTGCTGAAAAGGGTGGCACACTGCACCACCAGCAAACTCAGGGCCCAGGCCTTGGCGCGCATCTGGTAGGTGGTGATCTCGAGCATGTACGTGACGCTGACGTTGGTCCAGGCAAACGTGTAAAAGAACTGGAAGATAAAAATGCACGCCAGCACTATGCGGCCGCCTGCCAAGGAGCCCCGGTCGAGGTACTGCTGTGCGGCAATGGTCCAGGCAATGAAGACGACGGCACAGCCGCCCGAGCCGACCAAGAAGAAAGTGCGGCGCTTGAGGCGGTCGACAATCAGGCACACCGTGATGCAGACAATGTACTGCCACAGTGTGATCATGCCGTTGACGAGCGTGATGTCGGCCTCGGACGTGATGCCCGTGGCCTTCAAAATTTCTGTGAGGTAGTTGGAAATCATATTGTTGCCCGACGTTTGGCCAAAGACGGCAATGGCAATGCAAATGGAGAGGCGGTGCAGGTTGCCGCGCGACTGCAAAAACTCGCGCCACGACACATGGTTCTCGCGCTCCGTGGCGAGGGCCTGTTCGATCTCGGCCAGCTCGGCGTGCACAAGGGGCGAGTCCGGGTCGTTCTCGCCGTGGTATTTGATGAGAATCTGGCGGGCCTGGTCGACGCGGCCGTGGGCCACGAGCCAGCGCGGCGACTCGGGGCAGAACCAGATTAGCAGGAACTGGTAGGCCGAGGGCAGCACCTGGATCAGCGTCGGCAGCTTCCACGCCCAGGAGCCGTGGATCTTGGCGCAGCCGTACGTGCCCCAGGCGCCAATGACGTAGCCCAGCACGACCGACGTGTTGTAAAACGTGGTGATGCGCACGCGCTCCTTGGGGTGGCTCAGCTCCGTCACGAGCACGGGCGCGCCCATCTGGATGATGGACGAGCCCACGCCCAGCACAATCTTGCCGCCAATGTACATGTTGAGCGACGTGGCAAACAGCTCCACGAGCGCACCGGCAATGATGATAACGGAGCCGAGGGCCGTGGGGAAGCGCCGGCCAAACACGTCGCCCATCCAGCCGAGGAACAGGACGGGCGCCACACCACCGATGGAGTTGGCCGCGCCAAAGAGGCCGAGACGGGCGCCGGTCGGGTTGCCAAAATCGTCTTGCCACTGGGTGAGGACCTGCATGCCGTTGGTCATGGACTGGCGAGGGAGGTTAGATTTGGTCTGTTCTTTTGATTGTCGCGTTGGCAACATACCCCGTCAATGCCCAGCGAGGCTGTGGCCAGCAGCGACGACGTGAGCACAAAGTATAGCAGAATGCCATTCTTTCTGCGCCAGAAGGGCGGAATGGCGTCGAGGTCATAGGGATTGGCGAGCCCCTCGGATGCGTGGGCTGCGGCAGGTGCCATTGTTGACGAGAGAAGAGATGAAAAAAACAAACGATTATTTTTTAACCGTGTGGGACAGAAAGCGAGAGCAGTGGCACACCCAGTTCGAGATCACGATGAGATGCAGCTGAAAATGCAAGAGCCACAACCCTGGGCGAAACAGTCGGACCTCGTCGTTATATATACGCGTGTGCGTTTGAGTGTTGAGTTGCGTGTCCCGGTCTGGCCCGGTAGAGCTAGACCTCTGGACTCTGGACTCTGGACCTCCTCGACTGCTCGATACTGGGGTACGGGGAAAATGCGCTGTTCCCCATGCCACACCCGCATGGGGTGAAGACACAAAATCGCGGAGCGTGGCAGGCCACGAGGAACCGGTGTAATTCTGGTACTTGTCAAGCAAAGCGCTAAAACAATTTTTCTTTCCCTTTTCCCCGTAGACTCCACTGCATCGTGTTTCGCCGAACCTGGCGGCGGAGAAATCTCCACTTATATCGTTGTTTCCCCGAAACGGGACCCTGCCGAGCCGGCATACGGCCCCTTGTACTCCGTACAGCTCGATGAGTTTCCCCGACTCCCATCCAGGCGGCAAACGTGTCGATCGTCGATGGCCCAGCATCATGGCCATGTGCGGCATTGTTGGACCTTGCGTAAACAAACGGGCACTTTACTTAAACGTAACAAGACAACCACCGCGCGGCGTCTTCTTTCCATTCCACCCGTTTTTGATTTTTTCTTATTTTGATTGATATTTTATAGTCCCACCTGAAATCAACAAATATGTCACTGCCACTGGCCGCCCTGCCAGACGATTTTGACTGGGGGTTCGCGACGGCTGCGTACCAGATCGAGGGTGCCGTGGCGGAGGACGGCCGCGGCCCGTGCATCTGGGACGCCTTTTGCCATCTGGAGCCGTCCCGAACCAATGGCGCCCATGCCGATGTCGCCTGTGACCACTACCACCGCTATGAAGAGGACTTTGATTTACTGCAACAGTATGGCGCCCCGACCTACCGCTTTTCCATTTCGTGGTCGCGGCTCATCCCTCTCGGCGGGCGGCACGACCCCGTCAACGAGGCCGGCATTGCTTTTTACAGCCGGCTCATCGACGCCCTGCTGGCCCGCGGCATTGTCCCCTGGGCCACGCTCTACCACTGGGACCTGCCCCAGGCACTGCACGACCGCTACGGCGGCTGGCTCGACGTCGACGAGTCCCAGGCCGACTTTGAGCGCTATGCGCGGTTGTGCTACGAGCGGTTCGGGGACCGTGTCCGGCACTGGATCACGCTCAACGAGCCGTGGATCATTAGTGTTTTTGGATACTCGACGGGAAGCAACGCGCCGGGACGTAGCAGCACGAACCCCGCGGCAACCGAGGGCGACAGCGCCCGTGAACCGTGGATCGTGGGCAAGGCGTTGATCATGAGCCACGCGCGTGCCGTCAACGCCTACAACCGGGATTTTCGGCCGACGCAAAAGGGCGTCATTGGTATCTCGCTCAACGGAGACTTTTACGAGCCGTGGGACGCCAGCGATCCACGCGACATCGAGGCGGCCGAGCGTCGAATGCAGTTTCACATTGGCTGGTTTGCCAATCCAATCTTGTACGAGAAGAAGAAGAATAAGAAGAAAGCATTAAGGGAAGCAAGAGTGTTCTTTGTCCGCTAACGACACCTTTCATCTTTACACAGCTTAAAACAGGACTACCCGGATTGCATGCGGCAGCAGCTCGGCGATCGACTTCCTCCATTCTCGGCCGAGGACATGGCCTGCGTGCGCGCGGCCGACACGGACTTCTACGGCATGAACTACTACACGGGTCAGTTTGCCCGCCACCGACGGGGGGCGGCAGCCGACGTCGACTACAAGGGTAACGTGGACGAGCTGCAAGACGATAAGGACGGCCGGCCTGTGGGGGCCAAGAGTGGCCTCGCGTGGCTGCGTTCGTGCCCCGACCTATTCCGCAAACACCTGACCCGCGTCTACCGTTTGTATGGCAAGCCCATCTATATTACCGAGAACGGGTGCCCCTGCCCCGGCGAGGAGGCCATGACCCGTGAAGCGTCGGTCCAGGACACCTACCGTGCCGGCTACTTTGCCAGCCACCTCGACGCCATCTGCCTGTCCATTGCGCATGATGGCGCCGACATTCGTGGCTACCTTGCATGGTCCCTGCTGGACAATTTGGGTACGTGCGATCCTTTGATCCTTTGATCCTTTGCGGTGCATAGTGGTCACTTTACTAATCGTGCACGTGCAGAATGGTCCGATGGATATGGACCACGCTTCGGTGTGACCTACACGGACTACGAGACACTGGAGCGGACACCCAAACAGTCGGCGCTGCTCCTCCAGAACCTGATTGCCTCGAGGAAGATGTCCGCAGTACAGCATCAGCATCATCTGTAAGATGTCCCCCGAATGGTTCGCTGTGGTGGCGAGCCAGCTTTCCTTTGGAACATGGAATCGATGTAGATTATAATAGATGATAGACTTTTTTATAAAGTATAAAATAGACTCCAGCAAGATGGAAGAACCCGGACACAGATAAAACGTAAAACACCTAACTACATGCCCAACGCCCGATGTGATGCGTATTTACATCTTGCTCTTACACGACCACGGCATACCGTGTTTTCAAGGAGTCGGACGCTCTCGAATCCAACCGGGACAGAATGTTCAACAAAAACGAAAAGTCAGAGCGCGCCCGCCGCGCCAACGGCGCGTCTTCGTTTTCAGTTTCGTCTTCGTGGCGGTGGATGATGGCGAGGAGGCTGCCACCGAGCAAGCGTAGTTTTTCCACCAGGGGCTCGCCATTGACTTGCAGGGCCCAAAACGGCGCGTCGTGCAGCAGGCGGAGCATGTCGCGCACAATCTCGGTGGTGCGCAGATCGGTCGGTTCCAGCTCGGCCTCGGCATCAAAGCACGCGAGCTGCCGCAAGTTTTGGAGGATGACGACGCGGAGACAATAAAACGACACGTGCAGGTTCACACACTGGCTCATGAATGCGTTTGACGTGGCCGGCGTCCGCCCGGATGGCTGGAGGAACGAGGGCAGCCGGTCGAGCTCGGTGATGAACCGGACGTAGAGCGTGTGAAAGTAGCGCCGCAGCTCGGCCGGCGACGTCGATGGCGGCTGCTTGGCTTCTTTTTCCTTTTCCATTTGGACGCGAATCTCGAGCAGCAAGTGCGAGGCGACCTGCCAGAGCTCGAGATTGGCATTGAACCCGACAATGCAGCTGGTGCTCGTGGGTGTGGTCACGGTGCCCGGCGTCGGTGGCCGCTCGAGGTTGTTGTCTTGCAGGACCAAGTCGTCTTCCATGTTGGTTGGGTACGGCAGGGTAATGTTCGAGTCAAACGAAAAGCGGTGGATGGTCATGGGCCGCCCGTTGAGAATGGCCGCACTCTTGTCGCCCATGTAGACGATCCAAAACGCACGGCGGCGCAGCTCCGCCTCCAACGGGGGCAGCCAGGCTAGTAGGCTGACATCGTGCAGGCACATGGCCTGGATGAGCCGTGTGGCCTCGCCAAAGATGTGCCACGAGTATTTGGGCCGGCCGGTGGCGTGCAGACAGTTGGAGTGGAAGTAGCGAATGATGATGGAGTTGGCGTTGGGCGTTTCCAGGTCAGTCTCGAGGTAGCTGTTGAGGCAGCTGCGCGACGCATCCAGAAACTCGTCGGCGACGGCGCCGCCCTCGGGAAAGACGGCCGACGGGAGCAAAAAGGCGGCCTCGGCACAGACCGCCGTGACCAACGTAAAGGCCTCCTCGGGCTGCATCTGCATGGAGGGCATGGCGGACATGTCGTTTATATTCTGCAAGTTCGGGTCCAAGTTCGGGTCCAAGTTGGGGTCCATGTTGGCAGCAGACGGCCATTGCGTCCTTGGCGACGCGGGTCGAGGAAACGCACCGCCGTCGCCTTCGCCCTCGAGAAGGGCCAGGGCCTTGTGCAGGCTCGCTTTGTGAACCAGAGGCGTCAGGGGGTAGAGATACTCGAAAAACAAGGCCATGCATCGCTTCGCAATGTCCTTCCCAGACGTCGTCCCGGGGTTGGGATACCGGAGCGTGAGCGTCTGGGCGAGGTCGTGCCACCGGCGTTGGATCTGGGCAATGCGGACGAGGATAGGCGTGGATTCGACACTACTGTTGCTCGCGCCGCCCGAGACGCGTGGCGGCGACAAGACGGACTCGTGGGAGGTTGTGGCCGGGGCCGGCGCAGGCACCGGGGCCGATGCAGATGCATACCCAGACTCGACAGCGGACGGTTCCCAACCAATGGCCGAGGACAGCAGGTCTGTTAGCTCCTGCCCGACGCTCACGCTCCCGCTTCGGCCGCCATCCAGGAACGCAAGACCAGTCGATGTGATCACCGGTGGCGTGGGCGTGGGCGTGTGCGTCCGTGTCCGTGTCCGTGACTGTGTTTGTTGCGGTGGGGACGCGGTCGACGGCCGGCTGCTTGGGCAGGCGGTTGGGCAAGCGTTCTGTGGTGCTTTGGGCCCGCGCTTGGCCAAAGGCAAGAAGAACGTACACGACTGCCCGCCCACCCGGCAATTGGTGCACCGCATGTCCGCCTCGGTGAAATCACACTGGGAACGTTAGATCGATTATCGCGCTAGACAGCATCGGCGAATAGAGGTGGTGGTGGCCACTACCCTCGATTTTCTCCGTCGGCAGCGGTCACACGCCCTGCCAGGGCCCTGCCGGTGGGGTATGGGGGTGACCCGGTGTGACGGGGGAGACGAAAGGGGCGAAAGGGAGGCCGGGAGGCCAACCGGACTGTCGGTCGGTAGCATCCTGTCCTGCCTCGCGCGGGGCACGGCGGAGTGGCTGCGTGGTCGTTGTGTCAAAGATAAAGATGGGCGTCGTCGGGGAGCATGAGATGGAATGGACCACAGATCTCACGATAAGCCTTTGGTGTCTGTCCGGGGTTGTTACGGGTCCTCGCGTTTCCTTGCAGCTAGTCAACTGTTGAAGGCGAGAAAACGAAAAAAAAAAAAAAAAAAAAGGAAAAAAAGAAAAGAAAACCCCGAGTAGGGAAGAGTGGGAACGGCTCGTCGGAGTAATTATGGATATTAGCAGGAGATACGTCCGCTAACTAACTCAACTCACTTGAAGCCTACAAATAGTTGCAACGCTAGGTCAAACGACGGGGTACATTTGAGGGCCGTTCTTTTGGTGTATGAGCAAGAATAACGCTGTGTGCAGCGCGCCGGGATTAACAGCGGAGAAGATGAGGTTTTTCATCGTTTATTACATCCTGAGACCATATACATTTCTGGTAGTGGCAATGGGTACGGGAACATCGACTGCATCAGAGTACCATCGTCTTACTAAAATACAATTCACTGTAATTGCCATGTGGAATCGTATGCAATTTAAATTTCGTGCCATACGTACGTCTCGGTGGTGCCATGGAAACGCGGAGACAATGCGCAGAGAAAGTTGGACGACAGGATGTGCTCGGTGGATTTGCCAGCTTAGATCGATCGTATCGTAAGGCTTCAGTGCCTGAATGGGCACCGGTATCTCGAGTATTAGAACAGCAGAGATAACTCACAGGGAATATACATTAAATCGAGATGCTTGATTTGTTGTTTATTCTTGTACTACAGTATGTCAATTCAACATTTCTGCTCGCTCGTGTCTGTCATGGCAAACACTTTAATTCTACTGTTCTTCTCGAATGCATTGTGATAACTCAAGCAAACATCTGCCAAATCAAATATTCCAGTCCAATTATAAAAAAACAAATAGGATCCAAAATTCTAGGTCGATTCTAATTTGATTCTACATGACTCAGCTTTGATTCGTATTACACCTTGCTACACTTTTGCGAAGCGGGACAGGGCAAATTGGTCGAGCGCCTTGTCTTTCTTGCCAGTGGCGACGAGGTCAGCCACGGTCTGGCCGACAAAAGCTGCCAGCGTCACACCCGAATGCATCACGGCAAGAGTCAATCCCGGCTTGCCGCTGTCACCGAGAATGGGCAGACCATCCTGGGGATCCGGGCGGTGGCCCACGGTATAAAAGTCGAGCTCCAGCGGCGGGAGGGGCACGCCATCGAGCTCGGACCGGAACATGTCCTTGACTTTGGCAAAGAAGACGTCTGCCTCGGCCGCGGGATCCGTGGTTGGGTTGCCGCCCGAGTAGTGGCGGCCCGAGATGACGCGTCCCTCGGCCGTCTGGCGCATATGGGGCCCGCTGGAGATGGCCAGGCCGTTGAGCAGGCGTGTGGACAAGGGCTTGGAGTGGACAATCAGGCCCGGGCGGCTGCTTACCGGCACGGCAATGCCCACGGCCGCGGCCAGCGGGACCGTGCCCAAGCCAGCTGCCAGGATGACGTGATTGGCCGTGATGGGACCCGAAGCCGCCGTGACGACACCGACGACCTTGCCATCGTTGACCAGCAGGCGTTCGACGGCCTCTCGACGCACAACAGCGCCGTGCACATACTGCGCGTGGTCAATCATCGTTTTGGCGGCAATGGCCGGCTCGATGCTGCCCTCCTCGGGCAGCGAGGCCACCCAACCCCATGGGGGCAAGCTCGTGTCGGCCAGCCACGGCTCGCGGCGCAGCACCTCGTCGTTCGGGATGCGCTCGGTCTTGTAGCCCCAGCTTGCATGCTGCTTGACGTGGAAGGCGAGTGCGGCCTCGTCTTGTTGCCACTGGACGTTGCCGGACCAGCGGGCAATGTCGGCTAGACCGGGCACCTCGTCGATGAGTTCATGCCAGCGGGCCATGGACCGGTGGCGGACGTCAAAGTAGGGGCGAGAGTTGTTGAAGTTGGCGTTGAGCCAAGCAAACGAGTTGGGGGTGGCGGTGCCGCCCACGTCTGGAGCAACGACGGTGACAGACACGTCGTGCTTGGCGGCCAGGTGCCATGCAATGGACGCACCGACGATGCCTCCACCGACAACAACAACGTGCGGCTTGTCTACCGTCATGGTGTACAGGGGTGGAAAGAAGGACGAAAGAAATGATTATCGGGAGGAACGATTAGGAGTGATTGTTCTAGCTATCAGGAGCAGCTGGATTTGGGATCAGAGAAGATAGTGATTTAGAATCGAGATAAATCAAATATGGACTTCCATCCCATTTGGGAGACGTTCTGTCCTTTTATTTTATTTCTCTTTCCTCCATTCGGCTTCTAGTTTCTGTTTGCATTATTTGGGAAACATGCAGTCCAGGCAGATCACGCCAGAATGGCATGTGCATATCACCTCGTATTCTTCCGAGCGATCTGTGCGATACGACCCCAGTCAACAAGCCAACAAATGCCAATGAACAGTCCGTCGTATCTAAGAGTCGATCAGGATGTCTAGAGTGAAATGCACAGGCATGATCGATCTCGTCGCGTTGTTGGAGAGGGAAGAAGCCGAATGCCCTGGTCGTTCGCCTGTGCATGTCAACTTTGGGGTAGCGTAGGAGCTGTTCAAGATATGGCCGGGCCTTTCCACGCGTTCTGATTGGTTCCCCGCATTTCAAGTAGGTCGTGCTCGTATTGTTCCGAGTTGACATAGGCCATCGTGATAAGACACAACGCCAACTTCAACCTCTTGCACGCAAGAAATCCGGGGTATAAACCATGAGCTCTGCAGTCATGCCATCGGTTTGTATCCTCAGTTCATCGGTTCACTCTCAATCACTTCTCAACCACTCCTCGACACTTATTTCTCCTCGTTTCCGTGAACTGTGGTGAACAAGGAAACCCTTTAGCCTCTGCAGCCTCGTCTTTCCACCGCCAATCGCAACAACCGCCAAGACCATGTCAGAGAAAAAGTACTGGGGCTTTGACGTGCTCGTCCGCCGCGTCAGAAACATCCAACAGGCGCCCCGCGAGATCATTGTCAGCCCCAATCTGCTCTGCACCGCTTTTGTCTTTGCATTTTCCGGATTTCCTGCAGGTGAGTAGCATTGTCTGTCAGGTCTTTCCTCTTCGTTAGAGCCTCCCCGTTGACCACCTTGATTGTAGTGTGGGACCAAGGCTCGTCTTCCGTCTTGCCGTCGCTCCCCGGTTACGATGCCTTCTTCCACGTATCGACCGGTGCCAACGCCGACTTGATCCGCGACCTTGTCTCCTTGGTGTACATTGGCTACGCCATCGGCTCGGCCCTCACCTTCTTTATCAACGACCGCATCGGCCGCCTGTGGTCGTACCGGCTGTATGCCTTCATCTACATGATTGGGCTGGTCATTTCGATTACGGCGCCCGGTCTGGCTGGCCTCAACGCATCCCGCATTGTGACCGGCATCGGCATCGGCGCCCTTACCGTGACGGGGCCCATGGCCATTGCCGAGATCAGCCCCGACGAGATTCGCGGCATTCTCACGTCGTGGTTCGGAGTCTGCATGTCCCTGTCCCTCATCTCGTCCGTCTTTTGCGTCTACGGCGTGTACATCCACCTGGCCGCCACCCGGTTCCAGTACCAAGTCGTCTGGATGGTGCCCATTCTCGCCATGGTCGTCGTCGTGATCGGCAGCTTTTTCTGCTGCGAGTCGCCCAAGTGGCTCATGATGGTCGACCGTTACGACGATGCCCTTGCCCAGTTGGTCAAGCTCCGTGGTCTGCCGGCCGACCACCCCCGCGTGCAGGCCGAGATCACGGCCATCCAGGACGCTGTGCGGGCCGCCCACATTGACACAACCAGCGAGGTGCGACGTATCAAGCAAATCGTCAAGGACACGTTCACCGTCTCGTCCAACTTGCGCCGCGTGCAGCAGAGCCTCGTGTCGTATCTCCTTGCCCAGCTGTCCGGTGCCAGCCAGATCACGTCCTACCTCGTGCCGATCATGACGTTGATGGGCGTGACGTCCAGCACCGAAGAGAAACTGTTTCTGAGCGGCATGTACGGCGTGGCCAAGCTGGCATCGGTCCTTCTGGCATCGTTTTGCATCATCGACACGCTGGGACGGCGCAACTCGCTCTTTATCGGCATCTCGCTGCAGGTCATCTCCGACATCTTTATCGGCGTCTATGTCAAGTACATCCAGCAGGGTCCGGTTCCCCACGCCGTCTCGCAGGCCGCACTGGGCTTCTTGTACATCCATGGCTTTGGTTACTGCATTGGTAAGCACAACCGCTCTCTCACTCTCTCACTGGGCTGCCGCTAACGAAGATAAGGTCTGTTTTTGCTTCCCTATGTGTTTGGCGCCGAGCTGTGGCCCGACCATCTTCGCACCTTTGGCGGTGCCTTGGGCCAGACGTTCCATTGGCTCTTCATCTATGCCATGAACTATGGTCTCCCTTCCCTGTTGACGAAGACACACAACTGGGGTGCTTTCCTCTTCTTTGCTTCCTTTGGTGTTGTCGCCCTCGTCTATGTGTTCTTCATGGTCCCCGAAACATCTGAACTGTCCACGGAAGAGATTGAAACCATCTTCCGGGGCCCATGGTTTAACGCGTACAAGACAAACCGGCTCATCCTCGATGGTGTAGAAGGCACGGAGAAGATGACAAGCAGACGCGGGTAAGAAGCAATTTCCTTGACACGAACACGCATGACTGATTGGCTGACTTGATAACCGCCTAGCTCCATTGTTGGTGATTCGAAGCTGGAGGCGGGCGAAGTCGTTGAATAACTTTCCATGTTGGTCTTTGTCCTCTCCACGAGAAAGAAACAAGCTGTATTAACGATCGATAGCATAAGGATTATAGCTTGAGAACGCAAGGAAACGTTGCCTGCTCACGAGATCACCATGTCTGTCACCGGAACATGTGTGAAAGCAAGTGTTGATTTTTGGTATCACGAGATGGGATCAACCACAATGCAATTCACAATTCAGTATTCATTAGCAAGCTACCTAATGCCTACTCTCCCTACACTTCAAATTGAAAATGTGCCTGGAACTTCTGTCGAATGCTGCAGCAGGTCTTCGTTGATCCATTGCATCACTTCCCACGGGTCTTCCAGACTTCCACTCTCGGCCAGCGTCGATGCCCCAAAACTGTCTGGCCACTCCGACACGGACGGATCATTGTCTCCAACCATCATCGCGATCGTTTTCCTCGAAAGGGTCTCAAAAATGTCCCGGTAGGGTGCAGCACGGTCCCACCGCTCAGCCATGACGGCAAACACCATGGAACAGTCCATGCACGTGTTGCTCACCGTGTCCAGGTGCCTGGAGTCCCGCGCGGCCGCAGAGGTCCAGAGGCAGTGCAAGTATGTCAGCCCGGCAAGAAACAAAACATGGAGACAGCCCCACGTGCAGCCAACGTGTCCGAGGATAAACTGGCGATAGTAGCCCCGGCTTATGCTCTCGGTTGCGTCCAAACACTCGAGCACAATGGGCCCGGGTACGGCGGCGCGGGCCTCGATCAAGTGGTTCCGATGCAGCAGCAGAATCGAATGGCTGTAGTTTGCGTCGTACCAGTCTTTGCTGCCAAACAGCGTCAGAGCCGCTCCGGTGCGAGGGGGTTCCGGTGGTGCCGTTGCGCGCCACTGGTCCAGCTCGATCCGCAGTTGTTGAATGCGCGCCGTGTACGCCTCGTCTGTCGTGTGGATGCGTTTGGTGTCTGTGAAGAGGGCCACATGTATTTTGGCCCACAGGCAGCGTAGCCGGAACACGTGCAGTGCAACGGACAGGTCGGTGGCTGGACTGGAGATCCCTGAACCGCTGCCGGCAGCAGCAAATACATTGCCGTCACCAATGTTTTTGGGCAACTAACTCGTCAGTATGGCATCACCACGGGCGGTCGGAGCATTGTGTAACGTACCTCAACATCAATCTGCCAAAGGGACAGTCCCAGTGGACGCCCCAGAAACATGGCGACCGAGCAGTCAATGGCAAAGGCGGTCCAAAATGCCCTTTTCCGAAGCTCAAACTGAACAGCACCCATGCGAGGTCCGAAACTCCTCACGTCACGATGGTAACCAAGCTCGATACATTGCCGTAGGGCAAACCCAGTCAGCTTCCAGAGTGACGGTCCCGTTGGCGAACGCAGGGAATAGATGCAACACGCCAGCAAAGCTTGGACGGACTGTAGGTTGTCTTTCTGTAAGACGGAGTCCATATACCGCATTGCTAATATATATAGTTGCTAGAACATGATGCGTCAGTTCCATATCAACAAGACAACATCTCGGCATATCGTCGCGTATGGTTACCTCGTGACTGTGTCGAGTAGAGGGAAGAAGCAGAGCACCAATGGCGTAGATCTAGACATGGATGGACATGGGTGAGCAAGGTCGCGTTCTCATTCGTGGTGGTATGGTTGTGCAGATCGGGCACTCACGAGATATACAAAGAATGAGGCAACGTCAGGATCTGACACAGGGATGGGAAGAGACGAAACGCGTTGCACCTCCCACATGCGAAAGGTGGGCTCGTGCAGGAAAGGGTACTGGATGTGAACGTTTTCAAAGTACGCATTGCTGAGCACCAGGCCGTCCTCGTAGCTGGGCAAGGCACACGGCAAAGGTCCAGTCTCGTTCACGCCGTGCATGCCCTCGCTGCCGGCGGCTGGGTTGGTGTCCCGTAAAAGCATAGACGTGCCGATGGCGCGCGAAAAGGCAAATGCGGAGGACGAGCCCAGGTAGCGTGGCTCCATGCCGGCCGCGCACAATCCGAGCATCCCGACGGTCGCCGCCAAGCTGTCAACATCGTCGTCGCTTTTGTCGTGCTGGGTTTTGTCGGGCTGAGGTGTGTGACTCGGTGACGAGAAAGAAAGTACAGTTGGAGTGGCCGTGGTGCACGGCGTGAGAGGGTCTGCAGGACGATCGGGGACCACGACATTGTCTGTTTGTTTCTGGCCGGTGCTGTGCAGCAACCCCTCGAGATACGCAATGCGCGTTTCGAGAATATCCAAGTAGTTTCGCGGCTGATGGCGCTTTGTGATGGGGTCCTCTACCAAGCAAGCTACATGGAGTCAGTCAAGTCTTATAAACACACGGTCTCGCGATTGCGAAAACGTACTTTGATTAAACCTGAAGCAGCTTGCGCAAGCAGGTATGGCGTTGTCACACTGCAAAGCAATTGTTAGCCTAGATGGCACTGGACCGTGCTGAGTGGACAATGGGATGTTCACCTTCAACTTGTGCTCTTTGCAGTAGATGCACGCAACCAACATGCGGGCGCCTGTGCGGATTCGCTGCGGCTCCTTGCTGCGCCGGCGGTCTTGAACGCTTGAATTTGAAAGCATCGTCACTGCAACAAGGTTTCCGGTTCGCGAGACTGCAATTGTCCACAGGTGAGAAGCGTGCGGTGCATGTCTCGGCGAAAGAGAATCTGATCAATCTGATTGTTTCTCGAAATATGGAGGTATGTAAGATGGCGTGGAGCACGAGGTACGTTGTAAGGAGAATGGACATCAGATTACCTAGTCCCAAAAAGATACTGGCGTCGGAAGAATACGACGAAGCGCGTTCATTGGTGACAGCTGCAGATAGTGCACGGCAAGGTTGGCTCTAGTTCACATCAGACTCGCAATCCTTGGAGGGCAGTGGAAAATAAAGCCAGGTGAATATGACGTAAATAGTAAAGACATCTAGGATAATCTTTTACAGTATATACAGTTCGTGGCACGTTATCTTTTCGACTCCAGCCCGCATCTTCTTCCCCTCGCCTTCCTTCGCGAGCTCTTCATTTCTCGCCCGCCTTCGGCGAGCTCAGCAGGTATTCTCATTGATAATGACATTCCACGAATGGTCGCTCGCAAAAATCTGCCCCCGGACCGTCGAGTCCCACGTATTGCCCCCCGCGTAAGTCGTCGTCTGGCACTCAATCAGCAACTGCACGGCGTTGTCGGCGATGAGATTGCAGGGAATCTCGACGGCGAAATCGTTGTCGTTGCACAGCCAGATGCTGGCGTTGTCGCTGCACGTCAGGCGGGTGCAGCCACCCGCGCCCGGTGCACCTGCAGGCGCATTGCACGTGCCCGTGCCGATGTTGTACAGGTCCTTGATGCCGGCGTCGATGGGGGCGACGTCGACGAGCACGCCGTAGGCACAGGTGTAGTCAGTGGAGACGGGGCTGGGATTTTCCCTCTTCGAGAGGGCGGGCTCCTGGCGCTGGCGCAGATCGCCAAACGACGGGTTGGCGTCCAAAATCTGCCGGTAGATGCTCTTGGCGTCACCGGCAAAGGTGACCGGTCCCGCACCCGGGACGACCTCGCCGGTCCACGTCAGCTCGTTCGGCGTGTCATGGAGGGCCTTTGGGAGAGAGGCGGTGTTAGTCAGGAGCATTGCAAATGCGACGGTAGCAAAAGGAGTGGGAAGGAGGAGAAGGAGTGAAAAGGAATGATGACTTACCAACGCCGATGCGGTGGATGCGCCAAGAAAGCAAGCGAGAGAAAAGATGCTCTTCATTGTGAAGTGTTCAGAAGCTTTTCTTGATTTGATTCTGTCGATCTTTGAAGACAAGATTGATACTTGATCAGATACTTGGAGACAAATACTTGGAACTCGGCTGTGGAACCAAAGCGGTGGGAACGGTGTGGCAAGACAAGATATAAAGTAGACGGAAGAGACGGAGGAAACAAAGAGGGGGAAGGATGGTAGGAAAGAAGACTAAGAGAAGAAACAAAACAACTTAAACTAAGGAGTAAATTACTACAAAGTACAAGTAGAACTACGACCACGGAGTACGGAGTGAGAGCGCAGGAAGTGACTGTGGAACGGACGTCGTCTCGTCCGAATACACGTACTGCTCCTTGTAAGTCACCGAAGGCAAAGACGAGCGCCTGTTCGGGACTACTTTTTTAATTCAGGAGGCTCAAACCAGGGCGCGAACGGGCCTGACGCACCCTGTCGACAGGCCCAGGGCCGACCACTGGTGCCGTCTCATCTGATCCCGTGGCGCAGCGGGTCGCGCTGGCCGGAAAGGCAGACAGCAAAAAAAAATTTAGTAAAAGCAAAAACAGACCAGCTCAAGGATCGACCCGACCCTGGTCGATGGCGGACCGGGGTCTGGACTGGGTGGACATGGGACGCTGGACAATAGGTGTGACGTTACGCCGATGCTCCCCGTTTTGGGGGACATGCTCGACATGCAAGTTGAGATCAACAGAGGAATCTATGGAGTTCGCAGAGGAGAATTGACAGAAGAACGAGGGAACGAGAAAGAAAATAAAAGCAACGCAAAAGGCGGCAGCAGAAACCAAAAAAAAAAATGACGAGAAGTGACGAAAATGGCGGAACAAAAAAAGAGACGACAGAAATGACAGCACAACACCGTATCCCCACGCCCGACGCTCCCCGTTTTTGTTTGCTGTCGATGTGGACGGACAGCGGGCGGAAAACGACGTCAGTAGGCCCGATTTATGGGTAGAACCAGGACCGTGGCCAGACTGGACTGACGACGACGAAGCCAAAGAGGGGACGTGACGGCATGCATGGTGATCCGCAGAAGCTAGGTTGGTCAGAAACTAGGATGGTTGATTTGAGGGGGACAACAATGGGGCAGGCAATGGGCAGACGCAAAGATGGCGGAATGGGGGCCGGAGACGGACATTTGGGACGACGATGAGGAGATGCTCGGATAGTGCCGGCGGGTGGGAGGGACGCGACGAGGGGAAGAGGAAAAAGGGAAGGAGCGATCATGAGGAGAAGCCGTCGAGGGGAAGAAGGACAGTCGAGACTCGAGTCGGCAATGTCAAATCCCCGACACGCCCCGACGCCACGATTCATTGACGCCTTGTTAGACCAGACAACTGGCGCTTTTCACGATCTCCGCACTTCCTCCTCGCAGGGCCACAACGGCTGGCCTAACTCGATGGGGAGGCGATCGCCCTTTGCAGGTGGTCGTGCATCGACGCGGTGGCGGCAAATGTCTCCTTTTCTTGCATGTCCGTCGTTTGGTTCCTGTTTCCTCCTGTTCGCTTGCCCATCGCTTCCCCTCTGCATCTGCATTTCCCGCTCACACCCACCTACACTCTCTCCGCATCGTGCATCTGGCGATGGCCCCCAAAAGGCGGAGAGACGACCACGACATCGCGGGGAAACAACATGTTCCCCGACGGGGTACGTCGGGGATGTAGACGATGTCGATGTTCTGGATGATGTCGACGTACGAAGTTCGACGTTCATTTAATTATTTTTAGTTTGTTTTCTTTTCTTTGCTCTCTTCTGGTCAGTCCCCGTCTGAAACGAAAGGATCGGCGCACTGCCCGACCCCTGCCATGGGGTCCATGGCATGGGCACCACTGTCGGCCAGTACTGGGCCACTGCCCTGGTTCGCCCACTAAAATTGCTGACACGGGGGATCTTGTTTGCAACCCAGGCCTGCCCTAGACAGGCCTGTCTTCCTGTCTTTCCAGGGCATGGGACATGGCCCCGACTGAGCCTCTTCCTGTTGTTCCTGTTCTATTCTTTGACTGTTCCTTTCTTTCTCTCCTCTCCGCCCCCGGCCAGTCCGCTGTCCACCGTCCTGTCTTCTGTCCGCCGGTCGCTTCGCCATGACGTTCTGTGGTCCCTGTTGTTGTAGTGGAGACATTCGATTTACTTGGATCAGTTGAAGTGTTTCCTTTTTGATTAAATACAGACAGCGACCGACACCCCTTCTTGGAAACAAATACATAAGACGAACGGCATCGACTTCTTGGCTTTTGTGTTTATCTGTCTTGTGTTTTGACTTGATTAATTAAGTCGAGCCCATCTCAGTTTCTGTTTCTCCTTTCTCGCCACATCTCTTACACCACCCTTGTTTTTTTATTTTCTCACACCCTTCACAATGTGGTCCTTCTTGTCTTCCGCCGCCCTCCTGCTGGCCGGTGCCGGTGCCGCGGCCGCCTACCCGAACCCCGAAGGCTGCACGGGCGACTGCTTCACGCACGACCCGTCCGTCGCCCGCCGCACCGACGGCACCTACTTCCGCTTCTCGACGCTCGACCTCATCAGCATCCGCACTGCCCCCTCTCTGAGTGGACCATGGACCGACGTCGGCAGCGTCATCCAGGGCGCCTCCATCATCGACATGGACGGCAACAACGTCCTGTGGGCACCGGACGTGTCGTACATCCGCGGCCTCTACTACTGCCTGTACGCCGTCTCGACGTCCGGCTCGCAGACCTCGGCCATTGGCTACGCCACCTCCTCCACCATGGAGCCCGGCAGCTGGACCGACCAGGGCGAGATCATCACCTCGTCCTCCAGCAGCCCCTATAATGCCATCGATCCTAGTTTGGTCAATGGCACGGGCGCCGACGAGTTTTACCTGACCTGGGGCTCCTACTGGGGCGACATCTACCAGGCCGCCGCCGCCATCGACACCACCTACATCTATCCCTCGGGCAACCAGGCCCAGATCGCCTACAACGCCCCCGACAATGGCAACTACGAGGAGGGCTCCTTTACGTACTACCATGACGGCTTCTTCTACCTGTTTTTGAGCGTCGGCGCCTGCTGCACGTACGACCCCAAGCCCGCCGCCGGCACCGAGTACCACGTCGTCGTGTGTCGCAGTGCGAGCGTCACGGGCCCCTATGTCGACGAGTCCGGCGAGGCCTGCACGGCCGGCGGCGGCACCACCATCCTGGCGAGTCACGACGAGGTCTACGCGCCGGGCGGCCAGGGCGTCCTGAACGATCCTGTGTACGGTGATGTTCTGTACTACCATTACTGTAAGTCCATCCTGCATCCATGCGTAGCATCCATCCGCAGCAGACTGTTTCTTATTCATACTAACTCCTCCAGTGAACACCTCCGTCGGTCTCGACTACGCCGACTCAGCGTTCGGCTGGAATGTCATCAACTGGGGCGCCAACGGCTGGCCGAGTTTGTAAAGGGGAAAGGGGGTAATGAAGCAAAAGAGGAGAGGGAGAGGAAAATGAGGTGGGGAGGTACTGTATATAGCCTGAGGATATGCACATATGTGGCACGAAAGCAAGAATGATTTATGAGTTGATGGTCGATCTGTTGAACGGTCGACATGTCTATAATCTACAAAAAATACAGGGTAGTCTATAGAAAGGTTAAAGTTAAAAAAAAAAGCCACCAGTCAAATCTAGTGACACTTCTCAACATCCTCCCCCTCTTTCTATCAAAAGTCCCCCCCCCTTCCTCGTTGGCCTTACAGCTTCGACCAGCTCTCCGCCACCGACGTCGTGCCCGACGCCACCTTGAACTGCCAGCAGTCCTGGTTCCCTGCGCGGTACGGGTACTCGTTGGCTGTGATGTGGCCGGCCGCAATGTGCGCCGCAATCGCATTGTGCACGGCCGTCAGGGTGGTCTCGTCCGGCGCCCGAACGACAACCGTCGTAATGGTGCCCGCCGCCACCGCGGCGAGGGCGGCCGTGTTGGCCTCGGCGACTTCGCTGCCCGCCGACAGGTGCGCCCCCAGGACGTGGCCGTTGCCAAAGAAGAAGGCGGCCGTGCACCCGTTGACGCCGGCCACGGAAATGGTACGCGTCGTGGGCACCAAAATGTGCTCGCCCATCCAGACGTACTCGACGTTGCCAATGAGTTCGGAGACATCGGAGACATCGGAGCCGGAGTCGACAGAGTCGCCAACCTGAAGAAAACGACGGCCCACATGGTGCTCGTCGCTCGCCTTGGGCACCTTGCGGGGACACTCCTTGGGCTTCTGGTCGAGACCGGCGAAGCCTTCGAGGCGGCGCACGACCGGAACAACGACATCACGCGCGTGACGGCGGATGTCGACCGACGCACTGGTCTCGGTGCCGAGACGCAGACCAGAGGCGAGGCCCGCCAGGCAGGCCACCGCAGAGACGACGTTGATGAAGAGCATCTTGAGAAGTGGAAAGTGAAAGTGATGTGAAGTGTTTGTGGGTAGTTGTTTGAGCCTTTTGATTGGTTTTAGAAGCTGATGAGGGCGGTGATGTTCATTCAGGTTCTTGTCTTCCCAGGGGAGCATCAGTGTTTATATACCCGATGATCTTGATGAACATCGCACGAGTAAATACGATCCAACTAGCAAAGGACGCCTTCTTTCGCTGTGATCCTCTGTAGTCGTGTCATCGTCGGCGATCGACAGTATAATGATCATGACCGTATCTGCGGTCTTGACCGGTCTTTCTCACGCGTCCTGTCTAGCATTTGTTCAGAATGGAATCGTCGTAAACAATATAAAAAATCGAAGCGTTTTTGTTCTCCTTGTCGTGATATTCATAGATTTCTTACTACACCTCACTAGTTTTGTTTCCTCGTTTCGGCTTCCAAGGGTATGTTGCGATGAGGCTGTCGCTCAAGGGATGTCGTCTATACAGACACTGCAGCTGATGGTACTGTTTCTCTCCTTCTGGCTCTACAAGTAATCTTGAAATTGACAGTGTTTTTTGACCGATTCATCTTTCTTCATATGTCGTATCATCCCTCGGCGTCCGAACAAGCTTTTTGATGCCGCATCGATATATTGATCCAAGAAAGCTTGTCTCTCCTCTACCACAGAAGTGGGACTGTCCCGCGAGATCACCCCGAATTATCACAAGTGACAATGGTGGTCTAGACTCGGCCATGGACATTTGCCACACGGCGTCGGGTTACGGGTGTGGTTCATGATTCTTTTTGTTTACAATCATACAACACTTTCGGAATCATGAGACTTGATCGGCTAAAAAGTCTGAGTGGAAGCAAAATAAATCGAGACGGACATCACGATCACGAACATCGTAAACAATTCAATGTTGGCTGACACGATGCAGCCTTCTTCTTTTCGTGCCTATTTTTTCTTGTTTATTTCTGTCTACGTTTACTCATCATTCGCTTACAGCTCGTGCCGCTGCGTGCTGGTGCTGCCTGTATTGTTGACGATGTGTTCACGCGCACTGTCAATGCATGTCGACTTGGCTATGCCACAATGCTGCAGAAAACCGCCAATCAGCAGCTACTACACTACTGCAGCTGTTCCTACGACGTCTCCTTTTTCTAGGCTCGTCTATTTCCCCTCGGTCGCCTACGCAATCCGTCGTCTGACATCAGCATGCCGAGGGCAATTTGACAAAGCCAGCGATTTATATATCGGTCTACACCCTCTTTTCGGTCTTTGTCCATCTCATCTTGCGTCTTTTTTCTGTTGGTTTCTTTCGGGGATCTCGTAATCGGGCGAGAACGGGTGATTGTCTTGCTTGTGTCTTCTCTATCTTTTCTTCCAACTTCCATCACCGTCCGTCGAACGCCTCCCCCAGTCTTCCCGACTTTGCCGACCACCACAATGCCCACCTTTGAACCGACCCAGCTGAAGCACTGGCTGCACGCGTGCGAGACCGAGCACAGCGTCTGCCGCGAAGACACCGCGCAGAACAATGCCCCGGTCCAGTCGCTCCGCTTCGACGAGACGGCGACGTCCAACTTTCGGGTGGTCGATGTCGAACGCGGCTGTATCGTACAGGCGTCCCTCGACAGCCGCTATGTCGCGTTGAGCTATGCTGGCATGGCCGACACGCTCCGGCTCATCAGCGCCAACTACCCCAACTTGACTACCGACGGTGTGCTGGCCGACCCGGACGACCGCCGCGCGTTCCTCCCCGCCACGGTCTGCGACGCCATGGACCTCGTAGCCGCTATGGGTGAGCGATACCTCTGGGTGGACGCGTTGTGTCTGGTGCACGACGACGACGACGACCTGGACGTGGGAGTTTCGCTGCAGCACGCCGTTTTTGGGGGTGCAGTGTTTACGATTGTCACGGCCGTCGGCGACGCATCGTTGCCACTGTACGATGGGGTCACCAGCGACGGTGATGTGGACAATGTCGACGCCGACCAAGCCCTGTCCGCCTCGATGCATGCAACACAGGCCTGGACGCTGGCGGACGTTGCTCTCTCCCAACGGGCCGTCCTCTTCACAAAGAAAGGCGTCTTCTTCTGTTGTGGCCAGGGTACAAGCGTTTGGTCCGACGACCGTCTTGTCCCAGTCCCCGGAAAGAGTCCCATCAGCCACATTCCCGGGCCGGTCGACAGCATCCTCCCTTGTCTCGCCAGCTACCTCCAGCTCAGCCAAGAGTTTTCGCAACGCATCCTACGCCGCGACGGCGATGCCCTGCGCGCGTTCCACGGGATCGGCCGGCCGCTGTGGGCCGGTATGCGCACGGTCTCGGTCGAAGGTCTGCCGGCCTACTATGTGAATGCCTTTTTGTTGTTTCGGGCCATGTCACCACGGACGCGTCGGCGAACCGAGTTTGCCTGCTACTCGTGGGCCGGCTGGGCAGGTGGGGTGGAGTGGCTGCTGTCCGGAAGAGGAGAAGCTACCCCAGAAACAGCCGTCGACATCGTCCACTGGCTCCAGAACGACAGCCTCGTCGATTGGGACGAGCTGGAACCGACGGGCCAGGTCCATCGATTGCGGCGGTGGCGCCTGCCGGGCTACGACGGGACACCGGCGCCGCCGTCAAATCTAGCCGTCTTCCTCAAAGAGCACGCCCATTTTTTTGACGAGGTGACGGCGGGTCTCTCCGCCAGCCAGGTCGACGACACGGTCATCAGTCCCGAGGACGACTTGATCTACAGCAGTGGCTCGCACGCCCGTCTCGACATGGTGGACTGGGTGAAGGACGTCTTGTCTGAAGATGACCAGCCGACAGCGCCGCCCCGCTTCCCCAAGTGGGCGTTTGACCTCGTCGCGAGCCGCGGCCGGCTGCATCGCTTGCAGCGGCAGCTGGGACCTGGCAATGTCAACGAGAAGGCGGCCCGCAGTTGGGCCACATCGCGGTGGGCCAGTAAGTCGAGCGTAGCAGGCAGATCAACAAAGAAGATAGTGGACTCGCTAACAAACAGGGGTGCAAAAACTGAAAGCAAAACGAGGCGACGACACAAGCAAGCCCGTGCCGGACAGCGATACGCCTTCGTACCGGCCACCACGGCTGCCGGAGGACGACGAAGAGGAACAGGAGCGGCAGTTCGCCGACCCAAGGGCAAAGAATGCAAGGAAGGCGATAAAGACAAGTGGCGCTGTTATTGATATACCGTGCGTCTCCTTTTGAAAACATTCGACGAGTAGACTACTAACAGCTCTCTTTCCTAGTATTTTTCCACCATACTCGGTTCTCGTCGGATGGGCTGTGCATCTGAGTTTGATCTTGGGTGCATCTGCAAAGGGCATGGAAAGCGGCAGTCCTCGGACGGAACTGCCACTATTATCGACCTCGGGCACTGTGTTGGGCACGCTGTATCCGGACGATGCGTCTCTACTGCAAAAGTCCGGGTCAAAGGTTAATCTTCTTATCTTGAGCCGTGATACGCAGTCCTCTGCTAAAGATAGCCTCTGGACACTTTGCATTTCGTGGCATAGTGGGGTGGCCGAGCGTCGGGGTGTGGGAAGAGTCCGCAATGCTGCGTTAGAGGGGGCCGTAGAAGGGCCGGACATCAAGAGAGTCTTGCTGGGTTGAGGTGCTCGGTTGGGGTGCTGGGTTGGAGTGCTGGGTTGAGGGAGTTTCTATTATTTATTTTAATAGTAAAATGGAAACGAATAGATCAACGTATTTCTCGGTTTCTGGCCAGTTGATACCCCGGAACAGGCGTCGAGGTGTCGAGCTATGAAATTGCGGCACGGACAGGAACAAAGCCACGTTTTGTGTTGCCAAGACTGCTTTTGTGTAGCCAAGACGGCAAACCGGCAGGAAATGCTTTCGTGGGGTAGGCTTGCTCATGGAGTGCATATGATTTGTCTCGTTGTTATCTTGCCAGCGCCACGAGATTGCATTCCATGTATATTCTTGTGAAGATTACGTATGCCCATGGGTCTACTCGTCGCCGTGGCTAATTCTGGTTTTCTGTTTTGGACGATACGACCCCTGTTGTTGAAGGCAGTGAATATATCTCGGGGCTTGTGGTTTAGAAAGGTCTAGGGTTCGATTCCCTGCAAGTCCATTTTTTTGGTATTTTATAGCAATGTTTTTTTATGTTCTATATTTCTTTTCATCCTTTTTTTTTTTTGTTCGCATTCTTTATTTGAAGTTGTCTTCCATCTATTTGTCGACCTTATTTTGGGGAAATGAACGTGAACTTTGCCTTTGTTGCTGTCATCGTTTACCCCAATTAAGTTGGTCCAAAAAACGTATAAATAATCCACCGATTATTATTACGTCGATAAAAAACACGTTTCTATAGTCTCAGTTTCACAGATTATATCAAGATGCACACATGGCTTAGTGGACCATACCAGCAGGTGAAAACTCCTCAAAAAAGGTATGGCCGGCTCATGAAAGAGTCATGATGATCGTCCCAAATCAGACAACCAACGACAGCAGAGGCCTAGACGTGCGGCAATCGTGAACAGAGCACCACCACACAATCAACACCAACAGGCCAGGCGGCCCGGCATCCAGGGTCGCAACGTGCAATGCACATGACGTCGCTTGGGGGGTGCTGCCGTTTGGGGGCGCTTGCTCCTCTGCCCAGCACTTACCTGCCGTCTGGTGTGCCTCGTGCGTACGAAACGGGATGGATGTTGCGCCACAGCATAAGCCCAAGTGAACCAATCGCATAACAACATTTAACCGCAACCTCAAGGGGACAGACGCCTGCGCCTTCCTTTAGATTGTCTTGGTAGCTTCGCTAACGGGGAACGGTCCCTTACACGCACGTCCAAAGCCTCTTTCGTAGATTGACGTTCTGTCTTGGCTTGTCGAAACTGCTGTAGGGACGAGGCAGAGTGTGTGTATTTGTCGGATTGCTTGTTTGGTTTTTTCTTGTGTTTTTTTCTTGTGCGTCTCTTGGCAAAGACATCGGCGGTCGTGTTAGTGGCTCGGCCCACAGCGGTGCATTTAACCCTTTACGGAAAGAACGGCAGGAATTGAAGACAAAAAAAGCCACACCCAATAAAGATATGACTCTCAACAGTGTCTTACTGTAGATACATTTGTAGCACCGTGAGATAACAAAGACGTCAACATCCCAGCTACCAGAGTTGCTAGAAGGAACAAAATTAGGTACACATAAAAACAACAAAAGAAAGTAACGTAACACAACCTGCGTCCTAATGTTGATCATGCAGCCCAAAAATGTCATGAGCATCGTATGCACCGTAAACGTTGACCACGATCGCGGGTTGCGGCCTGTCTACGCGGCCCTTCTCATCCTTGAATCCTTCCAATTTCATCGCCACAATCATGGAACGTGTACACAGATCAAGCTTGTGTTCTTGTCAAACGTTCAACACAGCTTGACATCACAGTCTGACGAGCATATAAAGCAGCTGTTGTCTACCATCTCTAGAGTTACTCTGTGCATACTCACCAGATTCACTCTCAGCTCCATCTGCCACTCCTCACCTGCTACACTTCTTTTCTTGTTCTGTTCTTTCTTTCCACCATCATCAACATGACTCTCTTCTCGATTCTCACCATCGCCCTCCTCGGCGTGGCACCGCAGCTCACCAGTGCTGCCGCTCTCCCCACGGACGATGTCTCGCTCACTGCACGGGGCACCCCTTCCCCCCTTCAGCCGGGCACCGTCCACGACTGCAACCGTTACCACGAGGTCGTGTCGGGCGACACCTGCGCGAAGTTGGCCAAGGCCGGCCATGTCTCGCTGAACGACTTTTATTCCTGGAACAAGGGCCTCCACAAGGATTGCGGCAACCTCATGGCTGGATATTATGTGTGTACCGAGGAAGGAGGCAAGAAGCATTCTGCGCCGAAGCCGAAGAAACAGGGGAGGGCCGTGGAGGCGGCGGACGCAGCCGACGTCGCCGACCCCACCGACTCTGTGGACGCCGCCAACGTCAACGCCCCCTCGCCCCTCCAGCCGGGCACCGTTCGTGACTGCGACCGCTACCACAAGGTCAAGTCAGGCGACACCTGTGCAAAGTTGGCCAAGGCCGCTCATGTGTCGCTGCGTGACTTTTACTCCTGGAACAAGGGCCTCAACAAGAAGTGCGGCAACTTGAGGGCGGGCTACTATGTGTGCACCGTGGAGGGTGGCAAGAAGCATTCTGCGCCGAAGCCGAAGCCGGCTGGGGGGAAGAAGAGGGATGTGGAGGCCACAGACTCGGTGGAGAGCGCTGCCGCCCCCTCGCCCCTCCAGCCCGGCACGTCGTCGCTCTGCCGCGCCTACCACAAGGTCTCGGCCGGCGACACCTGCGACAGGGTCCGCAAGACCACGGGCATCTCGGCCGGCTTCTTCTTCAAGTTCAATGGTGGACTCCACAAAAACTGCGACAACCTCTGGGTGGGCTACTATGTGTGCGTGACCACGCCGACGCCGCCCAAGGTGCGCACCGTTGACGTGGACTCGGACGTCTCGGCTGAGGAGTAGGGCACGGCGTGAGGTCCACAGAAGGTCTACGTCCTCCTCTGAGGGCGGACAAACACAAACTCGGTTGGGGCGAAGACAACGATGCGTACATTACGGTGTGGTTTCTGTAACGGGAGGGACTGTCGACGATCCATTATGTACATATTTATCTATTTTGAGAAACAAAAAAATATATACGTTTACAAAAACATGATGTGTTAATCGTGGATGCTTGACAATTTTGTTTGAATAAAATATTGAAGATGAAGGTAAAAGAAAACGAAAGAAGGTTATGTACAGAAATAATTGGCAAACAGCAACTTCACATGTGTGTTGTGTTGCGGTGGCAGCTACAAGGAGAAGCCTACAAGCTCGCCCACCATGATGGATTTCCCCATCACCTTCACCACCGTCTCACATCTATACAATGCCGAAGAAAGCCATGTCGGCCGACTCGTGCACGGGCACGGTGTGGCCCACGCCCGCCGCGCTGTAGCCTACCAGCTGCGCCGTCGTCGTCGTGCCGTCGCCGTAAATCGTCTGCGTGTATCCGCTCTGCGGCGTGTTGGCCGCCGTCTTGGGGTCCGCAAGCTTCAGCACGTTGGACCACTGCTTGAGCGTCTCCTGGTAGTTGGGGTAGTGCAGCGTGTTGTCGGCCGTGCCGTGCCAGATCTGCATGCGCGGGCGCGGGCCCGTGTAGCCCGGGTAGTAGGAGCGGGTCATGTCGCCCCACTGCTCGGCCGTCTTGGTGAGCTGGCCGTTGGCGCACGCGTTGGACCACCCAGGCGGGTCTTGGGTGGCGGTGGCGCCCTGCACGAAGAAGCAGCCGTCGGGCACGCCCGAGTACACGCTGCCAGCCTGGAACATGTCCGGGTACGCGCCCACCATGACGTTGGTCATCATGGCGCCCGACGACGTGCCCGTCACAAACGTCTTGTTGGCGTCGCCATCGTATTTCGCAATGACGTACTTGACCATGTTGGCCATGGTCTGGCTGTCGCCGCCGCCGTCGTGCGTCAGCGACGCCGTCGACGAGACGTCAAAGCAGCCGCCGCTGGACCGCGAGTTGGGGTAGATAATGACAAAGCCGTGCTTGTCGGCGAGCGGCTGGTAGTGCGTCTCGGTCGAGTAGCCCTGCGCGGAGCCCTGACAGTGGTGGATGGCCAGCAGGATGGGCGCGGGCTTGGCAAGCGTCTTGGGCACGTACACGTACATGCCGAGCTTGGTGGGGCCGGCCGTGAAGTCGCTGACCTTGGTAATCCCCTGGCCGCTGACGACGGCCGCCAGGGCCGACACGAGGCCGAAGACGAGTGTGGAGTGCATCGTAGGGCAGTGGCTTGAAAAAGATGAGAGGCTGAGGAGGAGAGAGAGAAAATGCAAGGATGCCCTAGAAGTCAACAAAGAAGGAACAGAAGGGAAAGGGGAATACTTAACCAAGGGGTGCCAAGGGAATTAAATATCTTCTCTCGTGTTCTTCCCCTCCCTGTCACAAAACCAGGCATCGTCGATCCGTAAGTCCTCGGGGGAGCGCATGCACATTTTTTTCATTTGAGAGCCATGTCTCATTGTCCCATTCTGTTCGTTCCTTAATTTGTGTACACAGCTGGTCCTTTCCGCGATTCATCAATGGACAGTCCACCGTATCCCACTCTGGTAATTGATTTTATCCGTAGACCATATAGCATCGTTGTCGTTTACACAGATGAGAGTCCTCTATAGTGCAGCCGCAATGTCTGTCTAATCTGTTCAATCTCCAGCTCGGCACCCTGACGCCGCTCGGTCGGATGGCTTCCAGGGAGGGAGAGACAATCGGTAGGAACATTTCCATTTTTGTGTTTTTGTATTAACGGCAAAAGTCGACGGCTTTCACAACCCTCCGTCCTCTCCAAATAGGCATACTTATAGACGTGTATATATCGCCCATATGGAATATAACCGCCCGCGTACGGCTCTGCTTCTCCACAATCCGTTCCCCGTCCTTGCCTTTATCCGCATATAGACCTGGAGGAGGCTAAGTTGGGGTTCGGGAGAGGAACTGCCATCGGGGTACAGTCCGACGAGGAGAGGCACAAAACTCAACTGGGTAATAGACGAGTGTCAACGATAATGACTCGCATCCGAAGCCAGACCCTATCTAGCCGGATCCTATCTGCCCACCCGGACATTGCCATGTGCTACGAGCTATGGATATGTCGGAATGCAAAGTGTACGCGACGGTCCTAGCTATGTCATGGACGTTTACGAGATGTGGATGCAATAAATAAATTGTCAATCATGGGGTCGGTTGCAGTGAGCCGCATACCCAGAAGTCGGACAGTCGGAAACTTCAAAATCGTCGTATTGCTTTTACTACATCAAACGCATCCACAGAACGGATTAACGCACGTCATCTCCCCTACGAACCCATCGCCACCTTGCAGTCGACAACGGCGCTCGTGCCGCTCAGCACCGACGCAATCGCCTCCTTGAGGACACCCTCCAGGTCCGCCGACTGGTCCACGCGCGCCGTGAACAGGTCGCCTGCGGCCGCCGCCTTGGCGATCCCGCCGTAGTCGGGCGACGGGCTGAACTCAATGTTGATCTCCTCGTTGGTCGCATTCGCGCCCAGGCCGTCGGGATGCACCAGCAGCAGCGACCGACGGGGGGCGTTCCAGCCTGTGTTGTCAGTGTACGTAAGTCAATAAAAGTGGACGTGGGTTCTGGCTTACCCTTATTGTTCAAGACGATGGTCAAGACCGGAATGTTGTAGCGTTTCGAGATCCAGTAGACGCTGCCTGGCACCGAAAACAGGAACGTGCCGTCGCCCACAATCTGGCACACAAACCGGCCCTTGTTCGTCCCGCCGTTCTCGTAGTCCGTCGCTAGCTTGATGCCCAGCGCGCCGCCGCCCGACCATCCCAGACCACCACCGCCGCAGTTGATCCACTGGCCCGGTTCTGTGGGCCGGAGGTTCTCGTGCACGAAGCCCGTGCTCGTCACTGCCTCGATCGCCCAGATCGTGTCCGAGGGGCACGTTTTGCGCAGCGTCTGGGTCAGATGGCCCACGCCGAAGCTGCCGTCTGCCTGGGGCTGAGCGGCCTCGTCGATCTTGGCCAAGAGTGCCTTGTGCACTGCGGAGCGTTCGTCCTGGCCCGACGTGGTCGGTACCGGGTTGGCCTTGAAGTGATCGTTGAGCTGCTGAATGCTCAACAGAGAGTCCGCCAGGAACCGCTGCTCGGCCGCAATGTAAAACACTGGCATCATCTTCTTGAGCGGGTCGCAGTCAATGTGGAACACCCGCGCGTCCTCCTTGGGCGGGCAGAGCGTGTTGATCCACGGCACGTCGCAGTCCACCACCACAATCACGTCGGCCGTACGGATCGCGTCGTGCGACCCGAACCGGAGACCCAGCCACGCCGGGTGGTCAGCCGGGAAGCACATGTCGCTGCCGCCGGTGTCGAGCACACGGAGCTTCGGCACCGCATCGGCCAGCTCCACAAGCGCCGGTGCCACGCCGTGGTTGCGGCCCGCGTAGCCCGTAATCAGCAACGGCTCCTTGGCACTCGCCAGGGCGCCGGCAATGTCCTGCACCGAGGATGCCGGCAGGCTGCCGAGCTGCACCGGCTTCCAGTCGTCCTGCTTCAGGTGGTACGGCTTGATCTCTTCTTCCATCACCTCACGGGCACCGCACAGGTACACGGGGCCGGCGGGCTGCGACTTGGCAAACGTCAGTGCGCGGTTGACCATCTGCTTGACGTTGCGGCCGGTCTTGATCTCCGCCGCGTAGCGGCAATACTGGCCCAAAATCTGTTTCTGGTCCGGCACGTCTTGGATCCAGTGAATGTACTCCGTGCGCGAGCCCCGCATCTCGCCCTCGATCGTGAACGGGCTGATGCCGGCAAAGACAAGGACGGGCGCGCGGCCCGTGCTCGAGTTGTGCACCGCAGCACCCAGGCCCTGCGTGCCGACATCGACATGTACAATGACGCACTGCGGCTTGCCTGTCAGACGAGCATAGCCGTCGGCCATGGACATGGCGACCATCTAGAGCGGGTTAGGTAAGAAACCATGTAACGGGAAGAACTGCAGTATAGCATCTTGCCGGGACATACCTCGTTCGGACAGGTGATCATCTTGGGAAACTTGTCCTTCTTCTCACGCCGGCCCTGAACCATGGCCTCAATGATGCTGGGGTGGTCCGAGCCCAGGTTGACGAAGCAGTGCGTCACACCCGCCTCCCACAGCGCCTCGAAAAAGGCAAACGACGTCGTGTACATGTTGGGGTCCGGGAAGTTGGAAGAGGCACTGGCAGTGCTGGCGGCGCGGGTCTGGTTGGCAGCAGAGAAGGCGTGGGGTGGCAAGGGTGCAACAGGAGTGGCGGGCAGGCGTGCGGTATGGGCCGGGCTGTTCGACGTTGTGTTGCTGTTGTTGTTCTTTATGGCTCCCGAGTTGCTCGTATTAGACGATGTATAGGCAATGAAGCGGGCGGCGCCAGGGCCTTTGGCGAGGAAGGCCTGCCCGCTTCGGCAAGATGGCGACGAGTGGGCGAGATGCAGCCGGGCGCCTGGAAGAGACGAGCCGCTTGTGGCCAACCATCGCCGCGTACTGGTCACTGCCGCTGCGCGACGCATGGGGAAGGACAAAAGCGGGGGAGAAGCGGAGAGTGGCATGGCCGGGTTTGGGGTGTATTGTGTTGAACGTGAGTAGCTGACGTACCGATCAGGGGAAAGTGACAACAAAAAAAGAACCAACAAAACGAGAGGGGATGAATCGGATATATGAAAGAGAAGGTTCGCGCAATGGAAATAACCCGACTTGTATCTAGCGACTGCACGACGCTAGACGAAGTAGATGCCAGGGATTAGTGACGATGATGTGCCTCAGGATGTGTCTCGCACAGCGTGCATACACCTTGGTGACGCAAAGTGAAAAGTGATGATCAAAACTCGGAAGATTCGAAGGTATCTCAAAAAATTCCCAGAGATCTGAATTTTGTTGTTGTATAAGTGGAAGGAGACGTGTTTAAACCACAGTCGCAGCTTCCTATTTAAAGGTCCTCAGCAAACCAATCAGAATTCGAGGAGCAGCACGAACGGAGTGCTCACATGAGCATCTGTGCTGCGCAGGTCGCAGCTTCCCTTCGGGTGGAGTTCCTCTTTGTCACAAGAGAGCACTGCATCTTGGTCGTTACCAGAAGCGGAAGCTGCAACCTGAGGTCATTCATACAATCCAAGACGCCAAAAGGGGGCAACTGCGACCCCAAGATAACAGACGCGTTCTTGCCGTTCCTGTCCTTTTCCCACGCGTCCGACCATATAATTTTACGATAGTAGCCTAAAATGAACGCCGCGTCGCGCTCTCCATTTCCATATGCATCAATCCCCAGGTTTTGTGTAGCATTGTCGTGAGGCTCCGGTGGTTGTAAGCGTCCCCGACGGCGGTGGCCCGGGTCTGGTGGAGGTCGCCAGGTACGAGTCGACCAATCCATTATGGAATTGAATCCTCACAACTCGCTTATCGCCGGCATACACCCACCTGAAGCGGTGCCTTTCCCCGCATGCCGAATCCAGGGCGCGATAAGGAGCCGATAAGACGGTGAGGGGAGGGGACTGTGTGGAAAGGCAAGCGGACAGTATTGCACTGTGTATATCACGTGTCGCGATTTGCCTCCGTCATCGACAACGTCTAAATTCAATTTTTACAATTCTCATACGATCGAACCACTGTCGTCAACAACGGTTATCACCCACACACACAATGACGGCCAAATCAGCATCACGAAAACGGAAAGCTCAGGCCCAGGGCAAGGCTGACCAAAAGCCTTCCAAAGTCGCCCGGCCCATCTCACCGCCAAGCGACGCACCACCCGAACCGACAAGTCTGCAGTCCGTCACCTCGACGGAGGAGCTTGAGATCACAGTCGAGACGCTCAAAGAACTCGCAGCCCACCCCGCAGTCATCAAATCGAAGCAATGCAGGGAGCTCCGCGGCGCCGTCCATGAGTTTCGGCAGGCTTGTACGACGGGCGTGAACGCTGCGGGCACTAACCTGACGGCGCGCGTCTCGGCGGCTCTGGCCGACGGCAAGTACATGGACGCCCGGGTCCTGCTCGCGGAGATGCGCCTCCGTGGCGAAGAGTTGAAACTGGGCGCCCTATGCCGCTGGGTCCGCGATCTCGACATCATTAGCGGCCTGTCTACTGCCCCAGACCACAGGCAGGCTGCCGCGGCCGAACGCTCGACGGAAGACAAGGAGCGCCTCCAAGTCGTCGACGCCATTCTCCGTGCGACGGGCCCGATCGACATCAACCCAGAAGCTCTGAGCCGCTACGCAACGTCTGTGGTCGGCACGCCCGCCATCCATGTCCAGGACATCTGGGACCTCCGGCCCTCGACGCCCCGTGAGCAGGTGTACGCATCGGTCGTCGACAAGTCGATCCTCAAGCATGCGCCCAGTACGGGCTCCATCCCAGACGCCCTGCCCATCGTCGAGACTACGGAGGGCGCACAGCGCAAGCCGCCCAACCACCACCCGGCCATTGTCTACACCTCGGCTCCCGGCGCGGTGCCCCTCGCCCCCGAGGCGCCCGCATCCATCGCCTACCACCCCCATCCGACCGTCCCGCGCCTGGGCCTCGCCACAGACGTCCTGACGCCCGACGAGTGCAAGGCCATCATTGCCGCCGGCGAGTCCGTCGGCTTTTTGCCCGATGCGCCCGTCCGCGAGGACGGCGACGTCAGCATCTTGGCGCACAACTTTTACTGGGTCGTCGACACGCAGTTCCACGACCTGCTGTGGGCGCGCATCGCCCAGTTTGTGCCGTCGGTCCTCGGCGGGCGCGTGGCGCGGGGCATCAACCGCCGCTTCCGGGTGTACCGCTACGTGCCCGGTGCCGAGTACCGCTGTCACATTGACGGTGCGTGGCCGCCGTCCGGCATCCGCCCGGACCGGACGTATGTGTACGACGACTCGCCGGAGGGCAAGAAGCAGAGCTCGCTGTTTACGTTCCTGGTGTACCTGAACGACGAGTTTGAGGGCGGCGAGACGACGTTCTTTTTGCCAGGCGCTGTCGAGGGCACGCTGAATGCGTACCCCGTGCGGCCCGTGATGGGCGGTGTTGCGATCTTCCCGCACGGCGAGACGCGGGGTGCCCTGCTTCATGAAGGCACGGGCGTCCGGAAGGGTGCGAAGTACGTCATCCGGACAGATGTCGAGTACGATGTCGAGCCAACAGAAAGCTCATAGTAATGCATTGCCGTTGTTTGCTGGGAACTATGGCGTTTGGAGATCACAAAAAGGATAATTTGGGTACAATAATGAGACATGATTTTTGATAATATTGCATTAATGAGAACTGGCGCCAAAGTGTACCCTAAACTCGACAATGCCCTCGAGACGGCGGATCCGTTGTCACTTGCTTGACCCCGGCTAAATTCTTCTTCCCTCGAGCACATTTGCAGATCACTCCTCTGTCTGTGCCTGTCTGGTGTATGCAGCCTGTACAAAGCGCGAGTGGTGCGGGCTGCACCTTGTGGCGAAGTCGGCCTCGAGAGGTTGGGGTGCATCACACAACCAGAATACAGAACTTCAGAGTGCGGAGGCAGAAACGTGGGGGAACAGCAGACGGCACATATGTCTGGTGACGATGCAGTAATACCACTCAAGAGGAAGCACAGAAAAGGCAAGCCGTGTACGGCAATACAAAATACAGAGGGCAGGACACGACCCAGGGGTGGTGTCCAGGGGGGGTTCGAGAGGACCCTGAGAAAGACCCTGAAAAGAAAATGCATTCTGCCGTGGTTTGCTGGGGGTTACCGTGGGCTTTGATATGCAAAGATGTCGTGTGTTCCTCACTCGACTTGCGTCAGGGACACAGCATGCACCTCGGACGGTCTGCTCCATGGCTGTTGGTTACGACGACATACGTGCAAATAAAACATAAAAATAGTGGTCTCCATGACCTAGCATCTGGCTTGGGCGAACTCAAGCCAAAGCCGGGGTGAACGTGGGGGAGGCGAGACGCACAGGGCCACCCAACGGCGCAGGCTGCGGCAGCCTACATAAAAATACGGAGCACAGCAACAAAAGGACAGGAGACAGGCAAAGGGCAGGCTGCAACGACTTGGCGTCTCGATTCGGGTCGTCTGCCGTTCACGATGCAACCAACAGGCGACAGACAGAAGGCAGGAGAGAGAGGAGAGAGGCGAGGCGGTGAAGAAATGGCTCACGCAGAGAAGACCAACGAGGTGATGAGTGCGTGAAGGGAAGGCCACCTCGATCAAACTGAAGAGTGTTCCCGTATGGTAGTAGCGACGAGACTACCCCACGATGCCCTGGCGCATGGCTGCTTTTTGTCGGCCACCCATTTGGTCGACTTTGTCGCCGTTGCCGCCCCGTTCCGGAAGGGGCATTAGTGAGTGGCGCCCCTGCTGGAAAGGCGAGTAAAAAGAGCAAGGTTTCCTCCGCGGTCGTGGACTTACGAAGTACTCCGTGGAAGAAAAGAAGAAGGCAAGAAGACAGAAAGACAAAAAAGGGAAAGACCCGCCTGTCGGGTGGCGTCCCGTCAAGCAGCAGGTGGGGGAACGGGCGCTTCCTAGTGGGCTGCAGGCTGGGCAAGGCCCAAATCGAATTTGTCGTATTTCCAAATGTGGTCAGATGCAAGTTGAAAATGAGGCAGACCAGAAAGAAGAAACAAACCATACAAGAGGCTGCCAGGCGCACCTTCGGTTTCGTTTCTAGACGGCAACTCGCTCTTTCCCTGTCTCCAGCCTTGCCCCTTTTTTGTTGGGACCTCCTGCTGCATTCAGACGTTGGATGCCCAACGCGCCTTCCACGGGCAACGTTTTCTCCAGCCTTTTCCCCAGGACGCCAAGGTACGCTGTGTTGTTCTTTCCTTCTTCTGCGTCTTGGCCCTCTTTCCTTTGTCCCCTTATTTCCGAGGATCATCGGGGGTCGTTCCCCGTTCTTTTCTTCTCTTCTTCATTTTCTCTCTTCTTTCTTTTTCCCTTTCTTCCATTCCAAAGCGTCACCACTAAAGAACAAAGGCCATCGTCCACGGCACTAGAAAAGGAAACCCGCACCCAAGACACCAAAAGAAGACGACAAAGACCGCCCGATCGAGGTTGGCGCACCCGCTAGCGCTAACCAGACTCTTCTGCCTCTTCGGTTTCGCTGTCTCAGTCCCTTCGTCCCTGCACGGCAGCCTGAACCCACCAAACCCGCCTGTGCCCCTCCTTGTCGGACCCTGCTCTTTGTTGCGGGTTGTTGCAGACAGCACACAAGTGGTAGTGGGGTTTGGCTTGCATTTTGGCCCGTTTGGCCCAGGCCAGGCCCGCCGCGGCCCCCCCTGTTGCCCATTTTGGTGGCCCTTTTCGCCTCTGAAGACCGTCTCGTGGCACGTCCGCACGCCTCCAAGAGCCAGCCCAACCCGCTTGGCCCGCCCAACCCGCCTAACCGCCGGCTCTGCGTCGCGGCTCTCCTACACCCTCTTCGCTAGCTCTCGCTGTCTCTGCCTACGCTTCGTGCAGGGTGACGAACAAGGAATTCGCCGTTAAATGATTTAATTTTGGCTGGCGTCTCTAGTCTCTAGTCGGCCGATCCGCCGTCTCGCCATCTTTTGTCGTTCACGCGCCGGTTCCCCTTTCCACATGCTGACTCTTTTACTCTATTCTTTCTTTTTTCGTTTCTTCTTTCTTCCCTCCATTCTATTCCATTGCATTCATTCTCTCCGTCATATACGTCGTACTCTCTCCAACATCAACGCATCACCACTTTCACAACCACCACTTCACGACCACCTCGACGACCTTATCTTTCGCCTACCTTCGCCTTCGGACCGACTCACACCTGCGTGCCTCGCCCACGAAAGCACGTGCCAACGCATTCCAATCTTCCAATCTCTCTTTGACAATTGGGCACGGCGCTGTTCGCTCCCTCTCGGCGGCTCTCCAGGCCCTCCCCTGTCATTTGCATCCCAATATCCAACAATCGACGCTCAGCACACCCCGGCTCGCCCTTCCCACCATTAACCGAGGACCGGGATAAGACGAAACAGGAAATCGGACGGCGGGAACGACACAAAAGCGATCTGGTCAAATCATGACCACCGTCAACGGATTGTAACAAACAGCACAATCCAGGGACAAGCCAGGGGACATTCCGGCCCTTTTCCCTTCTCCCGACACCCTTGATCGATTCGCAACAGGCATTTCAGTGGCCGTTGCGTGTCAGACATTGCAGGATCTCGTATCTCGTGTCCAACAGAGCGCGCCGGCGCGCGACATACAAACCAGACGATCGCCGTTTTCCTGGGCCTTACTTCATCGGTCACACTGCATCGCGCCGCATTTCATATCACTTTGCTGCATTGACACCACGACCGCCGACGCAATATTACTCGACTCGTCTCGATTGAATCGCTCGAGCTCGGTTTATACATCATCATCTCACCTCTACCATTACCCCCACCATACATCGCATCATGTCTGAAGACGACCACCAGAACCAGGGCTCCGGCTCCGGCTCCGGCTCGACGCCCGACTCGCCACCACCACCGCCCGTGCCGGCCTCCGACCCCAGTCTCTTCTCGTCGTGCGACGACCCGAGCAGCGACGCGCCCTCGCCCCGCCTCGCCTCGTTGACGGATGACATTTTTAGTGTGACGCCCCTGGCCGCGCTGCAGATGCTCGGCGCGGGCGTCGAGGCCCTCGTGCGCATCACCGGCGACATCCCGCCGACGCCGCCGCCACTGAACGACGAGGCCACGCCGACCAACATGCGGAGCATGCAGGCGGAGAAGGAAGTCATTGTGCGGACGCTGAGCGAAAACAGTCTGGCGCGGCTGCGCGAGCAGGCCGAGAAGGAGGACCGGCGGCGCAAGAAGGCGGCGGCCGAGGCCGGCAACGACCGCAGCACACCGCCGCGCGACGAGAATGACACCAACACCACACAATCCCCCTCCACGCCGTCACGGTCAAGGCTGCCGCCGACGCCACCACCGGCCAAGCCTATGCAGATGGAGATTGACGGCGTCCATTTGAGGACGGCATCGCCCAGCCACCCACAATCGCCGAACGCGACAGCCACCACAACATCGCCGTCCGTTAGCAGCAGCGGCGTGCCCATTTTGGTGGTGCCACCCGCCGAGCCCTACATTGTCATCGGCGCCAACTCGCAGCCCCTCAACGTCCAGCACTCGGCCATCACGCGCAAGTTTTACAGCAAAAAGGCGCCCCCCATTGGCATCTCCGAGTATTTGTTGCGGCTGCACCGCTTCTGCCCCATGAGCACGGGTGTCTACCTCGCCACCAGCTACTACATCTACCGGCTCGCCGTCTCCGAAAAGGCCATTGCCGTCACCCGCCGCAACGCCCACCGTCTGCTGCTCGCCGGCCTGCGCGTCGCCATGAAGGCGCTCGAGGACCTCAGTTATGCGCACACCAAGATGGCCCGCGTCGGCGGCGTCACCGAGGCCGAGCTGGCGCGGCTCGAGATCAATTTCTGTTTTCTGGCCGGGTTCGAGCTGTCCGTCTGCGCCGAGGACATGCGGCAGCACTGGATGCTGATGAAGAGCGGGCGGGCGGTGGGGTCGCTGGACCAGGACGGCACGGCGGCCGTGATGGCGTCGATGGACTCGCTCAACGTCACGCGGCGGCCGAAAGTGGAGGTAAATTGAGGACAGGGAGAGGACAGGAGAGGACAGGCCATTGGCATTACGAAAAGTAACGAGTTCATGAAGCGCACGACAGCGCATAATTCAAGCATTCCACGACCGTTTTTTTGTTCGGTTTTACACAGTACCACCCACATCCATGCAGTGAAGTTTACCTAGCCAGCCGTGACACTGTACCATCGTAGCATCTCATGACGAGTGGTAGAGGTAGGGTCTGACGTCTGGTCCCTTTGTCTATCTTTGCCTCGTCTTCTTTGTCTCGAGGGACCCTTGTATTATGTAAGCCGGCAGAGACCGCTCTCCTTCATCGTGGCAATCCATTCTGGCCTTTGGTGAGACCCTCCGCTTTAAGGGCGGCAATTGAAAGTCTTTGTAGGTCGTATGTTCTTTGTCTGATGGGTCGCAAACGTCGTCTTTTTTTTTAATTATTTTTTTTGATTCCTTTCCACCTTCTTTTTTTCTCCAAGCCAAGCCCGGCGTCCACTGTTCCAAGCCCAATTGTCCACTGTTTGTCTTATCGCCGACCTGCCAGCTACCATTTTTGGGTCTGCCCCCCATTTCTACCCCACTGCGCCCGCTGTGCTTGCCGTCACGCAACAAGAGCCGTGTGTAAACGGGATCGGGCGGGGCTCCTTCCTCTTCGAGCTTCGAGAGAGCACAAGCGAACACAAGAAGTGCTCAGCGTTGGCCCCGCGTGCTCCGAGGGAACGTAATAAAGTCGGGTGTTTCCCAACCATCAATTGCCCCGACCATCTTCGTCTGTCTCGCATCCTCCTCGTATTTCGCATTCTCCCTCTTCCTCTCTCCCACTCATGCGCCTCGCCTGCCGACTGCCACGCGCGACCGCTCCCTCCGTTCGACCTTTGAGCTTCACCATCACCAGTTTTGCGAATCGCTTCCAAGTGCGACCACTCTCGATCCGTCTCCTCTCGACGACAAGTCTCTCACGAACCCTACCGTTGACGCGCCCCTTCTCCTCCACTCTCCCCATGCAACTCCCCCCGCCCGCCACCATGACGACCACGCCCGCGTACGAATCCATCCTCAAGGGCAAGTACCCGGCCAAGGCCCACGCCAAGCGTGTCGCCGACTACATCCGCAGCAAGTTCCCGGACAACGGCGACGGCGCCGTGCAGCACGCCGTGCTTTACTTGGAGAGCCGTTCGACCAAGCTGCTCGAGGACAACGACGAGGCCGAGCCGTTCCGGCAGCGGCGCCCCTTCTTTTACCTCACGGGCTGCCCGCTGGCGGACTCTTATTACGTGTACGACCTGGCGACCGAAAAGTCGACACTCTTCATCCCGCCCATTGACCCGGAGTCGGTCATCTGGTCGGGGCTGCCGGTGAGCGCCGAGGAGGCGCTGGCGCAGTGGGACGTGGACGAGGTCAAGTACGTGGCGGACGTGAACCCGACGCTGGCGGCCAAGGCGTCGGCGTCGGCGAAGGCGGCGGGCGCCGCCAAAAGCACCGTCTTCGCCATGGAGGGCCAGGTCTCGGACCAGACGACCTTCCTCGAGTTTGACGGCAAGGACTTTAGTCTGCTCAAAGAAGCCATTGACGAGTGCCGCGTCGTCAAGTCGCCCTACGAGCTGGCCCTCATGGCCAAGGCCAACGACGTATCCAGTGCGGGCCACCGCGCCGTGCTCGCGCACGTCGGCCAAGTCGCCAACGAGCAGGAGCTCGAGGGTGTGTTTTTGGGCCACTGCGTCGCCAAGGGCTGCCGCAACCAGGCGTACCACAGCATCGTCGCCAGTGGCCGCGCCGCCGCCACGCTGCACTACGTCAAGAACGACCAGCCCATGGCCAACAAGCTCAACTTGCTGCTGGACGCGGGCGCCGAGTACCAGTGCTACGCCGCCGACATTACGCGCACGTTCCCCATTGCCGGCCGCTTCTCGACCGAGTCCCGCGCCATCTACGACATTGTCCTGCGCATGCAGCTCGAGTGCATTGCGCTGCTCAAGGCCGGTGTTGTCTGGGACGACGTGCACGTGCACGCGCACAAAGTGGCCATTGACGGGCTGTTGGCGCTGGGCATCTTCAAGGGCGACAAGGACGCCATCCTGCGCGACCGCACCAGCGTCGCCTTTTTCCCCCACGGCCTCGGCCACTACCTCGGCATGGACACCCACGACACCGGCGGTCACGCCAACTACGCCGACTCGGACACGCTGTTCCGCTACCTGCGCGTGCGCGGCCAACTGCCCGCCGGCAGTGTCATTACCGTGGAGCCAGGTGTAAGTTCCCACGCTCCCCTCTCTAATTCTTTTCCGCCTGCTCACGCTGCTTAGATCTACTTTTGCGATTTCATCATCCGCCCGTACCTCAAGGACCTGGCCCACGCCAAGTACATTGACGAGGCCGTCCTGGACAAGTACTGGGACGTAGGCGGTGTTCGCATCGAGGACAACATTGTCATCACCGAGACGGGCAGCGAGAACCTGACCACGGCGCCCAAGGACCCCGACGAGATGCTGGCGATCATCAACGGGGCGAATTAGATGGGGAATAGCGAGATAGACAAGAGTAGGAGATCGTACGAACAACTGTAGAAACCAATCTACAATGAAATTTCATGTCACAAGACACGACTGCACCATAATCATTGCCGACTCTTCCCGGAAGAAGCTGATCCTTTGGTCTTCTGGAACGATGTCAAAGTGTCGTCTGTCGACGGTCTCCATATGGCCGGGTAAAGATGGCCTTTGCTGTGGCCATTGCATTGTGCGTGGCCGTCGTTCGTCTCCCGTTAAGCTTCTTTTTTACCTTTTATCTTTTGCCTTTTGCCTCTTTTCCTCCCGGTGGGTAAAGTCGCGCGTGGCCTAGGATAGGAAAAATCTCCGGTGGACCACTTTCAAGGCGCGGACGGCGGAAGAAACGAAAACGATCCATGAAGAGCACAAAAATCTGCCGGCAGTCAACGTCGGACATCTATAACTCCGTCGATCCGCTGCCAACGGATGTTTGTTTCGTTTCGTTTGCCTTTCCCCGCGTTTTCAACTGCCAGGAACAATGTCTTGGCTACTTCATACCCAGACCGTCGTGACCGTTGGTGGCTCTCAGTACATGACTACACGAGCACATGCCACAAATCGTCAGATGTTTCTGAACACTTTTTGGTCTCTCTTCATCTCCAACTCAATAAACCAGAAGAGCCTCGTCTGTGGTACCCCGCCGTCGTCTTGGCTTCCAATATGCTGCTGTCGCCGCCTCATTAACATTCTGTAGGACCAGGGCGCAATGAATGATGTTTGTATTGCTGAACGTTAGGAATTCATTTTTTTTTATGAAAAAATAGCCCATTTTCGGTTTCACTACTCTACGTATGCTACTTTTTCAACTGATTATTTTTTGGTTTTTGTTTCGGAAACGGTTTTTTTTAAGGGACCATATTTCTAAAATGTAAATAACTGTGAGTAAAGTTTTCAACATTTTCTTTAAGAAGATATAAACAGAATACAGAATACAGAAAAAAAAACCAAATTTATCGAAAGCATGACTTTTCAAGATGCATTTTCTTCAAATCAGCGTACTTTGTGAATTCATCACTCGTACAAGTGAACTCGCATGCCAGGATCGACAGTGCATCTAGACCACGACTACGTTGTCGAGTCTGTATAAAATAAATGGGATCGATACTACAACGGCATGGGTATATGGAAGAAGCATATTTGGTTAAGGGAGAATGGGGGAAGGGACATAAGGACATACAAAAACACTCCGAAATCCCCGCAACCAGAGACATCAGGGTCGAAAGTGTTCTAGAGCAGCCTGGCCAAAAAGTAAGGTCGTTGTAAACACATCTAGGAGATGCTAGGTAGGTCAAAAACAAATAAGAAGAAAAAAAGAAAAAGGACAACAAGCAAATATAATAAAAACAATCAAAGACTAAAAAAACGAGTAAAAACACCAAAAAAACTCGACATCCACTTAACCGTATTGTTCTTCTGCCGGCGTGCCTTGTCTTGGCCTATTTCTTTTGCCGCAAGTTTAAAAGACTACAGAAACCAGAAGATACACAAGGAGAAAATGATGTCAAAGGGGAACAAATCGAAGAAATTACGACGTACGTACTCTGGAATAAGGTCGTAATATTCCCACCGCCTCATCTAACACCCTCTTCCATTAACTTATGAACTCGACATGATTACATGTGTTCGAATCCCAAGTTACACCATTGTACCTCTTTATGTCCCTGGCCATTGTCGTCCATTTTCACTCACACTTTGTATCCCACTCTCAGGGTAAAGGCCCGGCCTTGGTGTGTCGTGGCCAAGCATACATAAATTGTCTTTAGATTTCGCTTCATTCCACTTTTCTTCCAAGTGTAGCTCCAACTGGGGTCGACGTTGGCTCTGTATCTCTGCCGGAAGAGTGCCGTTTATGTCTGTATCCTTCTACTTGTTCCTCCCCCCCATTTCATCTATCTCGTCTCGTTGAAGCCGAGAGGGTTGTTCATGTCTTTTGTGGGGTAGCTCCTCATCGTCGTCCGTCTTGTTTTACCCCGTCCGCGTATTATACCCACCCTCGGCCCCTTCCTTTGGGTTTCTTTTGATTTTCTTTTGATTTTCTTTTGGTTTTCTTTTTACCTCCTCTTTACATTTTCTTCATCTCGTTACGTCTTCCAGCCCTCCTCGTCCACCGCCATGAAATCCTTCTTCGTCTCGCTGGCCATCGCGCTGGCCGCCCGTGTCGGCCATGCGGCCCCTGCCGCCCGCTCCACGTTTGCCACCGGGGAGTTGGAGCTGCTCGCCCCGGAGTTTGTCCGGTCACTGCGCCAGTTCGACGCCGTGCCGCCGCCGCCAACAACCAACGGGACATGGACCAACGCGACAGCACCCGCTGTGCATGCCGGCACGCACAACAGCAACACCACCACGTGCGGCGCCTTCCAGAGCGCTGCCGCCGACGCGCCCATGTACGTTGCCGCCACCGCCGTGTTTGTCGTGCCCAAGGTCGCTGCCCGCCCGGCCTTCAACTGGACGCGCGACCCGGCCGTGACGCCGCGCATTGCCGTGTCGGCGGGTGTCGACGGGTTCGCGTGCCCCGAGGCGGTGCGGGCGGGCATCTATGCGACGGTGTTCCAAAACGGCACGCAGCAGCACGTGCCCTTTGTCGAGTTCAGCGGCAAGGTGTACGCGGTGCGGATTGCGAGCGTGGCGCCCGGCGAAAGCGTGCGCGTGCGGGTGTCCATTGTGCAGGACGATGTTGTCAACATGTGGGTTCTTTTCTTGTCTTCGCTTCGCCCGATTCTCCTTCTTTTTCTTTTGCCCTCTTTTGGCTCCTTTTTTTTCTTCCTTCCTGTGTTTCTTCTTTTCTCGCTTCGCTTGAGAAGAGAATGAGAAAAGGATGAGAAAGAATGAGAAAGAAAAAGAAAAAGAAGACTCGCTCCGCTCGATTTCTTTTTTTAGCTCGCTTCGCTCGCTAACGCTTCACAGCAACTGGTCCAACCTGAACCGCACCGACCAATTCTTTGACAAGGACATCCCCACCGCCTCCTCCATGTGCGGCCAGTCCGTCTCGTGGCTCGTCGAGGACCTGGTCCCCTTCAAGGCCGGCCCCGGCGACTTCTTCGCCTCCTTTGAGCCAGTCCATTTCAGAGTGCTCGAGGGCGACCGCATGGACGGCAAGACGACGCGGTTCGACGCGGCGACGGCGAATTTCACGACGGAGCAGGCGCTGTGCAAAGTGGACGAAGCGGGGACGGAGATGGTGGTGTCGTCGACGTAAGGCCCGAACACGTCCGAAGCAAAGCCGCCGTAGGCGGCGAGCGGAGGCGGGCAGACCTTTTCCTTCTTTGATGTGTTTTCGTTCTTCTCTGTATTTATTCAACTATTATGGCCGCCTTTATTTTGTGCCTTTTCCGTAAACTACTGGCTGTTTTCATCCACCATCTCGTCGTTCCTCACACGAATGCGGACGTTGAGGCCTTGCTGGAAGACGAGCCAGTGGTTGACGAGCTTCCACTCGTCGGGGGTTTCAAAGGTGATCTAACTGGTTAGCACCCGTTGTTGCTATGATTTTCGCCACTTACTCCCGCTTGCACTTACATCGTATTTGGCAAACAGCGTCGGAATCAGCTTGTAGATCTCGAGGTAGGAGATGTTCTTGCCCAGACAGGTGCGATGGCCGGCGCCGAACTGCACGCCCCCGTACGTTAGTAGATGATCGTTCGCACCCTCTTTCAAAATCGGCTGCTCTGGGGGTGATTACCGTCAACAACGACCGCTCCATGGCGGCGCGGGTCTCGTCCTTGGGCCGTAGCCAGCGGTCCGGGTTCCATTCGTCGGCATCGTCGCCAAAGATGCGCGGGTCGCGGTGGACGACCCAGGGGTTGAGGCCGACAACGGTGCCAGGGGGCAGGTGGACCCCACACACTTCGAGACCCTGCGGCGAGGTGATGACCCTCTCCATGGCCAGGCCAACGGGCGAGTGCAGACGGCCGGCCTCTTTGATGCAGGCGTCGAGGTAGGACAGGTCGCGGCTCTCTTTCCAGGAGACGATGTCGGAGAGGCGCCCATCCTGGCGGGCGGCCCCCAACTCGGCGCGCAGTTTTTGTAAGGAGTCCGGGTTGGTGAGAAGGAAGTGCACAATGGCTCGTAGAAGGATGGCCGTCGTATCGCTCCCGGCCTGCACGTTGGACGTCGTCCAGGCGGTCAGGAACCGCGGCGGGATGGACGGGTCTTTGCGGCGGGTTTCCAAAAAGCGGGACATGAAGTCGCGGCTGTTGTAGGAGTCGTCCTCGCCATCCTTTTCGGTGGCCTCTGCACGCTCCGCTGCCCGCGCCTGGGCAAAGGCCACAACACTCGAATTCTTGGCCGGCAGAAACCGGTTCACCAACGGGTTCTTGGCCCACAGCCGGTCCAGCAGCGGCATCTGCCCAACGGCCGACCCGTACGAAAAGAACCGATAAATGTCGCTGACCATGTTGTCGACGTCGCGGCCCGTGTCCAAGAAGCCAAAGCGGCGGCTGAACGTAATCTCGCCCATGACGTCAAAGGCAAAGAACTGGAGCCAGGCCGTCAAGTCGATCCTCTCGTGGGCGCGTGCCTCCAGCTGCCGCAGAAGGGCGGCGATGGTGGTGTCGACATACGGCTCAAACGACACCAGGTTCGTCATGCTGTAAATCCCGGCAATCGGCCGCTTCAGCGCCCGGTGCAGCGTCTCGTCCTGCGTGTTGAACAACCCTTGCACCACCCGTCCGTGCGCCAGCGGCTGCAGCACGCGGTAAAAGTCGCTCTTGGGCAGGTTGGCGCCCGTCCCGTAGACGGCCTGGATGGCGCGCGGGGTGCCGACACTGACGCAGCGCGGACCCAGACGGACGACGTCGCCGTAGCGGCGGTGCAGCTGCAGATGGGTCTCGTGGATGCGGTCGGACCAGGCCCAGCGGAGGCGGGGGAGGTCCGAAAAACGACACCACACAGGGCCGGGGATGTGGGCGAGACGGCGGTCGCGGCGGACAAGCCAGGCGGCGGCCACAACGACGAGGCCAAGGGCAGCGATGGGGAGGAAGTTGCCCCCATGATGTCGGAGATGGAGAGGGGCCTCTGTGGAGTGCATGGTAACGGATGAAAGGCAGTACGTAAATCGAAGAGACAAAATAAGCAAAAAGATGAAAGGAGATGCCGACGATAGTGAAGGAAAAGGAAAGGAGAGGATTAAAGGACAATTGGCGAATCAGACGACTCAATTCAAATTAGAAAGATGCTGGATATTAGTAGAGATGTGCCTAGCGAGGGGTTCGACAACAAGTGTCAGAATGTGTACAATGTATTATATAAAAGGGCAGAAAATACGTTTCTTTTTTTATCTTCTTTTTTTATCTATTTACATTTTGATCGTTCATAGCCATAGCTTTGGCCAATGTCTAAGAATAGCCATTGTTGGGGATGGACGACAGAACACGGTCGAAAAGTAGACGGGACACAAAACGGACAGTATTGGAGCCTAGGTTCGTGGACGTCGTGATACGTTGCCTTGACGAGTGGTTGGACGGTAAGGAAACTCAAATACAGAGAAGTTTGGATGCGTTCGTAACAATACAAAAGGGGAAAGAGGCGGTCAGGAACACAACTGACGTGTTGACCCAAAGGGGCAAGTCTTCAGGCACATTGACCGGACAAGGCCGGACGAGCCACTAGATGGGTTCTAGACCACAGACTACGTACCGCTTCCATTCTAAATTCGTTTTACTGGGATGGCTACACAACGGAGGAGCTGAACCTGGTCGTTGGGAGTGGACTCGTAGTCGAGGTGTGCAGACTCTTGTGGTACCTTCTGAAAGGGGAAAGCGAGACGTCAGCGATGTCAAAACCGAACTCGTCCAACGGGCGGTACATTTATTCTCGCCGCTAGATAATGAACCGTAAACATGACTGTGTGTTCTCTCCTTGCATCTCTTTACGCAACACGAATCCATCGGCAGCTCAGCCCTGTGGAGATGCATCTTGTTGACGTGTAGTTGTAGATGTCGTCGGGACTCGACTTACACGTTGTGGACAGAAATTCCCCGATTGGGAAGTTTAGACCCGTTTTTACCATGCAAGTGGAGAAAGGAGAAGGGAAGAAAAAAAGGTGTGCCAAGCACGCGGCATACCGTAGAGCAGACATGCAGTGACCGCGTATTCTCATGTTTTGATACTTTTGTTCCTTTTCTCTGTCCCCTTGCATCATGCTGGTCTGTCTGTTGACTTCATCCTCGGCCGTTGACAACACAGCCATCCCAGCCACGACGGCCCAGCAAACATGGTAGTACCGTCCCAAATATCCATCCTTTACTCTTGTACCACTATCTGTTTTGGACGTTTTCTTTTTTTTGTATTTGTTTCTTTCTTTTTTTGCTCTCCCATTCTCGCCAGTATTTCCACTTTCTGACAGGCTATCCCCATTGGACAAGCCCGTCAAAAAGGACCGCTGCTATCTCCTCGGACATGTGTCGTCTCTTGTCGATGCATGTGGCTTCGTACTTTTGTCGATGCCTGCCTAAGCCATGTACACCATACCACGCACATCTCGCTCCGTTGAACCTCGCCGTCTGCTGTGCTCCTAACATGCCGTTGAGGCGTACTGCTGCAGGTGTACAATGCACAACGTAATGAGCGTTCTCTGTATGCAGTTCGTATCTGAGCCGCAGCCCTATGACTGTGTTCAACTTCCAAATCTTTTTTTATCACCGACGTAGTCGTAGGCGTTGCTCGCATCTACCCTCTCTTGGCAAATCGTACCCGGCTGACGGTCAGCTCGGCTCAGGACCCCGTCGTACCCCGTTTATGGCCGTGGCGCCCCTTTTTGGTTGGAAGGGTGGTTCGGCCGAGGTCGTCCGTCTGGAAGAGCGGTATCACGTATGCTTTTCCATCTTGCTTTTCCATCTTTTTGCATGTACACAACCAACGGTGTGAGATGGGATTTGGCTCCGATCACGCCTTTTGGTAGCATTTTGCTTTCGATTGGTCTTGCCATCTTCTTTTCCATGTCCATCGCCCCCTGTCTCACATGTACACAAGGCAAAACTCCGAATCACGGCATACACCATCTCCCATTCGGAGCCTCTCTTCGTTCGAGACATGTCACCAAAACGGGAAAGAAGACAACAGACAGGCAGGCAACAACAAGGTCATTGATACTTCTCTTGCCCCTTTCAACAAGTAGCCGATGGCATCATTCTTGGTGATGAGTAGCTTAGCACCGCTCTTTGATTTCCTCTTTCGTTTTATCTACACTTTCACTCCGGGGCCTCACTCGCAGACAATGCTCCGTGCTGACATCTCGCACTGTTGATGGGGCCTACGGTATGCTCTTGCAGAAACGCATCTCCATGCAGCACAACAGATTCATCGACCATATCCATCATAAGATGTCCATATATATCCTCCGTGAACATCTTTTATCTTTAACCCATCTTTCCATTCATAGCCATCTCTAGATCATCATTCGTTCTTGCCGAAATAAAGACAGACAGCAGATAGAAAGAAGGCAAGCACGACCGAAGAACAAACCCCATGACTTGACGGCGATCAACAACGCTCGAGACTTTCTCTTTTCCACTTCTTCCTGTTTAGACTTTTTCTTTGTTTCTTATTTTTTTTAGATTACCCTTCTTTTCTCCAATACATCCCCCCATCATCCCTCACCATGTCCACCACCGCCCTCCTGTTCGGCGACCAGACCGCCGAGGTTCTTCCCTCCATCGAGTCCCTCAACGCCCACAGCCTGCACAGCGCCGCCTTGCGCCATTTCTTTCGGGGCAGCACCGGCCATCTGCGGGCGGCCATTGCGCGGCTGCCCGCCGCCGACCGCCGCCAGTGCCCGGCCTCGTTTGAGTCGCCACTGGAGCTGGCCCGCTGGGCGGCCACTCCCGTGAACAACGACAGTACAGCCGGCACCCTTCGCAAGATCAGTCCGGCCCTCTCGGCAGCGCTGCTCTGCATTGCCCAGCTAGGGCATGTCATTGTGTAGGTTACACTCCCCTGACGTTTATTAAAAGTTCACCACTGACTTCGTAGCGACCTCGAGATGAACCCACGCCGCTTGGCGCAGGAACACACGGCCATCCTCGGCACGTGCACAGGCCTCTTAGCCGCCGTCGCCGTCACTTGCTCCGACAACCTCGGCGACCTGCTAGCCATCGCCGATGAGGTCGTCGTGCTCGCCTTTTACGTTGGCTACGAGGGTGTGCGCCGCACCGCCCGCCTGGATGATACGTCTGGACCGTCATCCACGACGGCCTGGGCCACACTTGTGACCAACATCACCGCCGACCGCACCGCTGTTGATGCGGCACTGGACGACTTCAACAGCAAGAACGTGCTATCGGCTGACCGCCAAGTGTACATCTCCTCGTCGTCGTCGTCAGTCATCACGTTGAGCGGCCCACCGTCGACGACCGCCGCGCTGTTTGCCACTCAGCCTGCCGTCTTTCAAGGCACAAAGCGCATCCCACTGCCCATTGCCGCAGCTTTCCACGCCGCACATCTCCCGCCCGTGTCGGCCGAGCACATTCTTGAAAAAGCATTCAACAACGACGCAGTGCTTCTTGGCCGCACCTTGCGGTCCGATGTGACGCTGCTGGCCGCCAGCGGGGACCGCCGGCAGTACACCAGCACCGCATTTGCCGATGTTCTTGTTGATGTCGTGCACGACATCTTCCAGGCGCCCATCGATCTGGGGGCCGCCATGCAGAGTCTCGCAGAATTGGCCAGTACGGACGAGGTGACACTCGTCTCCTTTGGCCCCATCAACTCCACCAAGGCCATTGCACGGTACCTTACGGCCCAGGGAATTGCCATCGAGTGCCAGGCCGATCCGTCGTCGTCCCTGCCCGCCTCGACACCCACTGGCACCAACATTCCTCCACCTCCGGGCGACAACGCCATTGCCATTGTCGGCATGGCCAGCCGCCTGCCTGGCAGCGAGACCCTCGAAGAGTTCTGGCAGGTTCTGGCCCAAGGCCGCGACCTGCACGAGCCCATCCGCCCGGACCGCTTCGACGTCGACACCCACTGCGACCCCACAGCCCAGCGCCGCAACACCACCCTGACGCCCTACGGCGTGTTCATTGACCGTCCCGGCTACTTTGACACGCGTCTGTTCAGCATGTCGCCGCGCGAGGCTGCCCAGACGGACCCAGGCCAGCGGCTGTTGTTGCTCACCACGTACGAGGCCCTCGAGATGGCCGGCTATGCCCCCGGCCGCACGCCGTCTTCGGCTACCCGCCGCATCGGATCGTTTGTCGGCCAAACGGGAGACGACTACCGCGAGGTCAACGCCGGCCAGGACGTTGACACGTACTTTATCACGGGCGGCATCCGCGCGTTCGGGCCTGGGCGCCTCAACTACCACTTTGGGTGGGAGGGCCCCAGCTACTCGGTTGACACCGCCTGTTCGTCCAGTGCCGCGTCTATCCAGCTCGCCTGCACGGCGCTGCTTTCCCGCGACTGCGACACGGCCGTCGCTGGCGGTGCTAACCTGCTGACGACGTCGGACTTCTTCGCCGGCCTGAGCCGCGGCTCCTTCTTGTCGAAAACGGGCGGCTGCAAGACGTTTGACGCCGAAGCCGACGGCTATGTGCGTGCCGACGGTGTGGCCGTCATTGTCCTGAAGCGTTTGTCGGACGCCGTAGCCGACAATGACAACATACTGGGCGTCATCCGCTCGGCCGTCACCAACCACTCGGCCGAGGCCATCTCCATCACCCACCCGCACGCTGCCACCCAGGAGCGTTTGTTTCAGTCCGCCCTTGACCGCGCCGGCCTGCAGCCCAACGACATTGACTATGCCGAGCTGCACGGCACGGGCACGCAGGCCGGCGACGCCACCGAGTCCAAGTCGGTCACCAATGTGCTCGCGCGCAACCGCGGCCCCGCCGAGCCGCTGTACGTCGGCACCGTCAAGCCCAATCTAGGCCACGGTGAGGCGGCCAGCGGCGTCACATCGCTGATCAAGGTGCTGATGATGATGCGCCACAGCGCCATCCCGCCGCACATCGGCATCAAGGGCCGCATGAACCCCAAGCTGGCGCACCTCAAGGACCTCAACACGCACATTGCCTTTCAGACGACGCCGTTCGTACCGCGCCCCGGTGGTGACGGCAAGCGCCGCATCTTGATCAACAACTTTGACGCGGCCGGTGGCAACACCAGCATCGTCATGGAGGATGCGCCTCTCCGTATCGAAGGGGCCACCGCTCCAAGCGATCCGCGGTCGCACCACATTGTTGCCGTCTCCGGACGCACGGCGACGGCCCTGGCCGGCAACACCCAGCGGCTGCTCGACTACCTCCGCAGTGATGCAGCCTCCCAGATCCGCCTCGAGGATCTAGCGTACACCACCACGGCCCGTCGTATGCACCACGGCCTCCGGCAGACGCATGTCGTGTCGTCGTTGGACGGCCTTGTCTCTAGCTTTGAGTCTGCTGTAGCTGCTCCGTCCATGGCCAAGGCGCCTTCCAAGTCGTCTTCGGTCCCGTCTGTTATCTTCTGCTTCACCGGCCAAGGATCGCAGTATGCCGGCATGGCCTCTGAGCTCTTTGCGGCACAGCCTACCTTCCGCGAGACCATGCTGGACTGCGACCGTATTGCCGTGGGCCATGGCTTTGCATCCTTCCTACCTCTTGTCGCGGGTGGGGATGCAGCAAGCTCCCAAGAGGGAGTGGAGAGCGCCTTGCCTGTGCAGGTCCAGTTGGCCATTGTCTCCATCGAGCTGTCCCTAGCAGTCCTCTGGAAGTCGCTCGGCGTCACCCCAGCCGCCGTCATCGGTCACAGCCTTGGTGAGTACGCTGCTCTGTGCACGGCGGGCGTGCTCTCGCTAAGTGATTGCCTGTGCCTCGTCGGCCACCGGGCGCGTCTCATGCTGGCCAACTGTCAGCCGGGCACGCAGTCGATGCTGGCCATGGCATGCGGTGTCGCTGAAGCTGAAGCCCTACTGAGCGACTCATCCAGCTTCAGCCATTGCGAGATTGCTTGTGCCAACGGCCCGTCTGCCACGGTCGTCAGCGGCCCCGCGGTTGAAGTCGCCCAACTGCAGAAGACAGCGGCCGTCAAGACCACTTTGTTGGACGTGCAGTTTGCATTCCACTCGGCCCAGATGGATGCCGTCGTGGACGAGTTTGCTGTGTTCACGTCCAAGGCGCACTACTCTGCACCGTCGGTTCCCTTTGCCTCGACCTTGCTCGGGACACTGCTTCCTGTCGGTGCCACCTCGACAAGCCCCTGTCCCATTGACAGCACCTACCTGGTTCGCCAGATGCGCGACCGTGTCCGGTACGAAGATGCTCTGCACTCCCTGCTGGCAGCCACGTCCATCAAGACCAGCCAGGCTGTCTGGATCGAGACCGGCCCCAGTCCCATCTGTATCGGCCTTGCTCGCTCCACATTGGCGGCGGTCGACAGCACCAAGTCTTCAGTCCTTCTGCCCTCTCTCAAGCGGGGTGAGAGCGACTGGAAGACGTTCTCGCAGGCCGTGGCCCGCACCTATGAGGCCGGCATCGACATCGACTGGCAAGAGTACCACGCCGCTTTTGAGCCATCGCTCCGTCTTCTCGAGCTGCCCACCTATGCCTTTGACCTCAAAAACTACTGGATTCAGTACCGCGGCGACTGGGCTCTGAGAAAGGGCGATCATGCCGAGTCTGCGGCCAATACGTCCACCGGGCCGCGCCCCAAGACAACTGCTGCTGTGGCAGCTCCATCTTACCCGGAATTCACGGCCACAACTGGCGTCCATCGCATTGAGTCGCAGACCATTGACGATGCTGGTATTGTCGTCACGTTTGCCACCGACGCCATCGAGCCCAAGCTCAACAAGGCTCTTCGCGGCCATTTAGTGAACGGCGCCGGTCTTTGCCCCAGCTCAGTCATGGGCGACATGGCCCTTGCGGCTACCAACTACATCCGCCGCCTGTCACAGTCAAGTAACAGAGGGTCCATCTCACCCATTAGCCTTAACTTAAGCATGGACGTTCACCAGATGGGAATCCACAAGCCGCTGCTAATCCAGCCCGGCGAGACGAAGCAGATCATCCGCACAGCCGCCAACTGGGATACGTCGACCAACACCGTGTCCGTCACGTTCAGTAGCCAAGACGGGCCCGGCGGTTCCGAGGTTGAGCATGCTCACTGTCAAGTTTCGTTTGGTGATGGCAGCGCGTGGCAGTCTGTATGGAAGCGCAATGCCTACCTCGTCCGGTCGCGCATGGACCAGCTCATCGAGGCGTCCAATCGGGGCCATGCCCACAAACTTCTGCGGTCCATGGTGTACAAGCTATTCGCAGCATTTGTCGACTATGCGCCAAAGTACCAGGGCCTCGAGGAGGTGTACATGGACAGCCATGAGCTCGAGGCGGCGGCCAAGGTGCAGTTCCTAACCAACGAGGTCGACGATGGCACCTTTACGTGCAGTCCCTACTGGATCGACGGCCTAGCCCACTTGTCCGGCTTCATCCTCAATGGCGCTGATACGACGCCCGCCGACTCGGTGTTCATCTCTCACGGCTGGGGCAGTCTCAAGGTTGTTGGCCAGCTGTCGGCCGAAAAGTCGTACCGCAGCTATGTCCGCATGCAAGAGGAGACGGGCAGCCGCGGTGTCTTCTCAGGTGATGTGTACTTTTTCGATGGCGACGAGGTTGTTGCCATGTGCGAGGTTCTCAAGTTCCAGCGCGTCAAGCGCTCGATCCTGCCGTATCTTCTGCCCTCCGGTGACAATAGTGCAACTGCCAATCAGCCGATCGCGACGAAGACGGCAACAGTGACTGCCACGAAACCTGCTGCCCCGCGTGGAAAGTCGGACAAGGCTCCGTCAAAGAAAGCAACGACGTCCCAAGCTAGCACGACTATTTTCACACAGATTCTCGACGTGGTCGCCTCCGAGGTGGGCATCGATGTCTCTGAGCTCACGGATGATGCCTGGTTTGCCGATCTCGGTGTCGACAGCCTATTGGCCATCAGCATCACTGCGAAGCTCAGTGCTCTTCTGAGCCGTCAGCTTCCAGCGACACTCTTTACCGAGTACCTTGGTGTGAGCCAGCTTCGTGGCTACTTTGCCGAAGAGGATAACGCCGGGCCATTTGTCAGCGTGTCCCCTCCCAACAGCGAATCAGACAGCGGTGCCTCGTGGGCCACTCCACCTCCGTCGGATCACGATAGCGACGACGACGAGACCAGTGCTATCAGCAGCGAGTCGCCCAGCCAGGCAGATACTCCAGTTAGCAGCATCGGCCAGACGCCCAATCCTGGTGCTGCCAAGGGTCATTCTACCGAGCTGTTCCGCAAGATCATTGCCGTTGAGGTGGGCGTCGACTCATCGGAGATCGAAGACGACACGCCGCTCGCCGATTTGGGCGTCGACAGTCTCTTGTCGCTGTCCATTCTCGGCACCATCAAGGCACAGACGGGCCGTGTCCTACCGTCCAGCTTCTTGCTCGACCACCCGACGCTTAATGACATCCAGAAAGTCCTGGGCGGGCAGTCACACACGTCTCCACAGGAGCTCGCCCAAGCCGTGGCAAAGGCAGCTTCGCTATGCGTCCCTGAAAAGAACGGTGCAGCCATATACACGGCAGAGGCCATCTTGTTGCAGGGCCCTCCGGCTTCTAGCACCCCAGCCCTGTTTCTCCTTCCCGACGGCTCGGGGAGTGCTAGCAGCTATGTTGGACTGCCTCCCATGGGCCTTAAGGGTGCCGTGTACGGCCTCAATAGCCCGTTTTTGAGCAGCCCCAAGGAGTTTTCCATCTCTCTGCAGGACGTGGCGAGCGCATACGTGACCGAGATCCGCCGCGTACAGCCTCGTGGACCCTACCACCTAGGTGGATGGTCCATCGGCGGATCGTATGCCTTCGAGGTGGCTTCGCAGCTTACTCTTCGCCACGGCGAAAAGGTAACCAGCCTGGTACTGATTGATGCCCCGTGTCCCAAGTCACTCCCACCGCTCTCAGCGGAAACCATCGACCTTCTGGACACCATTGGTGCGTTTGACGGGCTCAAGGGCCGGGCCAACAAAATGCGGGACGGCGTCCGGGATCATTTTGCCGGGTCTGTCAACTCGCTCAAACAATACACACCTTCTCCGATTCCCCGGTGGGCGGTGCCACAGTCGGTGACGGTGTTGTGGGCGCGGGACGGTGTGTGGGAAACTGTTAGCGAGGTGGTACAGAGCCAATACCAAGGGAAGCAGAGGGGCAAAATCGGAGCGAATGCCGCACAGGACTGGATCATGGATCCGCGAAAGGACAAAGGTCCGAACGGCTGGGAGGACTTGTTGCCAGGTGCCAGCATTGTCTGCAAAGTGGTGCCTGGCGACCACTTCACCATTATGCGCAGACCCGGCATCACCGACCTCGGTCGCCAGATAGGCTGCAGTGTTTCGGAGTAAAGAATGGCCGTGGCGGCAGGACGGCCAAGCGAAGAAGAAAATCTGAAAGCTGAAGATGAATTTTTGTCTCAGCTATAGATAGATAGACTGCATAGAATATGATTTGTTGTTTTTTGCCGAATTAGGATAACTCTGCGCGCGGAGGTGTGTCGTAAAGGGGCAAAAGTATGTAGTTCATCACATCTATCCGCCACGTCGCCCTGTCCTACTAGTATGGTTGCTCAACCGTGTAAGATGGCGTACGTCGCTTATTTTGTTGTCGTTTTCTTTTTTGCTTTCTGGTGGTGTCTTTGCCGCCTCCTGGGCACATGGTTCTCTGGGCCCAGTTCGAACTGTTCGCTTCTCGAGAGCAGATTTCTTGCCCATGCCAAGAAAGGCACTTCACGCACCATACCACCCACCCTCCATGCCCATCTACACTCGCTTGGAGGGGTCTATCGTGGTTTCCACGTGCTGGTATCTCGGCTGCCAAGAGCCGGCAAAGAATAAGCGGCGGCGGAGTAACCAGTGACATTCGGTACAACAGCGAGCAGAGTGGTGTGGAGTGTTTGCTGACCGAGGGTGAGGTGTTGGGCGGCCCTCGCATTCGCATGCCGTGTCCAGGCACGGAGAGAAGTGAGTGTATCAATGGAACCACAATGTAGGATGACGGGGACACAAAAAAGGAAAGCAAGCGTACTGTAGGGCCAGATAAGAAAGCAAAGAAGCGAGTAAGTGAAGGATAATGACAAATAAGACAAGGGCAGCAAGAGACGGAAAGATAGTGAAGGATAGCAAAGGGAAAGTAAAGCACGGATGGGTTCCCACGTTTCACGGAACGAGGAAAGAGATACACCGCAGTAGGGCTGGGCTGCACATAAGCGGCATCTTGTCACAGTCTGGTATTTTCAGGAAGTTGCAACTGCAGCGATCCTACTCGCTACTCGGGGCACTCTCGTGTCGTAACACCGCGGTCTGTCTCCGCAACAGCACCGCCACGATGTGAGGAAGGACGCTCGCCGTTATGCTGTCCGTCTTGTGCTTCTCAAATGGTCTTAGATGACCACAGTTGACAGTGGCCGCAGTTGGCCGTGTCTGCGATATCATGTAAGTGATGGCCGGGGCTTGTTGACAACCGCTATCGAGGGCCTCGTACGCCAGACCAGTCAAACGCAGTGCAGCCTTCTGGTGGTCGTATCTCGTAACTGAAGTAGAGGATGGCGAGATCCTGCGTCACGTTGACCCGAGGGCCTCCATGTGCTGTGACTCCCATCGGCGTGGCCCTGGATGATACACAAGGTGTGCCTGTGCTACCCATCCGCGGGACTCCATCGGCCAAAGTCCTGTCGTTTTGCAAGCAATAAGTGTCAGCAAAGTGAGATCCTGCTGTCCTGGTCGACAAGATCGGCCGCCGCGGGTCCCTTTCCGCCCTCTCTTCCAAATGCTCGGCAGCCACTAAACTCTGTGGGAATGACAAAAAATCACCGGGGGCCTCGATGCCTAGACTAACCTATTTTTGTACTTCTTCATGTGCTCGCCGCGTAGATGATTATGCCGCCGCCCCGTTGCTGCCGGGGATCGTCGTATCTGAGAGGGTGTGAACGGCGGCCTTCGATCGCCTTCTGGAAGGATACCAGATTGCCTTCGAGGCATGGGCAAAGCGGAAGGAGGAGCGTCGTCGGATGGCGCAACAAGCATATCAAACGGCCCGAGCAGGGATGCGCACCTCAGCCCTGCTCGTGCGTGGTGACATGTCCGTCGACCTGCGTTTTGCAGGGCCTCAAAGTTCGGCAAAGCCAGGGGGAAGACAAGACAGGATGCCAGCACTGTGTCGCGTTTGGGATTCTTATCTGCACAGCACACCGCCGTTCGCGCCTTCCGTCAAAATACAGAACAAAGGGCAGGTGCGATGGATGGGACATGCAGAGGAGGGGATACTGTGCGGAAGGCGCGTTCCCCTGGTTTTAGCAGCCCCAACAGGTCTCACTGCACGCCTTAACAGGCACTGACACGTGAAGGTCCGAGGCTCAAAACACCACCAATCGCCACCAACAAAACAGCGCTGGGAGCGTCGTTTAAGGTGTTGTTTTAACGGTCTTTCAGTTTAAGCAATACAAGCCGCTTGTATTTCATTCACACCCCCAAAGTCAGCATCTCACTGCCCGTAATCGCTGTAATCCTCCCGCCTAAGCGCCAAGCTCGTCCCCTGCAGGCCGTCGCTCCACCGCTGCCCCAGTGAATAAACACAAATTCGGCCGCTATTCACCCACCCCAGCGTCGATCACCCGTTGCACAGACTTCCTTCCTTCCTCACGTTTCTTCGCGCATTCCTTCCTCTTTTAACGTCATGACCAACTCAACCGCTCATTCGTAGTTGCCCATTTTGTTCCAGGCGTTGTCCAAAAAATAAAATAAAAATAAAACCAACAACAGCACCAGCATCCCTTTTTTGGCCGCCGGTCTGTTGGTTGCTCCTTCCATTTCCTCTGCAAAACAAACAAACTACTTCCCAACCGCCAACGTCGCCCAACGCTGCTAAGCATATGCCCCTCGCTATTGCCTCTGAGCTTTCCTCTCGATATCTCGAATATTGTCCGATGTTATATAGCAAAGCGCCCCCTCTTCATCCTCAGCCGCACGAAAACAGTTCCCATCCACCCACATCCCATCTATTTACACCACACCATCTCGACCAATTCAGCTTCCGTCCACCATCCAAATCCTTCCGCTGCTCAACGACCACACAGCTGCAGCGATGGCAGCCCTTACGTTTAGCCACCTCAGCTCCGATACCTTTGAAAAGGAATCACAAAAGAAAGCCGGTCGCAAACGACCAAGAATCCGCGAGGCAGTCTCTTGTTGGCAATGCCGTTCGAGAAAGATCCGCTGCGACCGCGAGGTGCCCTGCCGGCCGTGTGTAGAGCGTGGCGCCGGTACGCGGTGCGCATACAACCAGACCAAGACGTCTTCGGTCACCTCGACAAGGAAGCCGTCATCGCCCCGGACGCAAGATGCTACGGAAAACGTCCCTCAGCAACAACATCCGGACGGCAAACCGGCATCTGACAAGACCACTCCCCGGGCTACGTCGGCGGCATCGTCCCGACCGATCGTGGCTGCCTCGAAGCCGACTTCAACCGAGGCGTCATCTGCCCTGTTCACAAGGATGCAATACGAGTCCCAGAGTCTCCCAACTAGATCGACGCTTGTTTCCAACCAGCCGTTCCAAGGCCACATTATCCAAGGATCCAACCGCAAGACCCGGCTCATCGGTGTGAGCCATTGGATGGCACCGTGCAACGAGATGATGGTTATCAAGGCAATGGTCACCCAGTCACAGGGCTTTACAGCGAGCATGGAAGAGTTTTCAGAACTAAAACAGCATCTACGCCTTGCCAACACCGTGACAACCTGCCTCCCTCTCCATTCTGCGACAGCTGGGGGTGGAATATCCGCGTCTGTTCTCCTCTCCGTGCTTCCAGACAGAGCCTCTTGTGAGCAGTGGATCGGACGCTTCTTCCATAGCTATGGCCGTATCTATGACATTGTGGACGCAACCACCCTCGCTTCCGACCTTCACCAGGCCTTCTCCTGTCCAACAGACGCAAGACGCAACTACGCAACCGCCTTGGACTCCATCTACATCCTTCGCATTCTCATAACAGTTGCACTCGGTATGCAAATGTCAGAGTCGCATCGCATTCATGGCCGTCGTCTAGGCTGCCTTGTCGAAGACTTTGTCCGCAGTGCTTCCCGTGTCCAAAAGCCCTGTACAGGGAGTTTGCAAGTCTTGCTACAACTCATCCTCCTCAAAACCATCATGGCCTCCGATATCGACGGCGAGTACGACAGTATGGGCCTTCTAGGCTTGACAAGCAACATCGTCTCGAGCATGGGACTCCACCGTGACCCAGTACTCTTCCACAGCGCGTCGCCATACTTCACAGAGCAAAGAAAGCGGCTTTGGGCTTGCTTTCTGCGGCTAAGCATTGCCCACTGCATACGTACCGGGACACAATTAAATGTGCGTCTGGAAGACAGCGACTGCCCCCTGCCTACACCCAGTATACTCAAGGCGCCTTTGACGACCGCGGCGCTCGACGAGAGCACCGGCAGATGCCTAAAGGGGTGGACTCTGGACGATAAGAGTGCACAAAGCGACGCCTCATTCAACTACGCCTGCGCCAAGTTGGCCAAAGTTGTGGCCCCGGTCCACCAAGTTTTGTGCTCGGCAAAGCCACGAGTCACCGTCGAACAACAGGCAGCACTGCAAAGCGGCTTCGCCGCCCTCGTGTCAGAGCTCCCACCAAGTCTCCAGTCGGGCACAACCGTAACCGATCCAATTGTCGAGTTGCAACGTGCCTTAATATCTGTAGGCATGCACAGTTTTCTGCTCGTCGTGTCCATGAGCTTTATCTTGCGGAGTACCACGGCTGAGCTCGTGGAATCCGGTGACTTTGCAACACAACGTCCGCAACTACTTGAGATTTGGGACTACACGACGTCTATTTTGAACCAATTCCGGTCTCTTTCACAAAAGGAGAGCGAGGCAAAGCGTCAAAAGACAAAGTCGAAATCAAAATCCAAGTCTCTGCCGCCGCCCGAATACCCCAATGTAGCGGCCAGCGACACCAGCGCCATAGCCCATCATCTGATGTGGACGGACGCCGGCCGAGCAGCACTCAGTGGCTGCCTTGTTGTCGGCCGCCTACGTCGCCACGACATTGACAAAACGATGCCGTTCTCTGTGCATCCACGGCAGCAACACACAGCGTCAATCTTCCAACATATGTTGACCCAGTCTCTGTCTGCACTGCTTGACTTGTGGCGCAGCAAGTCACACCTGGGACCAGTCACAGCGAAGACCAGCCTGGTGATCGCCGTTGCCATTGCGGTGACAAACAACCTCTACTCTGATTTCGACGGCATTTTCGACAAGGGCGTCGAGGCGGCTAACCAACAGATTGCCGACATAAAGCGTGTCTTGGAAAATCATGCGAGCCAGCCCGAACCAGGTTCAAGGGCTCGGGACTCGGCGATCAGTCTGGAAGACGCAGCCGCTGCTACTGCCTCTGTCAGTCAATTCGTTGCCACTACCCAGGCTCCCCAGGTATTACCGAGCAGTACAGCCGGGCCGCTGCCGGTTATGCCAATTTCTACGGTTTCCGTTCCATTCACCTCTCCCGGTACATTGCAGCCACAAATTGTACCACTGGCGTCTTCCCGGGCCTGGGTGCCGCTTCCGCTTTCTGGTGTGGGCCCGCCGCAAATGTCCGACTTGTCTGCCGCTGGCTCGTCAATGGGCTCGCACACGACCACGCCCGACTTTGGCGGGATGGGGGGAAGCGGACCTGCAACCGGCAACGACATGTTTGGGCTGGATTTCGGCTCGAACATGACTTTTCCCTACGCCATTACCAGCAGTTTTGATGCGGGTTGTGCCCTAATGGGCGACTTTGATTCAACGTTTCTCGATTTTTCGAATGACACGGTGATGAATATGTTTTGATTTAAAAAAAGAAATATATATATACAAAAGGGTTTAGGGTTTGCTTTTCACGGGGTTTAGAAGGCATAGAATTGTGCCATGTTTCATGGCATTGTTTTACCCAAAAAAACTTGAAGATTTTGTTTTCTCATACATTGAATCGAAACAATTAAACCCGTTGTAAAATTATTTTAACGAAAATAAAAATTCACTAATTGAGAAACAACTTTGAAATTTAAGGAGGCCAATTTGAAAAAGTCACAGCTCGGTATGAAACTATTAACTGCGGCAATAGAACAAACGCCATGGAAATGCAATGTAGCAAAGAAACTTGACCAGAGTCCAGCTCAAACACCCCATTCACTCCACCCATTATATCCTTCCCAAATCTTCCTTGCGGCAAGTCTATGCCTTCACCATGGCAAAGCCCACCTTCATGAACCGCACAACAACAATGAGGAGCGAACCCGCCAGCGTCGTGATACCCGCAAACAAAAGCGCGCCCCAATACACTGTCGACGCGCCGCTGCGCGTCTGATGATCCAGAATGGCGCCCGCCACGGGGCTGCCGATCAGCATGCCCAGACCCGCCGAGAAGAGCGTCATGCCTAGGTTCGTGCCTAGCTTGGATAGGTCCGGGCACAGGAACGGCACGGTGGCCGGCACAACAGCCTGGATGGAGCCGTTGGTGAGACCCAAGAAGATCGATACCAAAATGAGACCTGCCTCGTTGTGGACGGCGATCCATGCGACTGTGATGACGCCCGAGAAAAAGACGGCCGGAATCAGGATGGACATGTTACCAAATCGGTCGGCGAGCATCGACGGCACAATGCGGCCCGGGATGGACGCGGCGTTGATGATGATGAGCATGTACGAGGCGGTAGTGGCATCGATGCCGATGCTGCGGGCGTACTGCTCGACGTAGAAGAAGGGTACGTAGAGGCCGATGAACGAAAAGACAATGGCGACGAGCCACATGGCAAAGACGGGGTCGCGCAGGGCCTCGTAGTTGATCAGCGGTCCCGACTTGCGTGGCGGCAGGCGCTGCTTCATGACGGCAATGGCGATAATCAGCGTGCCGAGCATCATGAAGCCCATAATACGGACGGCCCAGCCGAAGCCGATGTTGATGATGAGGCGGCGCAGGGCAATGGGGTAGACGATGCCGCCAATGCACGAGCCTGTGGCAGCCAAGCCAATGGCGGTGGCGCGGCGCGTCGAGAAGTAGGTGCCGACAATGGCGACGCCAGGAATGAACACCATGCCGGCGCCGATACCCACGACGACGCCCTGGGCCAAGAACACCTGCCAGTACTCCTTGCAGATGGAGGTCATCATGGTGCCAAAAACCTCGAGGAACGTGCCGATCAGGATGTCTGTGTAAAAGTAGCCAGCGTCCAAGGCACGGCCGCACAACACGGCAATGACGAGCATGAGAAACGCTTGGATGCTGCCAATCCACGAGATGGCCGACTCAGAAGACGAGGCCAGCAGACCAGTCGAGTAATAGGACTGGAAGACACCGTACGAGTTGACGATGCCCCAGGTGTTGAAGTTGAGGAAGAAGGCACCGAGAACCTGCAGCCATGCGAGTGTGCCGCCGTTGGGCGGCGGCGACGGCGCTGAGGGACCAGCAGGCGCAGCTGCTGGAACGACGGGTGGCTTTTCGCCGATGCTATCCGCGCCAGAAGCGTCAGTGCCGGACAAGCGCGCCAGAGAGGGAACATGCACCGCGTTGGCCTCCACGTCCCCGTCCTTAGCGAGGACTGAGCCATGAGGAGACGCCATTGTTGCAGTGTGTTCTGGTAGTATGTAGGTGTTTCTGGACAGTGGAAAAGATGAATGGTTGAGGTCGGTTCGAAATGGAAAAGACGGCGAGTCCAACGGAGCGTGGCTGAAGGCAGACAAGAGTGGGCTACTGCCTGCAAGGTGGATTTTTGGTAGCCTAGATGTACCGATAGTCTTGGTGAATATGCAAGGTATCGGGGATATGGTGCTGTCGGATGGATGCGACTGCAGCTGTGACGAGATATAAGAATGTGAGCTGGATGTTGATCGGAAGTGAAGAGAAGGGGAGAGAAGTGGCTTGAGGGAAGAAGAGCCGATATTAAGTGTCAAATAGAGAAATAAATGGGAAAGAGGGTGTGTAATTCATGGGAAAGGGAAGCAATGATGTTTGACACAGGGGTATCAAATATAAAGAAGGGGAAGCCGCAGGGTGGGTGCATCGCGAGGAAGCAGACAGAAGATAGTTTTCTCAGCAAATGATCAGAGGGGAAACAATTACCCTCATTCGACGACACGCCGTACGTGCATGAAGAGTCAAGAAGAGTAACAGACGGTTGCACCTTCCTCCCCAATCCATCAATGCGGCAACCGACCGTTTGTCAGTGACAGGTGCTTTTTGCCTTGAAGAGTTGCTTGTCGTTCTTTCCAAGCCAATCATGTTACACCACCAGTGGTTGCCCCATTGGGAAGTACTGCCTGCGGATTTTAAATTCCCAAATAGGCCTAGTCGGAACTAGACTGCCTATTTGGGAGCCCCGACACCTGAAGTCGATGACAGGGATAATTCATGGACGATGACAACAAAAGAGGCTGTGAAGATTGAATTAGAGAGAAATCCACACGTGGAACTGTAATCTAGTGATGGAGCTGGGATTTTTATCTGAATTTGTCAGTCGTTTTGCGTTGCGTAGAAACCATTTTCCAGGCACGGAGGACATCTGAAAGGACACGGCAAAAGGTGGTATTCCCAAGAAATTAGATTAATTATTTCTGTGTGTCTGTGTGCGCAAGTGTGTGTATTTGTGTATTTTGTATTTTATTTGTGTATGTGTGTGTGTGTGTGTGTGTGTGTGTTTTATTGCTTTTTGTGTCTGATGAAGCCGAAAAGTGCTCCATTTTAGGTATAAAATGATATCGTTTTTCTTTCGTATTAAAGATTGAGACTGCCACGCAGTAGATCAACAAGGCAGCTCGAAAACGCTCCAAAAACTGTTGAAAGCTACAGATGGCCGAACCTGCGCCCTTGCAGCATAATTAAAGAACGTCTCTCTGTCCATGCACACCTGCGGGAGCGTCCGAAGAAGGCCGTGCTCACTAGGAGAAGTCCGTCCACAACTTAATACTTCTGAGTTCTTAACGTCTGGCGCACTTTCCAGTCCCATTTAAAGGTTTTTCGTAATCTGACCTTAATTCGTGCTATATTCAGCGTCAAAACGAACATTGGTAAACATCAGACGGGAAAGGATACCCTCACGTCCGATCCATTTGGGCTCAGCGAGCGGTAGTCGATGTCCGGAAAGGCCGTAAGGGAATTTATGCTGATTTGATGCCCAAACCCTCTCACGTAAACGATTCGGTAGACAATGTGATGGACTTTCACAAAGACAACAGCCGGCATGGGTATCTTGTCGTCTGAACTTGTGAACGTGATCAGGGAAGAGCCACTTTTCGTTTTCGTGGCTATTACGCTTTCAACGTCGTAAAACGGTTCTGCTAGGTGGTTGTTCTAGATGTGCTTTGGTTAGCCGTGATGCCTTCATCGCCCTGGAGAGGACTGGGGCTTGAAGGGGTAGGGCTGCCGTGATGGGATGATGTGGACACAGTCCATGTAGTCGACCTTTGCATGTGGAGGCGGCGTCACAACCCAACGCCCACAGCTGGGAATGTCCCTGTCCCAGAATTGACAAGATTAGCGAACAGATGCCCTGTGAGCCCTGTAACCCATGACTGTGCCAAATTTCATCCGAATAGATATCACGGGATCAATCACGGGATCACGCGCACGGACCAATTCATGGAGGGGCACCAATTACGGAGTACAGGAGAGAGGGGGGACTTGTTGCAGGGGCGACGGCTGTCAAAAATAAATAAATAAAAAACAGCACTGGAAAATAGCCCTGGGTCGGCCGCCTGCCGCCGCCCGCCCAGATGGAAAACAAGGGGGGCAGAACCCCACTCTGGTTGAGCTGGCTTGTTTTGTTGATTGGATGGGGCCGATGTTGGAAATTCGATTGCCTGGGAACAGAAGGGGAAGGAACCCAGGGAAGGGGCAGACAACGGAATCCTCATATTTTCTGCGTCTCTTTTCCGGGCTTTTGCTATTTTGCTACCCTGCTGCCTTTCGCGACGCAAAGCATATTCTGCACCTTCCCCCCTGCCACGAGCCATCTCGAGATCAATATTCTTCTTCTGCATCTCTTTTCACCTCCCACGAACGGCCACACTGCCACGGAGTAGACGACTGACGATACCCTCTTCCTCTTCACGACATCTTCCCCCCCCCTTTTAACGTCACTTGCGTCATCCAGCGTTGTCGCTTTCGCTTTCGCGCTCCAGCCTTTTCTCGTTACTCGCATTTCATCTTAACGACATATCCCCCTTCCTCTTTCCTTTCCTTTGTCTCGCTTCCAGCCGCAAAGATGGGTGAATCAAGGTACGCACTCCTCACCGTGTTCCCGAGGAACGGCTCGTTCGATGTTGGGCCGTGACCGGCGCCGCGTTCTCTCGTGTCCTTTCGCGTCCGATGCCGGGTCAAGGACGCAGGTCCAGAGCGCGTGAAGGCGTACATATGGTAGCGTTTTACAGTCCCTCGCTGACCACATCTCACAGACAGGAACTCGTGCAATGGCTGAACAGCCTCCTGCAGCTCAACGTCACAAAGGTCGAGCAGTGCGGAACAGGGTAAGATTGTGTTGTGCCCCGTGGTGGCGGTTGGGCGTCTGCCTGCAGACGTTGTGATCTTCAAATCGACCCAAAGCGCGACGACGCGACTTGAGCTAACCGTTTCTTTGTTCTCGTCTCTAGAGCCGCCCTATGCCAGGTCTTCGATAGCATCTTCCTCGACATTCCCATGTCCCGCGTCAAGTTCAACATCAACACGGAATATGCCTACATTCAAAATTTCAAAGTCTTACAAAGTGAGTGTTGAGAGGGAAGGCAGGGAGGGAGACATACACACGCCTACACACAATGGAGGGTATTTGAGACGACCGCTAACCACCTCTAATACAGGCTGCTTCCAGAAGCACCAGGTCGACCACCCCATCCCCGTTCAGGCGCTCGTCAAGTGCAAGATGCAGGACAACCTCGAGTTCCTGCAGTGGACCAAGCGGTACTGGGACCAGCACTACCCCGGCGGTGACTACGACGCCGTCGCGCGGCGGAAGGGCGCACCAGTCGCGACCGGCGGCGGCGCGCGCGCGCCCGTATCAACGGG